>VZTF01006112.1:1578675-2023022 GCA_013397755.1 Cnemophilus loriae | reverse complement strand
TTTTTTTTTTTTTTTGTGCTACTTCCACATTTTGCAAGAATTTATTCTTAGGAAGAGCTTTCTTCCCAACAGATTTTTATTTTTAAGGGACTGAAAATACAGTTGATAAAAATCTATCCATCTGTTTCAATATTTCTTCAACCTCTTGCTTACTTTCCCAAAAGGGCTTGATATTAACTTAACCTAAGACTTTCGCAGACTCTTATAAGAAGACTCTTAGACTGAATAATTTACATGAATCACATATTTGAACATGGAAAGCACAGAAAATGCAGAGAAAAGAGTTGTGAGCTCCAGAACTCATGAGACTGAAAATTTGCAAGCTCAGATAAATTTTATGGTAAATTTTTCTCATGAGAAGATCAAGGAAGTGGTGACAGTTTAACTTCAAAGTCTTGAAGTACCTGTTGAAAATACAAGCACTAACCACAAATAGAGATCTCATCTATCTCTAGATAAATTTTACATGTATACATAGTATAAAAATGATGAATGGTCTTTTTCTTGACCTGTGAGTTCATTTTCATCTGATTTTCTTTTCCCTTGCCCTGTTGAGGGGGAAGTAATAGAGTGGCTTGGTGGGCATGTGGCAGCCACTGGAGGTTAACACACCACAAAAACATTTTACATGTTTTGAAGGAAGTATCAATTAAACGAAGAGCTTTCTGTTAAAACTTCATCCAGTTTAACAGTTTTTGAAACCGTAAGGAAAATTAATCTCTAATGTAAATCATTAAATTTGAATTTTGCCAGCAGTGGATTTACTTCATTGAATATAATATTTGCCTGATGGAGATAATGAACTTTCTTCACTGAAGTTTACGAAGTTTATGTTTCTTATTTATTACGAAGAAATGCATGTTATAACCAAGTGAAGAAGATCTAATATTCACAATTTGGAAAAAACTGGTTGTAGAAAGTCCAAGATATTAGCTTGGAAAAAACTAAAGTGTTCTCTCCTCTCTCTCCACTCCCACTTTCGGATCTTTTTCGTTAAATGAGTTGCCTGTATCTAATACGCAAAATACAAAATGATATTGTTTAATATTCTGTGTGCCATATTGATTTCCTGTGCAAAAATAACTTAAATTCTGTGACGTTTCTCTATTCACTCAAGTTGTACTGATCATCTTACAAGTTGTATACATCTGACACTTCTGTCAGATACTTTAATCGTATTTATACGTTTGTGAGTTGATGTTGTATCTCTGAATTCTAAAAATAATAAAAATTTGGCAATAAATATTTCAAATGCAATGTGTGTAGTAAATAAATTCAACTTATTTTCCGCGATATTTGAACTTAGACTTGGTAGTTTTTTAATGACCTTTTTGACATTCATTATTTCAAGCTATTGTAGAACTGTGATTATGAGGATCAAAGCATAACCTGAGCAGGTGGATCGAGGGTTACACTCCCGTTCCTTCATTTCAGAAATAAATGGTTTTGTCCTTACTGACAGAAGTGTATTGAATAAGTATACACATATTCATCTGAGTGTAAATATACACATATGCATCTGAACACACAAGTGTGTGCAAAATACATTTGCACAAACACATATATCTATTTCAATGTGAATGTGTAATTCTGAGGCATAAAGCCAAACTGAATGCCATACTTTTCAGTTTTATCACAAGCAAACTGGAAAGGTTTGGTGACCTCTATCTTTATCAAGGTTCTATCTGGAGGAGGTGTTTCATATGTGTTAATTATCTTAGGATTAAGAGGTGACTTTTGTTTTTTAAAGCTCCCAAACAAGCTCATTGCCACATATTATCAAGCATCAGTAATCTAAAGAAGTTTCTACACCTAAGATAATGATTTGAAATTAAAAAACGCTTTCTGACAAATAATAGGGACATAGCAATCTTGGGGTTAGACTCTCACTTCTGTAGCTCTAGGTTGAGTCTATGAACGTAAAATTTTAATGCACCTTCTTTTCAAGATTTATTTAGAAACAAACAAAAAACCCCTCTGCAACAAACAAGCAAATGAATAAGTAAAATCAGAGTTCAAAACAGGTGCAAAACAGTTTTAGACAGACATATTTTTTTATCTCCAGAAAAATTTTGTCAAGAATATTTCAGAAGCAACTTTTCTGAGCTTTGCAAGAAGTATTCAAGTATTTGATAAACTCTTGTTCACTGAGCTTTGATAACAATTATGGTGGTATTTTTTTGGTGTACATAATGAAGTGTATTTCAGAATATTTTCCTTCATTCACAGAGATATTACTCTTTTGCACTTCTTTTGACACAGACAGCTATAATGATTTTTGAGTTATTATTTTCTTTTTGTCAGAAGATTACGTGAATCCAGTTTAAAGCTAATTAAACACAAAACACTGAAAAAAATTCCATATGATGATGGGTCTGTCATTAAAGGCTTTGGAAAGCTTTAAAATTTGACCTTAAATGCAGGTTTAGCTCATTACTGGTCTTCAGAGCTGGATATTTTTCAACCTCCAAGGCTGAACATGGCTTCCTTCAGTTTCTTAAAATAAATAATCCATGGCATTTTTGTGGAAAGCTAGACGTGCACAAATTAGATCTTTAAACCACCAGGTGGTGTCAGCTATTAAAGGTTACTTCAAACAGTAGCCAATTCAAGAACTCATATCAGCTCAAGGTGTGACACACCATGTCTAGATATTCTAATCAAAATCAGAAAATCCGTAAAAATACTACACAGAAGAAAAGCAAACCTGTGGTTTGTGTTGTCAAGTGAGTTGGCGACTGAGACTGTTCTGAGTGCTTGTTATCCCTACCAGTTCAAACGTGTGCAATATATATTCAAAGTTAGTATTAAGTTTACTCTTCTTAAAATGACCTTGAGCAGTGTCCCTCTCATTTCAGTAGTTCTCCATTACATTGCAAGAACAGAAATAAGGAAAAAAAAAACCCACAGTCAGCCTCTCAGAAGTAGCCTTTGGTAACAGTAAATCCCATTCTACTTATTTTTGCCACTGGATTTAGACAGCTCCCCCTTATCACAACATGTGAAAAAAAATTGTCCTTTTATCACCACTAGATAAGTAAAGAATAGCTATTACCCAATTGCAGTATAACATTTATGCACGGTGGTGCATACTATTATTTGTATTAGTGTGAACACCAAATATTTCTGTTTCAGAGCCTCGTACAGCTTCTGCAGGGAAAATAAATAAATAAATAAACTAAAACACCCCAACAAACCCAAGCTTCCTAATGATATTTAAAACCTGGGGCCAGAGGTCCTGCCATCAAGAACAGAGACATCTATGTTTCACAACACGTCCCTAAGGACTTTGCCAGAGGGAATTCTACACATCTGGCATCACTGTAGCCATTCGATTGCCATTGTTTCTGGCCTCAGCCTTGGGGGAGGTTGCTGCTGGGAGCAGCCATACAGGAATGCGTTTCTGGAGCAGAGTGCTGAGGCCAGAGGCGGGCAGATACCCTTGGCTTTGATTCAGCCCCCACATGGTCCCAGGGTCAGTTGACAGGGGAGGGGAACCTCGATGCTTCTCTCTCCTACTAATTTGGTGCCAGGGCCAGCAAGAGATGCCCAGAGCCTGAAGAGGGACTCTGGGTCAGCAGGAGATCATCTGAAGAGCAGAACGAAGGAATTCCAGTCACTCCAACCAGTAAGTTGGCTTCATTGGGATCCTACTCAAATTCCTCTATGCAAATGTACATAGCTAGGAGAACTGGAGGAGTTAGAGATGTGTGTGCTTACAGGGCTGTGATCTTATTGACATTGCAGAGACAAGGTGAAATGGCTTCTATGTCTGGACAATACAGAATTAAATTAAGCCAACGATGTCAAAGGCAATGCAAGAAATTTCTATGGGTACATTGGTGATAAAAGAAAGGGTAGGGAAAATTTCGGCCCTCTACAGAAGGAAACAGGACACCTGGTTATCCAGGACATGGAAAAGGCTTTCACAGAATCACAGAATAGATTAGGTTGGAAAAGACCTCTGAGGTCTTCAAGTCCAAGCTGTGACCAAGCACACTGCCTTGTCAACTAGACCATGACACTGAGTGCCCAGGCTGTTCTTAAACGCCTCTAAAGATGGTGATTCCAGTGATTGCACCATCTCTTTGTGCAGTCCATTGCGATGTCTAGTCATGTTTTTTGTGAAGAAATTCCTCCTAATGTCCAACCTAAATCTCTCCTGGTGCAGCTTGAGACTATATCCTCTCATCCTGTTGCTGGTTGCTTGAGACAAGAGGCTGACCTCCACTTGGCTACAACCTCCTGTTGGGCAGTTGAAGAGAGTGTTGAGGTCATGCCTGAGCCTTCTCTGGTCCAGGCTTTGAGCAGCCTGGTCTAGGGGAAGGTGTACCTGACTATGGCAAAGGGGTTGGAACCAGGTGATCCTTAATGTTTCTTCCAACAAAGCCATTCTATAATTTTGTGATTCACTGTAAGGTGCAAGAGGCACAGCCAGGCAGAAAAAATCCACCATGATGCTCAGGGATGAACTAAATGTTGCTCTGGAAGAGAGGGACTGGGCAGCAGCCCCCGACAAGGCTCCTCATGGCTTTCCCTCAGCCAGCTCATCACAGAGGTCTGCTGTTTACTGAGCTGTGACGGCTGAGCTGGGTAGCACGTGCAGCTCTGTCCCTAGAAAGGGCAGGGATAGATGTTGCAGGGACTGATGGGGTCCCTAGGGCCCTGATAAAGTGCATTCAGCCACCTGGAAAACCTCTCTTGGTCTGCACCCAGGTCTGCAGCTGAAGCTTTCTGTGAGCAGTGTGATAGCAATGTCTTTCTGTTCCTTTCCTTTTCATTAAAGCTGGAAGGGGAGAAAAATCCAAAAAGGATTGTTACGGACTCATTTAAAATTAATAAAGATGACTTCCATGTATTGAAAACTGGTCATATATCTCTGATGTTACAAATAATAGGCAGAAACAGCTACAGTAAGTGGAATAAATTTGATAACACTTTAAGTAGATTAGCCAGAGAAGAACATATTGTGTGCTTGCAAGAATAAGAATGAGAAGACAGAGAGAGAAGAGAGAGAGTCTCAAAAAGCTCAGAGCACCAGAGGCTGAACACTAGCACTTGGAAAAATTCACATTTGCCCTTTTTAACACATTTATCTAAAGTTTTTAATGATATTACATATCATGAAATTAAGCTGGATTTTGTAATAGCCAGTTAATACGTGATGTTATGAGAGAAGAAAGAGAAGTGGAAAACATTACAAAAGAAAAATGCCTCGTCCCAATGTCCCTAGATAAGGAGGCAACGGCATCCTGTCACCGATGCCTAACATCTAATATATGAAAACTCTTGTAAAGGCAAAGTAGGTGTTCTCTTTGTCTATATACTAACTGCAGTACCAGGAGATGGAAAAACTCTTATTTATCTTTTTTTTTTTTGATCACTGGAATGAAGCATTCTCTAAGGGAAATGATAGTTCCGTAGTTTTCTGCATATTTCTGACATATGGATAAATAATTAAGAAAGTGTTTCCTTTTATCAATGTCAAAAAGTTAGGAACGTCGTAGGACTGCAGCTTAGAAAGATTTTTACATGAGAGTTTGTAAAAGTGCCAGATTGAAAAGTTTCTCTCCACAGGGAAGAAGTAGAAAATGACAAGTCTGTTTCTACCATTTCTCTCCAAACTTCTTTAAGTCTACCTTGAAAATAAACTCAGCAAGTTAAAGGAAGTTCATCTGTCATTAATCATTCAGGTTTTTCACCTCTTTGCGGACTGCCAGCCCAGCTGCTAGTCATTTAATATTGTACTTTCCACCACTAGCTGAATTTAGAATACCAACTAATTTTATCCTGCACCTATGACAAGGAAGCAACATTTGGTACTTCTAGAATTTATTCATTATATGAATCACCAACCCTGTGCTCTTGCATTCCATAATCTGAAATAAAGGCCATTTAAAGTGCAGTTATATGTCAACTTGTGTAACCAAGTTACCATGCAGGTTCTCCTGCTCTGTAAATACCATCACTGGTAGTCAAAGTAGTTTTTTCTTTCTGCTAGTTGCTTTCTGACCTCTGCCCCTTAACTTTGCATGCTGAAAATGTCATCTTAGCAAGGCTCTCAAAATTGGTAATACTGATACAGCTGTCTTGCCAACAGCAACAGTATTGTTACATTGAAAAGTCACTGCAGGTGAGATTGGAGTAGTCTCTTCCAAAAGATTTGCTCTTGAAAGCTGTGTTTGCAATATGCAGTTAAACCTCTTCAGTACGCCTGAAATGAAATAGAAATCCATTCAGACTCACTGTCCAGTTTTATCCTTTCCATCAGTGCTGGCAAAGCCTTTCCACTTGTCAGACAGGTGCTGCAAGCCTTTGACTCTGCAGTGGGCAATGTTAACACCACGTGCTCTGTCCAGTATAGCCGAGACGGTGATGACACCACCCAAACATTTTGCTTATCTTACAGAGCCCAGAACACTGGACATTCCCCTTAATGTTTGAGAAGGGGAAAGGAAGGATAGTTCTCATACTGGACAAAGCAACAGACCCCTTCATGAATACCTGCTACCAAAAATTTTAGCAGTTGCTTATATCTGTTGAAATTTATCAAGAAAGTTTTTGTTTCTACCTTCTTTGTCTCAGAGTATTTCGAATGCTTGCAACTGTTCACGTTAGAAAAGGCAACACACAAACCCCCCAAACACTTTAACACATTATTTAAACACTTTAGCACATTAAAATTAAACACACAGCTGCTTCCTGGTCTTTCTGCCTAGCACTAAGTACTTTCCCAGCTACTTCAGCAAGATAGGTCAACCCTTTTAGCTAACATAGCACTTCAAATTAATTAAATTAAACAAAATGAAGAAGATGCATCAGTGTGCCTCTGTTTTTTACTCCAAAATGTTGTCTATCTTTGAAACTTAAGCAGCCAGTTCTGCAGCACCAGTAGCTTGTTCATGTAGTGTTGTTTATGCTCATCAGTTCCCACAGCTCCGTTGGCCCTCAAGTTAACCAGAGAAGGATATGATTTTTACTGGTTTTAATTTCTAAGAACTGCTTTTTGTCTCCTTGTTTTTAGTTGGATAGCTTGTTCTCCTGATGAAGGGCTGATTTAACGAGCACAGTAAATGTCAGGTAATATTGGAGAACTGATTCACAACAGTGAATATGTTGTTCAGATGTACCCTGGAAAACAGTTGCTTGCCCAAAGGTTGCAAAGTTAGAAAACTATTTCCTTTACCTTAATGCTAAGAGCTTTGAGTGCCAAATCAAGGTGATAGCCCTGCAGCAGTTTCTGAAAGAGTGGCATACATTGGTAAATGAGTCACCATTTAGCAAATACATTTGGCTAAATAAACTGTGAGATCCTCTAAATCCCAGGAACTTCCTTAGACAGAAGGAAAGGATTGAGTTACAGCACAGCCAGGAGACCAGACTATTTTGTTTTCTTTTAAAAGGTTTTTATGTCTTGAAACTTTAATGTGCACAACTGATTAAACCAAATATTATTTTTCACGATATTACATGTCCATTGGTGGGACACTTTAAAACCTCCTTTCATGTGACTGTGGAGATGAAACGAGCACAAGGACACACACACCCCCCTCACTCAAACAAAAGTCATATGGTAATTGGTGATATTTTTCTGTCCTTTTCTAATGAATTAAATGTTTGTATTGGAAGAGCTTTGTCTTTTCTAGATGAGCCATTTCCTGTTTGTTTATTCTGCAGTAGTAGTATCTATTATTAATACAAATAAGAGGATTATCAATAATGTCAAATCTAGCTTTTCTTGAGGTAACTAAGGTTTCTAGTCTTCTGCTGTCAAATCCAGATTTGACACAGAATATTTTGTTTTTAAATGTCAACAGATGATAGTGGCAGCTTCACCACATTTCTCAAAGTTCATACAGAGAGTCTAAAATCTTAAAGGAATTCTCCACAAAATTTTAAGGCAACTGAACTCTTGTGGCTTGGTTTTTAACATCCATAAATGGTGTCCCATTTGATTACTTTTTAATGAATTTCCATGAATAATAATATCCTATGGACTGCAGAGCTCATAGAGGCACTTTTTCTATTATCTACCTATCTGTATTTTGAAATAACTCTCATTTGTCTTGTTCTTTTCTTAATCCTTTCTTACTCTGCCCAAAAATACTTTCTCTCTCCTTAAAATCTATATTTCCCTATGTTTGTATCTTTGACCTCTTACAGTACTGTATATGCTGCCTTGGAATGTCTCTGCTGTTCCTGGACATACCTCCTGCTTTTAATGTTTTCCTCTCCTAGATCTGTGATTTCATCTGACCATACAGTGCTCTATATCTAGTTTGAAAAACCTGATTGGTTACAAAAAAAAAAAATCTGATTTTGGTTTACAGCTGACCATAAATTACAAGCGTTTGGTTTAGATTGTGTTTTAAGCTTCATCGTTAAGCAATGCTCCTTTGTGAGCTGACAGGTTGTTCATTCTTTACTGAAGGTGATTTCATAGTTTGCTTTCCAAGTGCCACAGAAACCTAACCAAACATCAGAATTCCCTGGGAGGTTTGCAACAGTATGGACCTGAAAGAATTTACTATTTGTAGGTGCTCCAAATTTTTATTTCTGTACCAGAGTATGTGAAAGACCTTTAAGGTCTGGATTTCCTAATTCTAAGCCACACCATATGAGTAGTTCAAATCCCAACGCTTAGGGACAGCCTAAAGCATGAACTCAGCACTCTCTGGCCATTTACCTCTCTGGGGCTGCAGATTAGGAGAGAGCTGGGGATTACATTCACCTCTTTTGTCAGGCTGACATACACGGCAAAGAAGCCAGAGGAATTTCCAAAAGTAACTTTTTATCACTGTCAAAAAACTAAACCAAACCAACCAAACAAAACCAAAAACCAAACCAATTAACCAAAACCCCTGGAAAAAAACCAAAACAAAACCCCAAAAGTATCAGCACACTCTCGAAATTATTTTCGTTTGTGGGGATTTTTTTGCAATAAGTATTTTTCAGTACAAACTCTCTTCCATATGAAAACACTATTAAGTCAACTAAACAACAAACAAGGGCTATAGATTTGGTGCCATCATCAAAGCAGATTTCTTTTGACAAATGTTATACAGCAGGACATTTCCTTTTCAATTTCGCTAGTATTCCATTCTGTTGAGCATTCGATGTAATAAAATGCTCAACCTTCTGATGAAAACATAGATTACAACACTCAGAAAACACGTGGATCAAACAAACACTGGTACTCCAGAACAGCTTTATAAATGAAATGCAGCGTGCTGAAAATTTGGGTTGTTGACAGATATTGATAGATGTTCAAGATCTGGGAGCTCATCTGAAATTTATCTAGACTATGCAAACAACCACATCTAAACCAGCAGAAATGATGCGTTGAAACTTCCATTAATTTCCAAAATGTCAGAGGAGCTGAAGCTTAAATGCTTTCCCATTCAGCTGGCACCATTAAGGTAATAGGTGCTTCTCTATTTAGCAAAAAAATGCAAACATACAAACAAACAAAGCAGCAGACTTTTAAAACTCAGCAGACTTTTTCAAACGCCAACAAAATTTGTCTATATGATGACAGTTGCTTCCCCATTTCACACTCTCAGGTTATTTACTTTCCGTGAAACTCAAGGCTAACCTTGAGTTTTACAAAATTGCACTATTTTAAGTCAACAAGCTCCTGAACTTCAGAATTGTTTCCACAAGGTCAAAAAATCATTGAAGGCAACAAGAAAAATGGATATAACCTGGACTTTGTACAGGTCTCCTGAAATGAGTATTTCATTATAGCCTTTCCAATCAAACTGAAAAAAAATTATTTTCATATAGTACCATTTAAAGATTGGTTATATTATATGAAAATTCTTGCTGTGGAAATCAGTTTTCTGTCATACACAAATTAAACTTGAAATTTTCTTGTAATTTGCCGTGCAGCACCTCAGTACTTCCTCGGCGAATAAAACTGACCTGGTGAAATCTGAGATTCCTTATCAGGAGAGAAAGTCTTACTGTGGTACAGGAGGCCTAGTGTTTCCTTTCCAAATCAAAATCAGAGAAGGAGAGTTATTGTAATTATGTGTCTTCTTCTGTGAGACTAAAAGAAATTAAGAAATGCATAAAGGTGATCTTAAGGAAAATAAAAGAACATTTTGAGCTTATAAAGCTGAGGCTCAGTAACAGTGTCTGTGTACATCACATCTGCTAAACTGGAACAGTCGCCATGCGCTTTTTAAATTTTTGTCAAGCAGACGCCAAATTAGTATATGAAAACAGGCAGAGATAACACATAATTTTTGTTTTGTTTATTATAAACCATTTTGCTACCATTTTTCACTCCATTCCCATTTCAGGGAAAATTAATATTTATTAATATTGGAAATTAGTCTGACCAATAATAGATTTAGGCATCGAAATAATTTTTTCTTAACAGCATCAACACAAGAAAATTGAAACATATTGCAAATACAGTGTGGCAGCTACCTTGCTTTAACTTGCCTTACTTCCCAGTGAGCTTGCACGATGTGCATCAGTGACAGAGCTAAGGGTTGTATCGTAAACAGGTTCACACAGAATGTCAGCTAAAGCATTATGAGGTGGGTGAGGTGGGCAAGCATAAAAATGTAACAGTAACTTTCCATCAAAAATGATCATGAAAAAAATAGAAAATTATGCACATGTGGAAAGAACTACTTACTTTTCGTATATCTATAAACAGGCTCTGTTCATTCAGTGATAATTCCTAGGGAAAGATACAGCTGAATTTGAAACTTGTTAGAATTTTAGATTTTAGTTATACTAATAATAAATCCTTGGTTATAATTGTGTATCAATTTTACTACCCAGTGATTGAGAAAATGGAACTCAATGCCTTGTTGAAATAGTCAGCTGGGGAAAAATGTTGTGCCTTTCTTTTCTTTTCTTTTCTTTTTTTCTTTTTATTTTTTTTTTTTAAATCAATTTTGTTTTCTCGATTGCTACAATGTTTTCGATAGAGGCAATGAATTTTATTTCATTATTTCTGCAGTCAATTACGGGCACCTTATTGCTTTGATTTAAACGAGAAATTTCTTTGGCTGAGCTGAGCCAAGGCCAGAGCAAAGCGTTATTTTCTGATTTCACAGAGAGCAGAAGAGGGGAGTTCTGTGATTCACAGAGTAGCATTGACACTTATTCACCTTTTGCTTCTGAGGACCAGGTTCTCTTAAGAAGGTGGCAGTCTGAAGGTGTCTGCCTGGCTTGTCCCTCCTGTGTGCAGCGCTGTGAAGTGACCGCTTCTGTCCCCTTGCATGTCACTGCTGGAGTGTTTGTGCAGCCACTGTCCCCATCCCTCAGGAGGAGGTGACTGCACAGCCGTGGGAGCAATCACGGCCTGGCCGGGCTGCTCAGTGTTAGAGCTAAATTTGCTGCCACCAAAACAGAGGAGTTATTACAAATCTAATCTCTACAGCTTCTCGAGAGCCTCCCAATGGTTTATGACAGCTTCTGAGCTCCTGTCAGGAGATGTGCTGTAAATAACTTGACAGTTAATGGTGCCTGAAGAAGAGGAGAAATGGGTTAGGATGATTTTAAAGATTTGGAATTACATTAGAGATCCAAGAAAGATCCTGATTTTTGAGAATTCTGTATAGATTGTTTTAAGATTCAAAGGAATAAAAGTAAGAGAGAGAAGAACCTTCTCTGCTTGGCTTATTAGAGCCAAGAAATTCCAAAAAGTATTGGTATTATTGTAATGATACTCTTCAAAGAGAAAGAAGTAGATATGGAACATCTTGAATTTAGATTATGCTGTAAGAAACTTTACAAAAAGAAAAGAACAGACAAGAAAAAAAATCTAGGAAATGTTCTTATAGAAATATTAGCAAAACCTACATTTACTTAATAAATGTATTAATATGGTTGTACATATAATACTATAAGGTCTTGTTTTCATTCAGTTTCAGCCAAAATTACCAGATCCTCAGTGTCAATGGATATTGAAATTTCCAGACAGAACCAAGAGGCCTATGGGCATTGCTGTTCAAAAAGAGTTGGAACTTATTAGTTTGTGTCCTGTTTCACATCAAATATTGATGCTTCAAATGTTTTGTCTCTTACAAACTTTGGTTTTGATTTATTTAGAAATAAATTATACATATAACAATCCTGGGAGGAAATTAAATTCCAGTCATTCTATTTATTAAAATTTTAGTGACTACAAGGTCAGCAAGCTTGTAGAGTTATTTTCCTTGAGAATTTCTAGTTCCTCCTGAGCTGGCGATGTAAGGAACCAAAGCGAATTTGGAATAGCAGTAGGATTTTAAGTAGCAATACAGCAAATCTTTAACAATTGTTATTCCAGGAATATGATGACTTCAGCTTCTGGAATGCTAGAGTGTTGCCAGAATTTCACCAACAATTCCAGTTAGGCTATGAAATGGCGCAATGAAAACTTCATGTGATATAGCACAAGACACAATTTCTGACAAAAAATGCTGGAAGAAATTCCTCAATCACCTGCTGCAGACTCTTCTACTACTCAGTCCAATATGTTTTCATTTAACTGTCCCTGATACTGAAACTTTTAGAAAAGTATCCAGGCTTGAAAAGACCTGAAAAGGTGGCGAATCCACCACTTCTCTTTGTAGATATTCCAAAATTTAGTTGTCATTATAGTGAGAAGTCCGTGCGCTAATTTGGAATGTGTGTGTCTCAACAATTGGAAGCGTTGGTTCCTGTAGTGCCTTTCTTTTCTAAACAAACACTGATTCGTGTCAGCATAAAGACAGCACGAAGGAATGAAGGAACATTTCCTAAGGGAAAGATGATTATTATTCATCAGTACTCAGAGCTGCTGGTTAATATTTCATGGCTATCACTCAGACTACAGAAGTGACGAAAGTCATAACCCTTAACGGATACACTGGTCAAAAAAACCAGGACTATTATTATTATTATTATTATTATTATTATTATTATTATTATTATTGTTATTTTAAACGTAATATTTTTCTCATGCTACTTGGGACTGCTCAGAGAGATATATAATTTCTTTGATTTTACAGTAACAATCAGATAAAAATATGGCTGTCACACGTTTACAGGCAGAAGAGAGTGAATCAAAGCAACCCATGAAGATAAATAATAATTTTAAATAATAACAGAAAAATTTTGCAGCAGATTTCCACGTCTGTCACCCAGACAAATTAAAATGCGAAATAACCTTAGTATGAAAATTAGATAACTTTTATGCAATGAATTTAGTAGCATTCTGTTTCTTAGTGTCACAATTTATGCAAGTTTTCTCAAATTAACCCATGCAAAATTTCTTGGGCAAATTGGTTTGAAAAATAAACTCATGGGCATTTTTTTTGACACATCATGGATTGTTTGTGCCATTTCTCAAGTATTTGATGAAAAATAAAACTAGAAAATAGGTGAGATGCTGCTTTTCTTACCAGGCATTGTCTTTCAGAAAACAGAATACTCTTAACTTTTAAAAGTGAGATAAGGCTGAAGAAGGCCAAGAGGACAGAACATCATATGAGGGAGCCTTAGAATTATTTTTAACTTATGCTCACCTGCTTAATAAGCATTTCTTTCCCAAGATGCTACATTCAAGAAAAAGAAACAGTTATATCAAGATTAGATTGCTGGATTTGTGATTTTCAAAAGACTGTGTCCATTTGTCTGTAGTTTTAGCCACAATATAGTGGGAGAAGGGCAAAGTTCACATAGAAAAATGTTGATTGGGCTTGAACAAATCCCCTGTTCCATTCTCTAAACAGCAATATTCAGGAGTTAACTGGATTGGTTCTGTCCTTTGGAAACATCTGAGTGCTGACCAAAAAGCTAAAAGAGTTAAAAAAATTGTTTACTTCCATTTGGCATGCCACTGTAAGCCTTGGCAGAGTTGGGCTTCTTATATCTCAGATTGCTGTTTATCTCTGTAGTCCTGGCACCTTTGTTTGTCTTCTCTGAATACTGTGTGTGTGTGTGTGCGTGTGTATATATACATATATATATATATATATATATATATTTATGTACCCCAGATTCTCTTTTTGGAAATCTCATGGTCGACTGCTATACGGCTCTGCTGCGCCGTGGCAGCTGAAATCTAGAAAGTGCTCTGATACCTCCAGACTGAATGGAAAGTCTTAATATGAAGGGGTAAAAAGAAACAGATTTGCTAGTATAGATGCGCAGATAATACATTTTTTTCATCCTCCAAAGAGAAAACTTTGAATCCCAGACACTTGTGGGAGTTTCTCAATTTTTAGAAAATAATTGCACAAAAAGTAACTTTTCAGGAGCACAAATGCACACCATTCAGTCAAAAGTCAGAAGGTTTTGGCTTGGGGTTTGTTACTGGTTTTTTTTGTTTCTTTTCAAAAATACATTAAAAATATTTCCAGTTTATAACTAAATTTTGCTTTGATTGTCTAAGAAATTACAACTATTTGAGTTGCAATGAAAAGCAAACATCTGAGACTAAAGGATGGCTAGATTTTATACTGCCTAAAATTTGATCTAGTTCTGCCAGTAAATGTATTTGAATATTAGCCTAACTCTATCAAAGACATATTACAGACAAATCTCAGCAGGAATACTTGGACACAGCCTTCCAAGCTCTGGGAGCAATAGCATCCCAAAACACCTATTTCCAAACAACATTCGAATGCAAAACTTGTCTTATTTCTCTTCTGGTTCTTTATTTCTTTTGTTTGAATTGGGTTACTAAAGCTTTGATTTCAGGAGCACAAAAGACAATGGCGTACAACTTGTTTAAGAAACAAATCACATATCTTTAGAGATTTGCCTGCAAGAGATTTTGTTCTTGATTAATTGAAGAAATCTACAAATGAACCTTTAAGTCCAGGCCCTGAGTCAGTCTTCGGAGCCTTGAGAACACTGTATCTTAATTACCATTAAAAATAATTTTTGAAATATTGTACAAATTCTGCAAAAAATGTGTAAATATTTCATTTTTTTTTCACAAGACACTCTGAGGAGCTGGAGCCAAATTCTTAAGGTATATTAACAGAAGGAGCAGAACAGACAAATATCCGGTTCTGCTCAATTTTTTATTGCATGGTCAAAGCAAGTCCTGAATAAAAGTTATCACTAAAAGACAGAAAACTAAATAAACATAAAAATTTGGCAATATTACAGATGAAGGCTTTCATACTTATACGAAATATTTATGACAACAAATGAAGTTTTTAGAGATGCTGTTGTACTGGAGAAACTTGTCATATTTTGTGGAAGACAAAGGTTGACATCCAAAGAATATACAAAATATTTTAAAGTAGCAGATTGTCATTGATTAAAAATCAAAAAGTCTAGCAAAACCAGATGTCATAGGTAAAGTTTTCTTTGCCTTCAATTATTTACTTTTGCTTTTGTTAAAAAAAAAAATATGGCAAATTCTTGTAGATAATCACGGAATGGTTTAGTTTGGAAGGGACCTAAAAGATCATCTCGTTCCAACTCCCCTGCCATGGATAGAGAGACCTTCCACTAGACCAGGTTACTCAAACCTGGCCTTCAACACTTCCAAGGACGGAGCATCCACAACTTCTCCAGGCATCCCATGACAGTGCCTCACCACCTAAGTAATATAAAGAGAAATTATTTCCAAATGAAATAATGTTTTGAGATTTCATTTTGAGGTTGGGTTTTTCTTGGTTTATTTTGGTTTTGGGGTTTGTTTCTTTGTTTGTGGGATATTCTTTCTTTGTTTTTCTAAGGTAGAAGCATGCAATTTATTAGATTAGGAGTTGAGAAGCAACTATTAACTTAGGGCAAAATGTAAGAAGAAGAACATTTCTAGACAACCAAAAACCAACATCAAAAGAATTATTTGCTGGTTTATACATGAAAGACAGAATAGGAAGAACAGAAGGAAATTAGACAACTCTCTTTCTTGCTCCCTCTGGGAAGAACAGCAAAATACATTACATTTTATGTAAAGAAAAACCTGGAAAAAATTAGCTCTAGGATAAGCTTTCATGAGTTGTTAAATATATTAGATCTTTCTAGACAATTTACAAATTCACAGGCTCCTTTCTTCCCATAAGTGCTCTTCCTTCCCTGACTCTCGGGTTCCTGCTATTCTGCTAAATTTACAGCTGAAACTCCAGGCAATGTGGAAGTCTCCAAGGCAGCTGTAGTTCTTTCCATAATTCACAACACGAGAACCACCCGAGGTCAGAAGTTGCTTTGATCTTCTTGGTTCCAAGGAAACACAATGTCACCTGAGCAGAGGGAAGAAGTGACAGCGACAGTACTGGAAACTATCAGGGGACTGTTGAGTTTCAACTATAAGGGGTTTTAATGGACTATTTGTAGTATTTTTGTATGTGGATTTCAAGCAAAATTTCATTTTATGAACATTAAAAATATCCCTGAAACTGTAAGTGTGTTTCTTTGATATTGTAAGTGGGTTTTAGGAAAAAAAACCCCAAATGTTCTCCGTGGGGTAGGAGGTAAGGAGGAAGAAACAACCTACAAACTGTAATTTTGGGAGAATTTTGTATCCCTGGAAATGTGACGTACAAAAATTCTTATTATTATTACTTCAGTTTTTTCCCATCACAAAGGCATCTACAGAAGCCAGAATTATCCCCAGAATTTGACACCAACAAAGGGGGAATCAGTCCTCTGTAAGGATGGGGAAGGTCATCTTCTTCCCATACTTTCTTATCCATTGGGATGGTGAAAGCGGCATGGACTTAGAACAGAGTTAACCATCCCAGGATCCCTATCCCTAAGCATATTTACTTTAAGCCTGCAGGTAGCCTGAAAGTCTAATTCAGAGGGATGCCAAACTCTTCCCCTGTTGTGTGGGATACCTTATTTTTCGTATCCTGACACTAAAAGTATTCTCTCTTTTCTGGATAGGCCCATAGTAGGAAAACAGTTACTTGATGCATCATGGGTTAACTAACATAATCTTCAAATTTTCTACTGCAAGCCTTTGCAAAGCTCACTGCCCCTAATTGATTTATTGATTTATTCATAATGAGAAAACAGTGCGCATAAAGCAGATGCTAAACATAACGAGCCATAACTTTAAATCCAAATGGGATCAGTAGCATGGCTAACAGAAAATTATTGCTGTAATTTATTAAGATTTTAAAGGTGCCATGGTGGTAGGAATTGGTTCTATCGTTAATAAACTCTGCAGTGCACGAAAATAACGGGCATCTTCTTTACCTAAAGTGTTCTGTGATGGCAGAAGGAAGGAGGAGTTTGTGGGTTTTTTTGGAGCATTTTTTTGAAGGGTGTGGGGGTTTTGTAAAGGAATGAGAGTGATGAAACCCATGCAGGGCTTACTATATTTTCAAGAGAAACCACTAAGCCTTTTGACAATGCACTCTGGCACAACAGAAATTCAGTGCAGCGGGACTGCCCTACTGAGCATATCCTGTTTCAGGACCTCTCCTGGCTGTACTTACAGCACATGAAACTGGATTTCTTTAGGAGTCACAGCAGCCTATTCTGTACCATTTAAAAGAGAAAGTTCTGTCAAGCATGATATTTTCTATTCAAGGAGATTATATTTTCTCCTTCTATGTATTAAAAAAGCAAACAAAAAAGAGCTGGTTTTATTAGAGAGGGGTCTAACCTCCCGAGAGTGAAGTTCAAAAGGACTTGGATACAAGACATTCACTTGACCTTAATCAAGGGACTAGATAGAGAGCAGGACACAGCTGATTTCCACTTAATAATAGGAGCCAAAGCTTTGGGGTTTCTTTTGGCTCATATTTAATTCTACTGCCTTTTAATCAAAGTAAATAAATAAATTAAACTAACTCCTTTTCGTCCTCGATCAGTGCACAAAAGAGAATAAAAGCAGGCTACACGGTAGCAAAACTCAGCTGAAGAGTACCACATACAGAGATGTGGAAAACCCACGGACTGCTAGCAGATGGAAGCACTGAACTGAGCTGGGGCTGGCAGCCTGGGCACAGGCTGTAAAAGCTGAAATGCTTCTACAGTGCTGAACCAAGGTTTGAGAGGGCAAAAAAGAATAGTTTCAGCTTCACTCTTAAGTAAGCTGCTCACTTTTATTCTTTGTTTCTGGCCATCTTATTTTTTCTATATTTGTTTATATATTTTATTTCAGTACAAAAAAGTAAAGCCAGTGCTCCACTTCTCCTCCCCATCTTCTACAGGAAATTCTAATGACAGACACAGAGCTCCTGGTTCTTTCTCCTCACGTCACGCGTTCATTGACTGCTGTAGAAATACAGCTGTGCCTTTGAAACTCAGAGCTAGTGTAATTTTAAGATGAAATTTAAACAGATCTGGGTTTTGCTGGCTGTGATGAATCTCTTGGTGTTTCCAGAAAAACACAGACATAGCAAAGAGCATTCTTACAATACTTGGAATTCAGCGTCAACTTCATTTAATTTTAACTGTGTGAACATTATGATTTGGAATATCTGTAGCACTTGTTCTATAGTAAGTCCTTGGTAAGTGTTTAGACTTTTGGCAGCATTTGACCTGTTTTTTAAAACCATATGTATAGACAACATTATGAACAGTAGGCATATTCAGCGAAGAAAGAAAGAAGAAAATGAAAGCAGAACAAAGAACAAAAGAGAGAAGAAGTGACGGGGGAAAAAAAAAGGTAGTCTAAATAAAGGCAGTTACAGTGATGGTACTTTGCATATTATGTAATGTAGACCTGTATGGAATAAAGGTGTTCTAAAATTTCTCGGTAGAGATTTTTGCACCAATAAGAGCAATAATTATTGAAAAATAAGAAAAAAAGCTTTTCATCTGTCTTTAAAAGAATAGTTCCTATTTTCTTAGCCTAGAAATTTTTTGCCTCTAGAGGCAAGAGGCATGTCTGTCCATGGTTATGAAATGAACTGTGAAGCGTATTTTCAAAATAAAATTTTCAAACTGGCATTTAGCCATCATCTGGCTGTGGCTACCATCTCTCTTGTAATGCTGCTTTAGCAGAGACACAGAGATCCTGAGCAATTTTGGTAGAGCCTTTTTACACTGCTGGTATTTAAGGAAAACCTGTTCAAGCGCTGATAAAAGATAAAAGAAAAGTACTTTCAAACTGAATATTTACAGAGCACTGTCTTGTGAAACTTTTGCTGCATGTACCATATATTTCCATAATAATAAAATAATAATCTTCGTTTTCTTCACCCCCCTGGGGAATAAACTCAGTGTAGCTGCAGTGATGTTTCAATCTAAGAGTGTCATATGTCAAAGAGAAAAAAGCTATAATTCACTATGGATTTTGGAAAGCATGTGGCTATGGTCAGATACATAGGCTGTCAAGTAGAAGAGATAAAACAAGGTAATAAATGCTTAATTCTGAAGACAGCCCAACATGCCCAGAAATTTTTAGAGGGTTGGGATTAGCAGCAACAGGCAATACTGGTTTCAGTTTAGATGCCACCCTCCCACCATCCAAGGCTGTTTAAACTTCTCTACAACATATAAATTATGTTTTTAAGAGAGAGATACGATGTTCTGTAGCTTCAACTAGTGCTGTCCGAACAGCATGAGGACATGAAGTTTGAATCATTTGAGACTGAGGAATAGCAACCATTCTCTACCATATAAATGTAAAAAATTAGACATGATTTGAGGATAAGGTTAGAAAGAGTGCTTTGCAAAGCTAGAAATGAACTCAAATTTCCTCGGTATAAGTCCAGCATCTTAATTACAATAGCATCAGAAATCTTGGAGCGCTGCCTTCTAATTAGGGCGGTAAGACCTACAGAAACTGGAGCATTCCTTTTTTTTTTTTTTTTTTCAGTAGAGCAGTTTGACAGTACTATATAAAAAGTCTAAAGATACATTAGGATACTCTAACCACTCCGGTTTGATCTTGTCAAAGGAGGATGCCCCTGAAAGATCTCAGGGAATATTGTATAGGAAGAAATGTAATTATAAGAATGGGAACACATCATATGTTCATGGAGTAATGAGACAGACTGACTTTAATGTTATTATCTGCTATTTGCAACTGACTCAAGGCTTTATACTACCTCAGCTGACTGACATAATTGGGATCCTGTGTTCTCTATATGAAAATACATTTCTTCACATCACTGAAGCTGCAAGAAGCGGGGGAGTAACATATAACACCTTTGGGCTCAAAGGAAGAAACAACAGGCTGGGATTTGAGTTGGTACTTTTTAAGTTGGTTACTTCCTCCAACACTGCATTAATTTCAACAGAAAACACAGATGAATTGAGATCATTAAATTCTCTTTTACTGATAACATTCTACCGACTACCGCTAGAATATGGTAATCTGAGGAGAAGGCAGATTTCCTACCATTACTGCAAAAGACAGACACTCACTTTTCCTGTACAGAAGCGAAGATAATATAGTTGTAAGGCAATATGACTTTTAAGTAGTTAGAAAATTTAAAATCAAATCAAATGTCAGAAACTATGTTTTTATATTTTATTTGTACTGTATTAAGCTTTTGCCTAATCAAACTTGTCATTTTATTTATACCTTCCCATTTTTTTTTGCCAGTGTTAACACAATATGTGCCACAACATCTTGACAAGTAATTTAGTACCTGAAATCATTCCTCCACAATCTTAGGCCAGTACCTAACACAGAAAGAGGGAAATACCCATCAGTCCATCTCCCCTAATTTTATCAAAATAAAATGGGACACCAGTATTGTGATAGATACCAAGGTATCTATCATGAAAGGAGAGAGAAGTATGCACGTTTTCCAGCTCCTACACCAGTCTGTCTATACCCAGAAGAACAAAATTTGATTATCTTTATCTGATCATGCATAAAATACATTTTGTACAAGACCTGAAATTACCCAATGCTATTAAAATTATTTTGTGAGAAAAAAATATGAATGAAAATTACTAAATCCTTGTAGCAAAGAATTTCATACTTTATGATTAAATGCTGGAAACTTTTCCTTGCTTCCTAGTTTTAAAAAAAAAAAAAAAAAAAAAAAGCTTACTATTATTTACTGGTCTACTTGCATTGATATTAAATTTCTTTCTTAGCTTGGAAAACACAACCACAAATGAAAGAGGGCACACCCACCTACAAACTGCATGCTGACTGACTCTAGATGGCATATTTGCTAAGGAAGGTCTCCTTGAGCTTTCTCAGTGTTACCAGTCATAAAAATTCTGTTTGTACTTAAGGTGAAATAACCACAACCATCTCAAAGTTAATCACATGTGAAAAAAAAAACAAACAAAAGGAGCATACTTTGCTTTTGTTCACAGAAATGTTTTTTCTTAATTTAAATTTCAGTTCTGACTACTTTCAGAATATTCAATTTTAATGGAAGTGCAACACCATCAAATATGAGAAAAATCACAACTTATCAAATTTTGAAAATTTAAAAATTCCACCCAGGACACAAATGGGCTGTAGACAGTAGAACATAAGTATTACGTTAATAATACTAGAACTTAATCTGTCTACTGTCCTAAAAGACAACAAAAAAATGTTTCTATATTTTTTTGAAGTCTAAGGAGAATCTCCATCGTTTGTTGGGGTAGGTGGGAAATAGTGACCAAGATTGAAGAAAAGGATGAAATACTTAATGCTTCCTTTTCCAATTTGTCTTCATTCCCTTCTGCACAATGGCTTTTATTGTCCTGTCTTTTAGTGTAAGTCCTGCTTTTAGTTTGAGACAGGAAAATTTGAGGAAAATTTTCTGTGGAGTGGGCCATGCCTGGGATGTACCAGGTTGTATTTAGAGCTAACTTAGAATCATAGAATCATGGAATGGTTTGGGTTGGAAGGGACCTTAAAGACCGTGTAGTTCCCACCTCCCCACCCTGGGCTGGGACACCTTCCACTAGAGCAGGTTGCTGAAAGCCTTGAGCACTGCCCTTGCACATTCCCAGGGAGAGAGCATCACCAACTTCTCTGGGCAACCTGTGCCAGTGCCTCACCACCCTCATTGTCAAAATATTCTTCCTATTATCTAATATAAACCTACTCTCAGTTTAAAGCCATTCCCCTTGTCCTGTCACTTCATATCCTTGTAAAAAGTCCCTCTCCAGATTTGTTTTAGGCCCGCTTTAGACACTGGAAACCTCCTATAAGTTCTTACGAAGCCTTCTCTTTTCCAGGTTGAACCACCCCAACTTTCTCAGCCTGTCTGTACAGGAGATATGCCCCAGGCCTTGGATCATATTTGTCACACTCTCCTGGGCTCTCTTTAACAGGTCCGTGTTTTTCTTAAGTTCAGGACCTCAGAGGTGGACACAGCACTCCAGATGAGGTCTCAGAAGAGCAGAGTTGAGAGGTAGAGTCATATTCCTTGACCTGCTGTCCACAGTTCTTTTGACGCAGCCTGGGATCTGATTGGCTTTTTGGGCTGCAAGCAGACATTGCCAGTTCATGCTGAGTTCATCAACCAACACCCACCAGTCCTTCTCCTCAGGGCTGGTTTCAATCTACTAAAATTGATTCTAAATAATTTTTTTTTAAAACTGTGTTAACATTTCCATATTACATATTTTCTTCCAAGATGCAGGTCACAAGATCAGTTTCTTAGCAAATTCATCGCTGAGCTCTTGCTTACCCAATGATGTGAATTAGTTTATGCTTTTCAGCAGATCCAGTTACTAATTGCTGGTTTGAAACACAGAGTATCAATAAACCATCTAAGGGTAATTGAAGGCCAGTGCAGTCAGTCTCTGCAAAATAAAGTATGAAATAATTCTTAGATTAGCATGGAAGTAGTTTCTTTGCCTAAACAACAATTATGTTGACAATATTGCCCGCTTGGAAGATGCAGCAAAACGTATCAGCAAACAGATGTCACCAGAAAGGGCACTTCAGTGCTCTCTATAATTATGCCTTTGGACAAAACATGCCTCTCTTAAAAGCCTACCTTATTTATCTCAGAGGTTATGCTGATGGATAGCTAATGTTACTGTAGATTTTCTACTTGATATGGTGGACATTATCACGAGAAAAATACCTCCAGACAGGGGACTGCATGCTACATCTGCCCTTCCATCTATGATGTTTTCCAGGACTTCTGACTACGGTAGGCTGACTGAAGTGCTGTTCCAAACAACTAGAGAAGCACTGCCATAGTCTTCAGACCCTATTTCCTGGATCTTGGGAACATGGGATAAACTATGAAGAACAAATTTAAAAGTTAATGTAAGTGATAATAATAATTAAAAATAAATATAAAGGTCTTGAAACTGCTACCTTGTCATACGTCTACATGAGTGAATAAATAAATCCAGGGCTGGTGAATGAATAATGCTCAGATCATCAGTAACTTGAGAGTACTTGGAAGGTAGCACTCCTCAACAAAACAGGAAGTCGTAGTGCTGATAGAGTCTTTGTAATTCATGAGGAAATGCCACTAAAAGGTGCTAGGAACTGCAACCAAGGGTTCAAGAAAACATTTCCTTCAGTGACACAGTCTCAAAGCACAAGACCCCAACTGTTTTGCTCAGTACTATGAGCAAATTATGACTTAAAACATTTGCAAGAGAAAAAGTTATTAAGATCTGTCTTTCACAACCAAGTCTGCTCCAGACCAATCAAAGGCCGTACCAAGTTATTCTTGCTTCTTGCATCATCCCATGCAATGCTTTGTTTTGTAGGAATTTCAGCCTTTAATTGCCTTCTACTTTGGGTTCATGAAAACTGCATCTTGGAGCTTTTACCAAGATTCTCTAAGAAACTGTAGGATTTCATACACTTGTATGTTCCCCAGAGGAACATAACTTCTCCAAAGATTAATTGTATTACTGGTTTTTTTACGGCAGCATGAGTTAATTGATTCCAGCTGAAAAAAATAAATTCCAGTCTTTGGTGACTATAGACAATTTGTAAGGAACATGGAAACCATCCCTTCAATGGTTATTAATTCTAACCACGTTTCAAATGGCATCTGATGCCATAAAGAATCTGTAGAGTCAGTGCAAGCAACCACAGAAAGCTGAGCTCAGCACAGCATATCAGTGGTTTAAACTCTCAGTTAATTTTTTCTTCCTGCATATATTTTCCTAAATGCCTTATGAGAACACACCCTAGAAACAGTCAGGAATGACTTATTTATTTTTTTAAAGGTAGTTGTAGAAAGCAAATGTGTTTGTTATAAATCAAAGGAGGCCTTTGTCAAGGTGCTCTCACAGAGTTTAAAGAAAATTATTTTGGTTACAAACGATTTGATGAATATGTTACAACTACAACATTTAAATATAGGTGTTGAAATTATGTGGTTTTTCTTTTTAACTGTATCACTGAGAATAAAAGGAGAATTCCCATTCACATATGAAAGTGGATTAACCTTACACCCTTTGTCTGTCCACTGAGATTTCCATGTCAGACAGGAGTGCTCAATTGAAGTAATTTTGTGAGTCACTTCACAGTCGAATAGTTAAAGTACAAATAAGTATAAAGTTGCTAAACAATTAATTTTCTGTTATGAGACACAGGACATTTTAGTGGTATTACAGGATACTCAGTCACTCTGTGGCAAGAAAGGAAAATTACATAAGCTACATTTATAAAGTGGCATATCTACTGGAATAAAATTAATTTAAAACTACCCAACTTCATAAAATATAGCCAGGTTATTTCCAAAGACTGGAATAAGTGCTAAGAAAGAATTTTATTTGGTTGTATTTTAACAATATTGCCACAAAACGGAGATTATTCATAAATAAATAAAAGCAGTTTCAGAGAAATGCACAAAATATGCATAAGCAAAAATTACTCTTAGCTATTGAAAGTCTCCATTATGCTCATCACGAGGGTAAATTTTCAAAAGTGAAGTTAGGCATAACATTTTCTCTCAGTTTATTGCATAGTCTAACTGGAGGGTGTTTTGCACACCATCATTTCCTCTCAATAAATGTACTTGCATTAAAGTTTCAGAAAATGGATGCAAATTTTTTTTTAGTTTTTAGCTGTAGCCTTCCCATTTCCCTAAATCATATTAGAAATTCATATTAAAAAGGTTACATCTTAGCTGAACTAACCATTTTCCTGCTAATGATTATTTGAACTGTTTCTCAGTGACTTGTGGAACATATTGTACATTACTGAAACACTGTGAGGAAACTGAGACAATATTGCATTTTTACAACAAATAGTAAATGAACAATATATTTTGTAGTACCGAAAGCAGAGTCTTGCAAAAATCATGTACTTAAAATAACTACTGTGGAGAACGTTGGTATAATACTATAGCCACATGACACAATGTAAACATTTTCTTACAAGGCCAACAATTTACACATATGCCCAAACACAGTCCCACCTCATGAAGTATTCCATTATCCATGGATCCGACAATGGATCATTTTCCCCATATCAAAGGCTGATAAGACGTGCAGTACTTTTTCTTCCTATGAAGAATTCACCAAGGTACATCTTTTCACATCTGTGCACAAGATACCACTACCTACATATTTCATCTCTGCATGGTTCCTCCTGCCTTTGTGTCATAATATTCTTCTGGTCATTCTCCACGCTTCAACCCTGACGACTTCTTTCTGCATCCTAAGATTCTTTTTACTTCCCATCTACTCCATAGCTAATCAGCTTTAAGTGAATAAATTGATGAATAGCCTTTGAGAAAGCTGTCCTTCCTTTACCAGTCTCTGCCTGGATAGCGCAGGCAATTCTCAGCCCTCCTGACATTGTTCCAGCAACTGTCTTCCCACTTCTGATCTGTCTGAATAATTCTAATAACTCTCAAAATTTTTTCAACCCTTATGGTGAGGAGTATTTCAGTATGGTTCTCCTGAAGCTTTAGTGATTCTATGCCCAGCTTTTTAAAGACCACTCAGAAATGCAATCACAGAATCACAAAATCGCAGAATATTCTGAGTTGCAGTCCAGGGTAAAAACCTCCAATGATGTTCTTATCTCTGGATCAAAACCTAGTTCTTGATTGAATCTGACCAACTGTATTGAAATATAAACAAGAGAAAGAAACTTTTCTTTAAAATGTGAAATCTGTGGTTAATCCAAGCTAAACATGCAGTTAGCAATGTGGTAAGAATGTTAAGAGGTGTATTTGTCCTGTACATGAATAAAAATTAGACCACTGCAATAGAGAAGAAGGTATATCCACATCTGTAATAGTAAAAAAAAAGGATATGAAGAATTCCAGATTTGCACAATTTCAGATAAAATGTAGGCTTGTAAATACACATTCTATGTTTCTATAAAAGATCTGTGATGCACACATAAAAATGAGAGCTCTGAATGATGATTTTAGTGCCCAGACTTATTCAACATGAGATCATAACTAAATTTTGAAAGTGCCTCACTCCATTGATTTAAATTCTCAGCAATTCTTAATATAAGTACACAACTAAAATTTGGTGCCATGATGAATCCATTTGTAGCTTTCAGATACAGTTTCCTCCTATTATGTGATCTTTGTAATTCTTTCTTTTGAACTTTGGCATTTTCCTGTTTATATCCAATCACACTACATTTGCACATAGCCTAATCTGCATTGATGAACTAATAAATTTCTTAAGTTTCTTATAAGAGCATCAGGGACTTTGCAAAAAATAGTATTTTGCAATGAAAGGCCACAAGAAGAATGTCTCTGACAAACACAAGGAGCCAAATGCAATCAAATCCAGGACTTGATTATAAAGATCAAGCACCATCTCTCCATCACTTTATCGTAGCATGAATTTTACAGATTTCTTTTAATTTAGCCTGTTGTTAGGACTAGAAAGGATCAGACTTGTAGGATCAGTGTCTCCATTTCTCTTTCACATGGCAGAAAGATCTTAGGTTATGGTCATGAACAGCCACATTTTAAACCATTCAAGCTCATAAGTTCTGAACGCTGTGTATCAGCTCCTTTTACCATGCTCTGTTTTATACTTCTCTTCTGCAAATTTCTAGCTTCAAGTAATGAAAAAGATCTGTAATTTGTTATAATTTCAGTTCTTGTATTTAATTGATATTCCCAAACCATAATAACATATGACTGATGCATTGGAATGAGGCACCACAATAGCAGGTTTTCTTCTGGAAACATTCATTGCCAGCAAATATCAATGTCTGGCTAACTACAGGAATAATGTAAATAGAGTCTGCCTGGCACAACTGTTATGTATAAAATTAGCATAGTTTAAAATTCACATACAAATACAGAAGCAGACTTCTGTGTATTTATTCTGCTGTACTTCTTGAGGGAGCATGTTTCCCTCAAACCTGAGCAACAACTAACAGGTGATGGCCTGACTGAATTTTACTCATCTTTTGGCTTTACAAACAACTGTTTGGTGTGCAAAAGAAATCGGAACATTCAGCACTTAAGACCAACACAAGCATATGCAGGTCTCTCTACCGTCAGTCATAACTGCAGTTTTAGTGGGCAAGCTTTTCAGATGGAAAAATTTAGAAGATGAGGAAGAAAACATACGTGCAAAATCCATCATCTATAAAAGGGGAATATGCAAATTCACTTTCTCTTAAAAGGTGAAAAAAGCGGAAGATATCAGCTACAGCTGTTTCCAGCTGAAAGATGCAATGAATAGCCTAGCTGTTTACAAGGAAGTGTTGAAACACCAGCAAACCCTGCAAGCAAAGTCCTCTCAGTTTTTTCTTACTCATTACTGGATGTCCTAAGCACTGAAGAAGTTACAGACAAGGACTGTCCTGCACAGAAAAAGACTTTTCGAATTCTTTGTTCAGAAAATTATCTGGCCACCTTTTATTCATTAGGAAAGGCTCTTGCTTTTCTTTGCTTTCAATATGGGTTTACTTCATACCCCGCAGATCTCTTAGAATCTCTCCAAGGTACTATCAGCATCCACCGTGAGAAACCAGTGATGTAAGAAAATGTCCTCTCTGATGTGACGGCTGCGAGAGATCTTCTGGATATACTGATTCCCAGCTGGGAGTCTGAGGAGAGAATGAAAATGCTTAGTTATTGTCGGTACAGTGCCCAGGATTTTCAGTTCCCGTTGAATAAATGAATCCTTAGATATTTGAAGCACACACTATTAGTTTAAAAGAAGAGTCGAATGAATTACGGACATAGACAACTGTTATTCTCATAAGCAGTGGATATATATTCAGGGAATTTCCCACATACTCACGAGGCGTGATCACATCTCAAGAAAATATAGTGGAAGGCACATGAAGTTTAGGACTTATTCTCTTAGTCAAATAAAATTTCCTTACAAACTAGTCTCCTACTCTGGAACCTTATAGCAATGAAGGCAAAATGGCTGAATACATAAGAAACCCCAAAATATATGAAGTATCATATATTTACAAGGGTATACTCTTCCATTCATTAGAAATTCTGTAACCGAGATTGCCTAAGCCTTCTTTGTGTCTATTTGTACTTTGGGACTCCAAAGAGCCCATAGCAATGAGTTTCTAAGGCAGAAACAAAGAAAAGCACTGATTTTTTTTTTTTTAACTATATGACATTACTGAGTAACTTCAATTTCTTACAATACAACAGTAAAACCTGTTTTTACCTTCTTCATATTATTCACTGTAAGGATTTCTATCATATCTCCCCCATTTTATGTCTTTTTTGGAAGAGGAAACCTAGTCTGCTTTCCTCTAATCCCTTCCATTCTTTTTCACATTTCTTAGTTCCACTGTACCTTCCTAGGAAAATACCCAGGATTTTATCCTATAGGTGTTTATGTGCTAGGTGGAGTCTTGTCAAGCTGCTCTAGGAATTCCTGTAACTTCAAATCTCTTTCAGTGTCTGCTCTTAACCAGGGTGAAAAAAATCACCATTCTTTTTCCTTTACCATTCCCTTTATAGGTTGTTTGGTTTGATTTGGTTTAGTTGGGTTTGGTTTGGTTTGGTTTGGTTTGGTTTGGTTTGGGTTTTCTTTTTCAGTACAAAGGTCTTCATAGAGACCAGCAGAGAGGTCTTCAAAACTGAAATCAGAGATGTGTTAATTCTGAAAATGCCTAGTATATTACTTTTGTGCTGAAATAGAGAAAATTCCAAGTTTCCCTCTCTAAAAAAATGAATAGAATTTCAAGCTGTTTGTGTTTATGATAGAGCAAACTATTAAGGACATGAAAAAACATATTCTTGATAAAACATACTTGATAAAACATATTCTAAAAAGTTTTGTTTTCAATCCATTAGAAACCTGGTTAGATTTCTTTCATTTTGTGTGCTTATCATTATTTTTAAAATTACTTATGAAAAGCAAAATAATTCTTTTGAAACTCATTTTTCTTAGATGAATGGCAAAATATCGCTCTCTCAAATTTAAAACAAAATATAATATGGTAAACTTAATATTTCTTTTCACCTAATCTAACAGAGTAACGCTGTTGGTAATCTTTGTTATTCCTTTGTAATACATTAAAAATGAAAATAAGAACAGAAGAGGTTTACAGGACGGCTTTCTGGGTGGCAGACTGGTTATAATTCATTTTAACATGGAACTTGTATAGATTTTTCAAGAAATGAGTTAATGGTGTGGAAATGCACTGAACATAACAGGTAGACAGGGCAGACAATAAATCACTAAGTTTATCTTTAAAAATTAGTTATGTTGCCTCTGAAACCCTTGTAAATATGGTTTCCCTATTCTTCCAGACACTTTGTAATATATCAGTACGGAATAGCTTATTTATTACTCAGATAGCAAACAGGGAGACAAGAAAATGATGCCATTCTATTTTTTACATATATGGGACTATGAAAACATGTAAAGTAGCACATGATTTTATTAGCATTATTGATTTCTTTTTGCAGTAGCATTACAAAGCACAAGAGATCTAAAAAAGCTACATCCCTATCACCAGGAGCTCATCATTAAGTACACAGCACTATCTTATATTTCTTTTCCTCAGATAAGTCAAACCACTCCATAAACCATGTTGAAACAGATTATTATTTCATACCCAGAAGGAGTTGCCATGCCTTTTTGTGATACAAAATCGTAAACCATGGAAACACCGACGCAATTCTCCAAGCAGTTTGGCCATGTCATCTCCTTCTCTGCTTACATGCAGTTTCAATGTTTACTCCCCTACAAAGCTATTTAATCTTTGCTCACTCAATAAATGTAACAGCAAGTCAGCTTTAGGATCTCACACATAGTTTTATCTTCAGCTGGAGCTTCTACAAGAAATGCAATGCAAAAACAACCCAAAAAACCAGGCTGGTTTCATATAGACGGCAACAGGCAATGTGAATGAAAAGTACAGCTAGGTATGTATGGAATCAATTAGCAGAATCAGTTTCTACTTTCCTTGTGAATCATTCCCAGTATGCTTTATAGGAGACTGCTTTTTTGTCAGAATTCTTTTTATGTTTTATTTTGTTGAGGTTTTTTTCCCCTCTAGAACCAGTTTATTGTCTTCTCTACTGTCTCCAAGTCTCCAAATTGTGTTGACATGAGTCTCCAAAAGGAGAACTGTCCCAAATTAACTTTTGTAGTGATAATTTGTCTTGTCCTGAAATAGTCATCACTTCTCAAGGATAGGTAGCTCAGGCTATATGAAAGCTTCCTACTCCATACAAAGGTATGTGGGAACCTCAATATCAGCTGGAACCTAAGTTCCCTGTAAATCCATTTCCTCAGATGGACTGGGCAGAGAGGGTACCACTGTTTGTTACAATAAAAGGGAGTTTGTTATATATGAGAACTTGTGCCTCAAAGTGAGCTCATCACTCATGAAAAGTTTACTTTGAATGAAACTGTCTCCTACCATTTATCTCCTATTTCAGGCCTTTAATATTTGTGATATTCCTCTACAAGATACCCTACAAATACTTCGCTAATATTTGTGTCTTCCTCAGTGACAGCTCTTATTTATAAGTTAATGACTACTTTTAAAAGTGAAAACAAGGATTCTTTGGAGGGAAAAGTGTTGTCTTTTCCAGCTCGTGAATACAGCACCAGGAGATATCAATCAGTCACTCCCTAGATGAAGAATATTTTGCTTCCCTAAAGTGAAAAATTTACTTTTGGGAACATTAACAAATTTTACCATAAATTTGCACAGTACTTTAGCAGTGAAAAGCTAAGTATGAAAACGAAAATGGCAGAGGCTGCTCTGCAATTTCACTTCAAATAGAAAGCATAAGCATTTGCAATGAATAGAAAAAAAGACAGTCTCTGGATGTATTCTGTTTCTATTCACTGTGACACTGGAGGAATCAGTATTAGAGCGAAAATTGAGATTGAGAGAAAGCTGGTAGAGTTAGAACCTCTTAATACACTACTTAATCAACAGCTTCATTCTAAAATAAATTATTATCATTATTAGTTGCATTCACCACCACAAGAAACAGCTTTTCTACCAAGTAGTTTTTCGGCGGACATATTTGTACATGCATTTACAGTTTACTTTCATTTTTTTACATATATGCAAAACACATGAAGTTGTTTCTCAGGACCTAAACTCTTCTGGACAAAGCTCTTTACAGTATTCAGCTCTTACTCACTTACTTCACTGGGCAGCTACAATGTGTAGATTGGAATATTTTTCTCTGCGACCTCTGACGAGCTCATCTGCTTTCAAGTCATATGCACTGCACTGCTCTCCAGAAAGGGCAGAATCAAAAAATTCCCAGACGAGCTAGAGGAATTTTGAAAAAATCCTATTAAATTAAAATTAAATAATGAAATAAAAATTAGTAAGAATGAGCTCTTTTTTTCTACAGTAAATTACAAATCTTTTATATTTATACTTGCATAATCACCACACAAAAACACACAGGTGAACTCCTGTTCCCATTTTACAGCCTACCACTTCTCATCCTTCAAAACTCCAGAACTCATCCTAAATTTCCCATGGCCCACAGCACATGTCAGAGAAGCGTTGCTGTTATTTTTCAAACCAGATCCACAGGCTTAGAGAAGTGCAAAATAAATGTGTGTTGGAAGCATATGTTTATTCTTATATGACCCTTAATTATAATTCATTTTTCATAATCATAAATGCTAACTATGTATTTTTATATACTTTTTAAAGGTCCATTTTATTTGCTGTAAGTGAAAAAGTCACTGTTGCTGTTATCTCTGATTACTTCATTATTTTACACTAATAGAGCTAAATTGCTGGAGGAATTTTTCCATAAATCCTTTTTTAATGCAATAATTACATAGGTCAAAATAATTACCTAAATAATTGGTTGGATAACTGTAGATTTTAATAGGATTTCAAATTGTGAAACAAGATTTCTAAACAGTTAATTGTTTTTGAAAGTGTATTTATATTTCACCATTAAGTGAATTTATTATAGCCAAATAAATTAATTGGGATTTTATTAAGAATACGTACTCTTGGCTTGGAAGTGAATAAAAACTGTTACTGTCTGATAGTTTTTGAAGTTAGTTTTGGGGAAAAAAAAGTTTCTGAAGGTCTGATTCATTCTTACAGATTTTAAAATTTGCCCTACCACAGCAGTCTGTTACGGTCGGAGCAATCACTGGATACTTCTTTGGCATGTAAGTTCTGGAGCTGGGGTTCTGCTCAATTCTACATTGCTACCAACTGTATTGTTCCACTCCAAACCACTGGTTTTAAAAGTAAAGAGCAAAATGTTCTTAGCTATTATATAAATTAATATATTGTTTGCTGTGGTTTACATTCAAAAATAAACCAAAAATTGGCTAGTTTGAAAGTCAGGGGAACACATATACAGCTAATACTATGCTGTCTCCAGAGTCAAAATATCCAGATCTTGGATTTCTGAAAAATATATTAATATAGATAACCTGAGAAGCAAGTAAACAATATGGATGGAATAGTCTCCATATCAGTAATTTAAAAACATTTAGGGGCAAGAATAATGTTCCACTAAAATAAAATAAATATTTTAGGTTGTTTAAATTATTTTATCCTGTGTCTTTCATTAAGCTATTTCATTAACTCATGTATATCCATAAACCCACAAAATTCATCATAAACAGTTATGAAATCTAATAATTAAGAAAGTCCTCTCAGTTATCTTTCCTTTTTCCCCTCCATCTCTGCTTTCACTTTTCACAAAGTTTTAAGCTGCATAATCTTTCTTCCTATATAATTTCGTGATTAAAGACCAGCAAGAGAGCAGAGCAAATAATTCAGCTGCCTTAGTTTCAGAGAATTATGATGGAAGCTTGTACTTCCGTTAGTGATGTGGCCTCTGTAGATAAAGACACAAATCAATTTCTAAGGCTGTCAACACTTTTCTTGAGTGTGAAATTCATTTTTAGAGTACTGTTAAATTATTAAATACTCATTTAAAAAGTAAATATGTGTCTCGTGTTTTGGATAATGATTGTAACTGTCTACTTCACACAGACTAGTGAATAAATGTGACTATAAACAATTGATAGGGAGTGAGGTTCCTGGAGAGACCTTTATTTTTCATGACTAATTAAGCAGTTTATGTAATACTATTATTTTTGATGTGAGGACACAGTGTCAGTAACAATGTCAAATTAAAAACCAAATTTTGTGACTGTTGTTTCTTCTTTCATCATAGAGGGAATAATTGTTCAATTTGGGAGAAAACAGGAAGGGGAGATGAAGGACTAGGGTTTTAAAATAAGAGTAGTTTGTAAATATGGAAGGCATGGTAACAAGGCACAGCTAGAACTCACCAGCTCAGAGGAGGTTCTGGCTCTCTTCATACCTGGAATTCAGCAAAAAACTATTGGAAGCTAGGTTCAAACATATCTAACACAACTGAATTCCTTCCTACATTCCAGTGACTGCCAGGTATCCTTGCTCTCCTGAAGATCTGGCTGCTGACTTCATCCAGCCGTGAGAGTGTAGCTTGTGCTCCTGAGGAGGCAGCTCTGCAGGAGCCTCTGCCAGCACGCACCTTCCTTCCCCAGGAGATCCTCAGCCTGCCCTTGCCCTTGCTCTCGCCCTTGCCCTCGCCCTTGCCCTGTGATGGATCTCGCTGGCACAGACCCTGACACAGATCTGCAGCCAAGTGGTTATTATCAAAAGAAGACAGAGAAAAATGTTTTGTCGGAAGAAATGATTTTTCTGAAACAAAGGCACAGTTTTTCAAAAAGGTATTACAGAAAAGCAAGTAAGTGAGTAACATGCACTTGATCAAAGCCTAGGGACAGTTCAGAGCAGCAGTTTAGGCACTGAATTCCTAATTCTGAGCCACAAAGCAGCACAGCTCTCTGTCTTCTTACTTCAATGTCTCTCTTTTCTTGAGCTCACTCTAGCGTTAATTAATGACCAACATGGAATGAGGTAAATGATTATGTGGACCTTCTGGTAAAGGAAAAAGAAGATGGAATACTTGTGCGTTTTCCTAAAATCTCTGGATAAGGTAAAGGAGAGAAGGAATGGAATATACCAGGATTTCCTCACAAAAAACCAACCAAGCAAATAAAACCAAACCAAAACAAAAAAAGAGGAAAAAAGTTTTTCCTTATATCGAGTATAAATCCGCAATATTTCCATTTAATCTAAATTAATTTAAATTAATTTTAATTGATTTAAAATACCTGTCAGTGTCGTTGCAGCCATCTTAGAAAGAACATTTACAGTTTGGAACACAAGTGGGCATGACACTGAAAATTACTGAAAAAAATGTTATTAACTTTTCTGTAGAAAGAAACAAGCAAAGCTTACAGAATATTTATCAGGAAAAAAAGAAAAAGCTATCAGAATTTCAATATAAGTCCCAAAAAGCAGCACGGCCTGTCTCAGCAGTCTTCTGAGGCTATGCTGTTTCAGTTCCTTAAGATTTTATGCTTTTTGATATAGGTGTTTATTTATTCCTTTGGAATTTTCAGTCAGCCCAGCTCTAGTTTAAAAATTCAGTTTAAACAACATTGGTACTTATTTTTTATTCTCTTAGATACAAATAGGCAAATCCTTTAACAAATTCTTTTATTTTTCCATTATTATACAAATATTTATATACTATTGAAAAGAGAGTTGAGAAATTCCTGCAAGCTTCCATCAGTATTTAGAACCGAGACCGCTGTAAACCTTCTTCCTTTTCTATTCCTGACTCTATTATGGCACATATCTATAAGAATACAGGTGCTCAAGACTTCCTTGAATTGGAAACTTAAAATTCACTATATTGAAATGCCATTTTATCAAATAGAGGTTTTTGAATGGAGAAAAAGTTTCCTCTACAGCAATGAAACCTCACTACTAATTCCTGACTTTTCTATACGTCTATTCTATGTGAAGTAATTGATCGATATCACAGCTGCCTTTAGGGATTCCATTCGTGCAGTTAAATCCATTCATATTTTTTGCCGTTGGCTGTTCTGGTATTGACTAAATCTGATAGGCTAACCTAAATTGATAAGCTTTTTTCCTGCTTATTTTTCTTCCCACCACTGACTTTAGATGATAGAAACTTTCCCTGAAATGACAGAAGAAACAAATAACTCCTGAAAATACTGGTTACAGACACTGCTTACACAGAGTTTGCTTATGAGGAAGTCCATAGAGTCGATGCTTAGGGAATGAGGTATAAACATAACAAAGAATTGAAAAAAAATTTAACGAGCTCTAATTGCATTAATGTTAAGATGTAGAAGTGCCAGAGGATGACAGATAGATTTGCTGGGATAATTTGCTGAAAGCAATAGAAAGAAGACCCAGAAAATAGTTTGTTCTTAAAAAATTGAATAATTGAACAGTTTCACAGCCATAATGAAAGTGATTTATAAAGCTCCTAAGCTATTGCTGTATAACAACTGAGAAGGTTAAAATCAAGTAGCATGATTCATGTAATTGCTAATATTACAGCTGAGCAATTTAAGAACACGTGAGAGAGAAAGGAAAAATAACCATACATTATGCATTGTTCTCCTCCTCGTACACATACACATTTCCTTTGCCTCGGTTCCTACACAGCTCCTATTTGTGAAAACTATACATGGAGAGCTTAAACTTATTTATAAAATGATCATTTTGTGATTCACTTAACCATCCAATATCTCGGCCACGTTGTGGCCATGAGGGGTAATTTTAATGAAAGATGAGTTAGGCATTTTGCACTGAACCAGGTTTCACCCATGCAAAGGTCAGTTCCTTGGGGCAGCAGTGCTGGGGTATTAATCATCCTTCCTCCTGAATTGTGGCCTTATTCTCATACAGCAGTCTGCAGTTCTGTGGACTCTAGGACTCAAAGGCTGGCAGAAAGTCAAAAGGCAGAATTCAGCTGCCTTAATCCCAGTGCTTCATGTATTAATATATTTCCCAGAAGGCAGCAAGACGAAAAACAAAGGGAAAAAGTCCACACAATAAGGGTTCTTATCACCAAAATTGAAGTGATACAAACATGCCAGCTTTTCTCTATGAAAGGGCAAAATTAGAGCCATACAAATTCCTAATTTAAAAAAGTGTTGCTATTGTCATGAAGATATAAGAAACATGAGAGAGGAGAGATTTGCAAAAAAGCAGTAAATTTGTATTAATTTTGTCTCTGAATATTTTTCCCAAATTCTCCTTTTCGTAGTAGAAGACTCTGCATTCTTTTCCTCAGCTTTTCTCAGGAACGTTTATATGCATTTGATAGTGTATTTTCAAATGAAGTCTGACATATGTGAATAATCAGAAAGACAAAGTGCCTCTGTCAGAAGCAGGTGCATATGTGCATTGCTATGCCAAAAAGTACATGATCATTGAAATGAGCAGTGGCAAAAACAGATTTTGCTCCCTCTTAAATGTAGTAATTACAATCAATAGCTAGAGTCTGCTCTATCGGAGTGTAGAAAAAAATTCTCCTTTTTCTCTCCTTACAGTTTCTGTAGTATTATAAGGTACATCTTCAGCTTGCCCTCCATAGAATTTTTTAATGTGATCAAAAGCCTGGATGATCACCAGCAATTTCCTCCTCCTGGAAAATCCAGGGGAGGATTTTAATTAGTAAGTAGTGCAGAAAGAACCTTTAATGTATATTTACAGGTTCTATTACTCCCCAGCCCCAAATTCTCAAATTCCCTGGAAGGGTTTTATAGCACTAGAATGTGTCCTTCTTTGTAACCAGTTTCTATAAATGTTATTAAAAATAAAAAGTAGCCCTTATCTACGGAAAATAAATTAATTAGCTCTGAACTAATTTAATTTTAAATTATAGCGTCAAGATTCTTTTCTTTGGCAGAGAGAAAAATGTAGAAATGTAGTTGCCCATGACAAAGTCATTGCAACTGTTTGTGAAGGATCCTCATGAAAAAATAGTTGGTAAGAGCACCAACGAAATCAAACTTATGTGACCAGAACACTCATTGTAAACCACAAACATAACCAATATTAAATTATAAAACATGAATCACATTGTTCACTTTGGCTTGTTTTCTTCCTTCATGAACGACTGAATAAAATATTTGACTTGAAAACAAAAAATCCTAGAAATATTTAGGCAACAGTGCACAGAAAAGACTCAGTATTCAGCTCTAAATAAAGGCAAAGAATGAACTACCATCTAACACCATCTTTTGCTTTTGCTGTAGTAAACTGCCTTATCTCAACCAACAGGTTTTTTTCATCTTATTTTCTCTCTCCTGCCCAGCTGAGGATGGGGGCTGACAGAGCAGCTTGGTGGGCACCTGGCATGCAGCCAAGGTCAGCCCACCACGCAAGGACAGACCCACGGCTCAGCTGTGCTAGCGAAGCCTTTAGTTACATATTGGAAAGCTGAACCCTTACAGGTATTGGAAAGAAAAAGGACCTTGCCACTGGGGGAAGGCATCCTGCTGTGTACAGGCCACAAAATTTGACTTTGTTTAGAATAGTCTAACAACATGTAAAAACTACCCGAAAATAATAGCACAGGCCAGATTGTCTTTAAGACATATAGACATCTTCAACAAAATCTATTATTTGGGCAATCATGTTCCTTCAAAACAGGACATACGCTGTTATCACATACACATGTAATAATGAGCTTGTAATTTAAAAAGGGAAATATTCCTGCATTGTTTGGATCTGGCCAAGCCATCTATTGCTTGTGATTTTTTGGGGTATCCTGCTGAAGGTGTGTGGTTGCAACTTTGACACAAGAAGGCAAAAAATCAGCTGTTCAAGTATGACAAGGCAAATTCCACTGATGCTGAGAAAGAGGAGAGCAGAACAAAAAGCATATTTATTCAGTGTGTGCATCTTATCACTGCATATTAGAGTGATTACATTTCTTAGCTTGCTTCTGAAACCTAATGAATATTTTAAGCACTATATACATTTTTATGTTGGAGAATAGCAACTCTGTAGAAGGATTATTTGCAAACCCCTCTAGGGATATCCAGTAAATATTCCTTCAGTCTTCAGACATTTTTATTGAGCGTTCAAAGTCTACTGAATAAAGATCATTACATTCTACTCAATTTGTGATTATAATTGCTCATTTATTTGTCTTTTGAGAGAAATGACCTGAAACAAAAGGGTAGCAAATAACTAATTTCGCAACATGCTATTTTTTTCTGTGTTGCTTTTATAGCTATCTTGTCATTTTTGCTTAGACTGAAATTTGAAAAATTCCGCTTAACTCTATGAACAGTTTCACCTGTACTTCAAAATTCTATTTTTATGGTGAATAAAGCACTAAAAAAATGCTTTAAAGCCAAAAGTTTACACAAATTCAAATTCTGGGTCACATCATTGGTAACCTGGTCCAGAACAAAAACTGTACAAAAAGATTATGATACACTACATCTAGACTCCAGACCTCTTTTCATTTCTTCTTTAGGTCTTTTTTTCCCTAATTATTTTTATTTTAATACGTTAAATATTAATGAGCAAACAAAATTTCAGGATTTCAGTTTCAACATTTAGTTTTATGTGGAGTTCTTGCTTGGGATGCACATCTGAATAATTAGTAACTCTGGAAAGACAGGTGAAAACAGTGATTTTAATGTGTCTAAACTGAAAACAGTAATCTCTGAGTTAAACAAGGAAAAGAAGTGTTAGTACCCACACACCTAATAAACAGATTACTGGTGTTACAGTTGCCAGAGACACAGCCAAAGGAAATTATGCACATATAACTACTCCACAGTTACTTCATTCAGCTCATAGGAACAGCTTCATACAAAATATTTGTTAATAGTTGAGTACAATAGGAGATGAAATAATGAAGTCTTTCCCACATATTACAAGAAAAGTAAAAAAATCTAAATGTACCAAATCACTTGTCTGCAGATTTATGCTTTGACAGTTTTTCACTCAAAGCAGGAATTTTTTGTCTCAGATTTCCCTGACCAAACCATTAGTCTGTAATATTTTTGTTAAACATCATGAAAATTATATTATATCGATGCTTCACCCAGGAAAGTTCATTGCTTTATTATCCGCATGACTTAAGTACTTGTATTGCCCAGGGATGTACTGTAATGTAATACGGATAACAATAAAAGCAAAATTATACATAATTATCTCATTAGGCTTTTTATTTCCAAGAAGCACGTATTCTAGAAAAAAAAACGCAAATCCTAAACCTCTGTGAAACAGGTTGGAAGTCATCAATGTAACAAGAGAATACTCCTGGCATAAGAAAGGCTCTAGAAGGGTTATACTGCGCCTCTAGTGAATTGTGCATGACCACAACATAGGAAACAAAATTAGTCTTGCCTATTGTTAAGTTTCCTTAAGAGTCATTTAAAATAGATAAACAAGAGCTGTGTTACAGCTAATTGTATGGTTACCCATAAGCAGGAAATCAGGCGTATTTCAGATATCCGCTATCTATTGTATTGCTTTGCATCAATGATATTATATGCCATGGAAGAGAGAGAGGAGCATTTCTAATGTTAATGATTTTATGGAAAATATATTAGTTCCTGAGATTCTTAACCTCACAAAAATATCTTTTGAATAAAAGGAATCTTTATATTAGTTCAGGCTTTAATGGAGCAACAATAATTTACGAAGAATCTTGCAAAGCTTTAGTATTCCAACCTGAAGAACCTTTGGAGAACCTTATTTTAAGACCTTATTGCATGCCAAGTTTCACAATGTGTTAAAAAAAAAACAACCAAAAAACTGGTTCCTTTAGGACTGGACTAATATTAAAAAGTGCAATACTAATTATTTTTATTTATTCTGCTACTTATGATTATTTCTTATCTTCTGAAACAAACTATTTTTCTATCTTGCCAGATAATTTCTGTAAGTAATTTTCACTGTAGGCTGCTTGCAGAAAATATTCAGCAATCATATTTTGAAAATTATTCTGTTTCAATTGAAGTAACAGATAACAGTTTCCACAGTGCACAGAAATGTTCTTTTCATACAATGACTGGAATAATACAATGCAAATTTCATCTGTGAAAACTACTATAAGAACTTGAAAATAATGTTTTGTGAACTGTGTATCAAGTTAACATATATATTATAATTTCAATTTTTTCCCCATTAATGAATTAAAATAGTGAGATAGATGAACCTCAAAAGATACATTTTAACCATCAGAATAAATACTTTATTAAATTCTTCTTCGGGAATACATAAAGGATTATGTGGTGCTCAACGCTGGTAGCTGAACTGTAACTAAAGAATGCAAACTGGTAAATTTGGAAAAAATATTCAAAACATTTTGTGCAATTTACTGAATATATATATAGAAAACTCGACAAAATCTCAAGCGTATTAAGCCAAATGGGATTATCTTTGTATGTAAACATCAATGTAAATTTTAAAATCTTTTATCTATATTATTAGCATTGACAGTAAAGCACTTGTAATTTCAATATTCTGCAAGTGTGAATGGTTTTTTTCATAATTCTTAAGTTATTTGGTCCAATGCTACCATCTTCACTGCAGCTGAGAACAGAGTTAAATCCAGGAGCTATTAAGATAATGAAGAACAATATTTTCAATAGTCTGGAGAGATATAAATGACAGATGAACTGCAGATTAATTACTCAATACGTTACCCAAGATATTAAATCTTTTACTCATATTTGAAAAGAAATGGCAAAAAAGAAACATCAACAAATAACATTTTAAAAAAAATATCTAATGGAAATGCCTCACAGTACTTAAACTTTTGACTGTGGGGAGACTTTGAACAGAAGACAAAGACATAGAAGTATGTCATGTTTAAAACTAAAATGAATTGGAAAGATGCATGAATCTGATGCAGTCATAGAAAATAGAGATATGAAATGCAAAATGGCTCTCCAAATTTAAATTCCATGACTCACAATACTCTAGTTGCAACAAGTTTCACTTTTTGTTTGTTGAGGTGTGACAAGTGAGCAAAGGGAGAGACATTCAAACGAAATTAAGCCACAGTTTTTTGAAACAGCGCAATCTCTTTGCTTCAGGTCTGGACAACCAGCTAAGCTGAGAAGGATAGCAAGGACCCTGTGTCGAAATAGGCAGTGGGTGGAACGCTTGGGAGGATCCGGTGTACAAACTAGCACTTGTTTCTCCTCCTCCTCCTCCCTGAGTCCAAAGGTGCTGCTAGCTCATCAAACTGTGCCTTGCCCTTTGTCATCCAGCAGATCTTCCAGCCCCTGGCATCCCTTTGATAAATGAGAAGCAGGTGGTGTCTCAAGGATGGCTATTAATCTCCTCACAAGATGAAAGCAAAGGGAGGAGCTGAGCAACGCTTTGCTATTACTGATTCATGCACACCCTTCAGAGGATACAAGAAGTATCAGCTCTCTCTACTTCGATGACAGATTAATTTGAATTTATACATTATCACTCAGAAATTAATAAACCTATTTTAGGAAAGTTTCTTCAAACCTGCTCGTTCAAACCTGCTTGTTTAGAAATGCTTGGAAGTATCAATCCGACTACTTTCTGCTAGGCTGTACTTGTAGATTGATAGACTAGATGGCAAAACACCAGTTTGGGGATCCTGGCTGTACTAACTGTAGTGTCTTTTAATTATGTTTATTTATTCTCTTTTTTTCTTCTGCCTGACTTTCATTTCAGGAAGTCATAGCATTCTAAAGACAAAGAAAACCACTTTAAGGTGCCTATGTTCTTAAAACAGCCTTATTACAGTTTTGTACTTTTAAGCATATGCTAAAAGCATTATAATAAAAGTTGTAAGATCCTACCTGTACTTGCCACAGCTCACCATTTATGTATACTGGGAGAATGAGAGGAATAATGAGATTCAATGATCCACAAGCTAATAGAAAAGAAATTAATTTTTCCTAACTGTACAGTTTTATAGCTTTTTTTTTTCTGGACACACTAAATATTACAATCTCTTTCTAAGAGGTTCAAGTGGACCCTGAGAAGATAGATTGACAAATCAAATTGGAGAAGAGATATCTCGTGCAAAGTTTTGCCACTTTCATGATTTTTGTTTGTCATGATGGGTATAAACTCAAATTTAAACTTCCAAATTTGTAAGAAAAAAAAAAAAATCACAGCTGCAATCACTTTTAACAACTGGACAATAAACCAGTGATTTAAGCACTAGGAAGCTGAACTTCTGCTTCCTATATCCCATATATAAAAACTATAGTGAAAAATCATGCAACTGGAGGATGTTATAGTAGCACATATTAAATTATGGTGGGCTCCAAGGTCTAGTTCCCTGTTTGCAGTGATCACTTTTTCCGCAGCTCTACACATGACATCAAAGGAGAAGGGAGGGACAGTGTAGGTGTTCAAGCTCAATTGCACTGGTGTAGTAAAAATGGTTTCAGGTTGCAAATTATGCAGGGATGCTCAATATTAAAATCTATCTAGATACCAAAATGAAAGGTTCCAGACATTTATTCCTAAATCCCTAATGAAATTGGAAGCAACTGGTGCCTTAATTGTTAGGGTTTAGAGTAGAGGAATACTTCGACAAAGGTACTTCTCACAGCCTAATCTACCCTCTTCTGCAAGTTATAAAGGGCTTAGTGCACAAACTGGTTCCAGATTCAGTAGCTGGTGTGTCTCATGTGCAGACAGTACTGCAGAGCTGACCTGTATGTCTGTCTGGCAGATATTTCATGAGCAGCAATCTTATCCTGACTATATAAATATAGAGAAGCAGTAGTAATAATATCAATAAGGGAAGCCCATCACTGTGATCTTTAAAAGCTCTGATTTAATGAAAGCTCAGCTCCTACAAGATCTTTTAGTATTCTTTATATTTTACATTTCTTGTCCATTGCTAATTGGAAGAGATTTTCTGCTTTCTTAACATATCCTTCCTTCATTCTGTGCTCCTAAATTTATCTCCCCAAGAAGCCTTTCTAAAGGCTTGTTTCAGTGAGCGTTATGTGAGACTGTATTACATGCTATGAGCTAAGTTATTTTTCTTTAGAAACATGTTAATTTACTCTTTATTCTTTTATGACTCTCTCTTTCATTTTGTTATACTCAAAGCAAACTATAGACATTAAATATTTTAAGCATTGCTAAATCAAGGCAAGCATCCACATTCAAGATCAATAATGCTACAAGGTGACAGTAAATGTAAAACACTCAAAGCCTTGTAAATATTTTAAATCTGTTTCTGAAGATTTGCAAGTGTTTGATGCAAATTCTGGAAGTAGTGAAGGGCCATCAGAAAGAGAACTGGGGCTGTCCTCATTAAGTAAGAGGACTGTTTGCAGTCTTTGTGAAAGTGCTGAAATAGTTCTGAGTGTCTCAGATATGATTTTCTTTGTGTTCTCCTTCCTTTGGAACTTCAGGCTCTTGATAAAGCAAAAAGGAACCGAACATCTTGTGCTTAGAGAAAACAAAGGAGTAAGGGAAAGCAGTGATAGCACTAAAGGCAAACTTGAGAGATGGTAATATAGAATGAAGAGTTCTGTTTTTATCAAAGGCTGGCTAAAGATGTCTTACAACTGATGAAATGACCTCTGTGCTAAAGAAAAACATGCTGAGATTAGATAAGAGAAGGGAAGAAACCCTTTCTAAGCAGGAGAAGTTCAGCAAGGGTATTTCCAGGAAGAGACATCAGCACTGGAGATGCTTACAAAGACAAAATGTTGAAGAGAAAAGCACAGGGAAAACTGTATGAAATCCTAGTGCTCCCAGACAGTAAAACAATCGCAAAGAAATCTATAGCTAGTAGGGCAAGACAAGCTTTTTCCAGGGATCAGCATGAAAGTACAGACCAGACTACTACCAGCTCTGTAAAAATGGAGAGGCTTTCCTAATTGACCCATATCGTCTTAGATCCAGTACCCTTCATTGCTTTCGTAAGATAACACTCTGCATTCTTATAGAATGAAATACAGGGCAAGAGTGAACACCCTACAGCAGGTAAAGAGTCACTGATTTTACTCCCCCTTGCCTTTACTTTCTTTGTTTACTGTACCTAGAGGTTTCATGTTAATTTTGTCAACCTTGAGAAGTTATTCCCCTAAAATCGTAGCTCTAGATATGCCCCTAGGCATGTTTCTGTGCTATTTCTTTTCAGTCAAGTACTTTATTTTTGAGACTTTCACAGTTGATATTGGTTTGGTACAGAAGGTACTGAAGAATTTTGTAACCATAGGAACTGAGCTAAAGACAAAACATCTGTCTTGACAAAAAACGTACAGTTTTTTCATTCTGGAAATACACACGAAAAAATTTTCATATCTACTCATCTTTGATCTTTTCTTCCAATGAACTGAAAACAGGGGGAGGGGTGGGAAGAAGCATGGAGAAAAAGATGAATACTCTTTAACTTAATTTCAACTTATCTAAAAAAAAAAAAGTACCAGAAGTCAATCCTGATTTACTATGATTTGTAAACTCTGTATTAAAAGACACGCTTAGGACTTATGTGTGATCTGATTCTTTATTGGTTTTGCCATCCTTGCAAAGTCATCCTCCCAAAACTGTTGTTTTTTAATTATTTTTTCTCTAGAATATGTGATCAAGAAGTCTTCTGGTTTGGTTTGATTTCTTTTTTTTTTTTTTAACTAATATTGAAGAAATGGTAATGGTAAGATTTCACTCAAAACTCAATACTCTGCTGTCTGTGCGCCTGTACAACGAAGGCAAAGGAACACCTTTCTCTGGAAATCTTATTTCCGTTACTAAGCTGACCTTTAAAGGTACCGTTTTGTTAGGCGAATATCGCTGTATAAAATTAGCCACTGCCTTCTTGTTTTGTGCAAGCAAATCCTGATTATTTGCCTCTCCGTAAAGCTGCGACACAGTTTAATAATTGATGCTTCTCCGCTTATCAGCTGTAGAAACCAAAACAGTGTGTTCTGCTATAAATCACACTCACTGCTGCATTTCATTTTATTGCATGGCAGGGGAACACCAACATAATTGCTGCAATCTGTTATTCACAGGTATGTTGCAAGACGCAGGTGGCAACTACTTTTTCTGTTGTAAGAGAAAAAGAGACCTCCCTCATACCTTAACACACCCTAAGTAATGTTCTAGAAATTACACTGATGCTGGGAGAGAATTCACTTGTTCTCACTTACAGTAACCTTTGATTCTGTTATAATGACTTACATAGTCTTTTTCTTATAAATTCTCAGATGGGACCTTGCTCAACCTCTATTAGTGCTAGAATGAAAAAAATGATGCAATAAAACAGTGAGAGAAATTACTTTGTAAAAAGTACATAATTCCATATTTTTCTCATTTACTGACATTTTACATAGCCAGTTTCCTCTGCTTAGAAAAGAAATTATAAGGAATGTCTTTTTTGTTAGTAGTAGAAGTGTTGTAGGAAAATACAAGCACATGCAAGAAATCAATGGCAGAGTTTTATTTAAAGTTTTATTAATAGTGAAATGCAATCAAAATTATTAATTCCTACTATAACGCTCAGTCCTATCTGTTTGAATTGCATGGTGACCAGCAAGATTTGCCATAGATCTGTGATTACTTATAGGTGGGAGTGATTTCAAACTGAACTGGGAGACAATATATTGAAGGCATTTCAACTGTCTCTCACTTGGATTCAAACTGTTTAACTCATATGAATGTGTACTTATTATACGAGAGTAGAAATGTTGGAAATTGTTGTGAAAAATACTGAAGGTAAAAATGTCTAGATCTGCTGAAAGACCAATGACATCACTGTATGAATAATTCACAACATATCCATAATATGCTACATTATACTTGACTTTCTTTTTTTTAAATACTGACTATTTTAAACGAATTGATGGAATTCTGTCATCAGCAGTCTTCATTATTTTTCTCATTCATATGAATTTATTACAGTAGGAATTTGATTCAACCTAGTACTCCATCAGAATTTTCCTGTAATAAAATAATTTTTCTAAAAAGAATGAAGCAAAGGCTTTAACTTTTTAAATGGTTCACTCCACATAGGAACATTATTAGCTGGCAAAAACACTGCTTATGGTAAAATTGAGGGTGAAAATATAAAGGGAATATCAAATACTGATTTCCCGAGATCTATTAAAAAACAGAACAATCTCACTAGGGAAGTGCCATGAGTTGTTTCACTTGGCAAATTTTAAGTGGCCTGGAAAAACCACGGTAATATTTTCTTTCATTAAAAGAAAGCAGTAAGTACTTTACACTGTTATTTTCATCTCCAGTTTCTGGTTTTGTACTGTTCTACTTTATTAATTTCATTTACTGTGGTTGATCTATATAAAGAAGTGTGTGGGTTCCATTTAAAAAGTACTTCTGCAACAGAAACCTGCATAGCAGGACTCAAATACATTTTAAAAAAGACATAAAAAATAGCTTTCATCCTCTTTCCCTTCTTTAAATAAGAATTTCCATGGAGAGAAATTGAAACAGAATTAATCAAACCAGAAGAACCTCCTTCGCGCACGAAAGCCGAGAGCATGTTGGCTTTGTGACGCAGTGAGAACACAAAAAGTGTTCTCTGCTCCTGCTGAGGCTCCTGATGCTGCCTCTTCTGATGCCAAACCGGCTGCTATCACCTCGTCGTCTGCTCTTGGTGCTGTTCCACGCTTTTGTATGGAGGGCCAAGGGTACACATTGTCCTGTGCCAAGAGAGGAATAAAGCAGTTTGGGAAAGCAAACCCTGTAACTACTAGTGCAGAAGACCAATAAACCCTGCCAATTACTTATTGGCACCAAGGGCTGAGAAGAGGAATAATGACAAAAAACAACAAAAAAAAACCAAAAAAAAAAACAAAAACATAAGGCCATAAGTTTGGAACAAGTTTCGAACTTGATGAGAGCCATGGGAAAATGTCAAATGCATCACACCAGAGATTATGAGCAGGATTACAGATAGAACTTTGGTATCAAGAGCAAATAAGTATTTAGTTGCAATTGCCATTGTTAAAATGACTTATAAAGGTTAAAGGAAAAAAATATGAAGCAGAATCTATTCAGTAGTAAAATTTTAAAAATCCTTTATACATTTAGAGCCAATGCAAGGTGTGAGGTTTTGCTCAGAATCAACACCTATTAAATGACATTGCTGCAAACTGCAGCTTCGAACAAAACCTTCTTGGTTCTGCAGGAATCTTCTATAGACGTCCAGAAAATGGGCCAGTTATTTACTTGCAAAACCAAGTTATCATCTGGGCCTGCCAAAAGTAGAGCCCAGTTAGTGAAATCTGGTGTTTTGCTGGGATCTAGGCACCAAACTATGACAAGGTGACATTCGTTTCATACAGGTCACAAACCAACAGTCTGGTAATAAAGCAGCTACATATTTGAGTTAAACTTATTACCTTCTTATGTAGTATTTGTTATACTGCGTTATTTAATCTCTGAAGTGTCTCTGAAGCTTCTTTTCATTGGCACTTCATTGCAAATATGAATGAATAAAAGTACAATGTATTTTTAATATTTCTTATTATATATATGAAATTGAATCATAACCGAAAACATTAATTGAATCTATATTATATATATTGAAATTGAATCATGACTAAAACATTTTGCGTGCAGATCTATATTCGGTGTAAGTCCAACCTTTAGTGTTAAATAGCCATTTCAAGTTGGAATGCAGCTTTTATTACAGCAGGAAGTCGGGAATTAGTCAAGAGTTTGTAACCACAAATGACACAACACCTATACTACTAACTAATGACAATTCTGGTAGAGATTCTAAAGGAAAAAAAGATGAGTCAGCACTTAGCTAGAAGAATGCATTTTAAATGTTCATCCTGTAAAGAAAAGCAGAGTGAAATTTTCTAGAAGATCTTATTATGTCTCATCCAAAAATCTGCAATTCCAGGTATGTTTCGGCCTTTTGCCAAACACTCACTGACAAGCCGAAGAGAAGAATGTCATATTCTCAGTCAGAGGTATTCAGATGCTGTAACAGGAAGGTGGCAGCTCTAGTTCTGCTATCTGGGTACAGACATGGCTCCATCTCTTTCAGTTTATAGGATGTGGCAGGTTTTCAACTCATCGTGATCAGTGGTAGTGGTGGTAAAAATTGCAGCTTCTGTAGCAAATACTGGTCAAATCTTGTTTATAGAAATTCACCACGTTAACTATAACCCTACGGGAAATGTACTGACTTGTGGCAGAGGAAAGGAAGACATCAGTTTTGCAGGTTCCATGGAGACAATATGTTGATTAGTTCCCCAGTCTGTTTCACAGAAGCCAATATCTCCCCTACAGCAAACTGATGTTTCCAGTGATACAAGTACCAGACTTGCTTAGGTACTGAAATTAATTTGACACTACCATTTCTAGAGGATTTCCTAATTGTGCTGTCAGAATCTGGTATTGGCATTTCACATTTATTTTTGTTTACCATTTACTCTGGATTTTTGATTCCTTTAGCTATGTGTCAGATGTATATTCTATCACGGAAACACTTTATGATGGTGAAAACTGATGTCATGTCAGTTCAGACAATTCAGACAAGCTCTGACAATACTGGGACAGGTTTGGGGTGGCAAAGCGGAAGCAGAGAAGAAAATACAGTAACAGTTGCAAATTTTTATGAAAAACCCCCTATCTCCTATAACGCACTTTTATGGCAACCTCAGTTAATAAAATTTTACTGATGAAAATCAATTCATAAATAACATTACTGGCAAATTCAGATAGCAATATATTTTCTTCAAAATAAATGACAACTCTGCTCTACATTAACCTTACCAAAAATGACAGTCCTTAGTTAGATTCAGGTCTGCCAGGTTCTTCTCTTTACTGCCACCAAGGTAATTGAAAATAAAGATCAGCCAATTTAACGAACACGATTGTGAAAAAACTATGGAAGTTAATGAATGATTCAATGCTAATTCTTCTTAAAAATGCTATTACTGGTAAAGAAGTTTAATTAGGAATTTTCTTCTTAAATTTTCCCTGCACAAGATGATCTTCTTATGTTCATTGAAAAAAAATAGAGAATAAGGTAAGGGAAGTGTACTGTGTTGCTGACAATGGCCACTTGCTTTTTTGAAGCTTAATATGAATATATAAAATAGCAGTCTGTGATCTTATAAAATCCGTTTTCTCAATAGTACTGTGTTCTGTTTTGTGGAGTGAGAAGAAATAATTTTTATAGAGAGCAGCAAGACTACTTGTGCCAGTAACTTCTAAGGAGTGTGGAAAATACCCCAAACCAGCAAACTGAGCAAAGAACACTTCCCAAAAATTAATTATCCTATCACCATTTCATTACTTCATGAAGGAAAAAAAAATCAAAGACGGTTCAGGAATACCTTAAATTAAGATTTGACTCATTATTATTAGCATTATTGAATATTTATTCAAGTAGGAATTTTGCATGAGTAACTTGTCAAGTTTCTCCTTCATGCTAATATTAAACAGTTCCAGAGGCACAACTTCTTTATTACAAAATTTGTGTAGCCTGAAGTCTCAACAGATTTTGAGATTTAAAATTTCAAAATAGTGTTTTAAATCAGTTTAAAATTCGTTTTGGTGAGTGACAGTAAACAGTTGGGACAGTGTTAATTAGGAATTTTTCAAAATGAAGTATTAATTCATTGCAATATAGCCAGATTTTGAAAATGATTGTGATTCATGTCACGAAAGAACTCTAAGACTTTTATATCTATATTTGTAGTCTGTAGAAGTACCAACCAAAACCTAACTCAAAGTGGTCTCCCTTAAAGCATTTGCTACAGTCAAAAATATTGATATGAAGCCAGAGTAAAGGGTGAATGTGGACTTAGATCTAAACATGCAAAGAAAACTTACTTTCACAGGAATATATCAAAAGTCTACCAAACTTTGCCCCCAGTTTACAGTTTTATCCAGGTAAAACGTATCATACCTTCTGAGCATTTGAACCGAACGACAGAAACTCTGCCTTTCTGATCCTCCACTATGGCTATTGTACGTTCATACTTTAAATATTCCTTACATGCTCAAGGTGTATTTTTCCTCCCTTTGCACTTTTGGCAAGTTTAGGCCTCTTCTGGTCAACACCTTGGAAATTCTGCCAGCAGAAGAGCAGTGTAAATCTGAGACTAAATAAGATGCAATCTCACTCGTGGATCTGTTTGCACTTCCACATGAACCAATGATGGTATCAGTCATCAGAATGCAGGCTTGAGAGAAGGCCTCATCATCTCAACATCCATTTCTGAAGCAGAGTGTATTGAAGAGATCGAGTGATAGATGGAGCCCTGTCAAAGTGTCACTGCCCTACTAAAAATCCATGAGTAAAAATCCAAGATATTTTTCTTTGTTTGATGTTGATGATGATTATGATGCCAGACTCAGTGAAGTATAGTATCCTGTGTTTTTATCTCGTTGTTTGGTGTTTCACAAAATCAGATGGAAGCTATCACATTTCTTTAACTCAGCACAAAATAAAGCACACAGCAGGACGAGGGGCAGCTAAAGACCCAGTCTGTGAGAGCAAATGTTACGTAGTGAAGCACCAGCTGCCGAGTTGGGCATTACCTGGACTATTCAGATGTTAGGTTCAGCCCTCTCATGTATAAATGCAGTACATAGGCAGTATACTCTTGGCATGTCAAAGTTTTGTTTAAAAACAAGGAGTATGCTGGTAGAACTGCAAGCTGGATTTCAAACTCAAACAGAAATAATGTATATGAATGTCAAAATGTGGTCTCCATCCACTATTACCTTTTTCTTTCTTTTTTGGCTTTTTCTTTCTCCTGGTAACTTGCCATGCTGAAAATTGAGTCAGTTAATTGGTTTGGTTTGTCTTTTACAGAGATATATGTACAGTTCTGTAATTTCATTTGAATTTCAATTCAAATAAAATACTTTAGATTAAGCAAATACCAACAATCAAATCTTAAAGCTATTTTATAGGTAAAGCAAAAACTGATCTTAATTCAGAGTTCTGCTATCTTGCCTTCATTGTTAAGGATATGTGTTTTTAATGTAACAAAAACATTAAAAACATCCTATAACATATAACATAATAACATGTATTGGGTAATACTGTGGACAGTGCTAGAAACCTATGCATTCCTTGAACTGTGTCTCTGAATTATGCATAATCCTCATGATCTCCAGCATAAAATCACACTGCCTGGGGATCTATTTAAACTCAAGAGTCTCATTTTGTTTTCTATAATCCACCAAATCATTATATCTGCAGCAACCTGAATAGTACCCACCAAATTCTTGAAGAGCAGATTCAGGTTCTCTTTCACATCTCAAATTCTTATGCGCATTTTAATATTTTAACACTATATATGCAGGTTGCTCTAGATATGAAAAGGGAATATCTGCACAGAGCATTAGCAGTTGCTTTATCTGCGATGCCACTTTTCTCATAAAAACTTGATTTTAACCTCATCCCTCATGCAGAGTATCTTTCTCCATAGGATGTCAGAGTCAGGAACTGAAATAATGTAATCCACATTCGGTATGATAGTTATTGCAATAGAATTATAAAGCAGAATTAGTTTTGCAAATATAGTTTCCTGCAAGTGTGCATACATTGTGTATGTCTGTCTATATCCAATTGTGCTTCCATGCTAAGCGTATGGATTCCTTGTTAGGATCCACTAAAATGCATTTAACCTCCAGCTGCATCTGTTCTAACCTGCTCTTGTATCACAGCTGTTTTCTCACCACTAACAAAACAACTGGAAACATCTACTCTTTCACACAGGAGACTATCATCATCAGAAGTTAGGTTTCTGAATAGTTATGTAAAAGGCCTATTGAGAATCAGAACAATATTTTTATTATTCATCACAGACCTGGTTTTTTATTCCTCTGTTTCTGTGATTCCATCAATTTTAATATTTCATGCTATGTGATGAGTTGAAGATAGTAAGATGGGAGCCAGTGTTGTGACCTATGATTTTCTCTTGTGAATTTTCTGGAAATTTGCTACTGTTGGCATGGAGATCAACACTAGCATATTGATTAAAAACTTTTGGAAGAAGAATGACAAGGATGTGCACAGACTTATATCCTGTGTTCAGGAGCATATATGCTGAATCTCTCTGGAGGGAGCATTTAGTTGTTATTCAGTAGCTGAGATTTTTTTCTTTTTTTTTTTTTTTCCAAAGAACTGCAGGTTCTTCAACAGAATATGAATATGGGGTGACTAAAGTTTAATAGATTTACTTTTGTAACTAAATAGATTTAATAGGTTTAATAGATTTTTTCAGTAAAAATCTGTAATCAGGAGAAGCTGTCAGATACAAAACTTTTCCATGAACCTTCTCTACCCATTTTCCTCAACCCCATAATAGGTGATAATACTTGACCGTAGTAATATTGGTTTACAAACCATATAGCAAATTGTTGTCTTACTGTTTTGGGTGTTCTGTACTGACTGCCTGATTGCTATTGAATTTGATTTAAAGATGTTAATTTTGACCTTGGCATGAGAATACGCTTAAAATGAGCACAGTAGCACACGACCACACTCACATTAGTAAGACCATATGCTCACTAATGAAAAGCACTCTTGTTTAAATGAGAAAACTATAGAAAAGCTGTTTGTCATGAAGACAAGGTGTTAAACTTTTTTCCTTTTACCTACAGCTAACGGTTTCAGTCTCTAGCTTTTTCCAGACCTAAGAACCAGGAAGAGTCTATAGAGGCTCAAAATATGTTCAGCTCCAAGGAGAGTTCACAGATGCAGTAGTATAAGATTTTATTTCCTATTTTCTAAAGGATTCTGGTTTTATTTCTGTGATAAATTCTGCCTTTAAAATAAATGTGCTAGCTCTGGAGATATCACTCTAACCTTGCTTGTGTAGTTTAAAAACATTATTTACTCCAGAAAAGCTTTTTATTTTCAAAATACAAGCTGAACGCATGGAACCTGATTGCTGTCTAAGGAAGACAGTCCTTCTAAAGGATTTAATATGGGCTGAAAAATAGTTTTCCAGCCACTCTTGACTTTTTTTTCCAATTTCAACATAAGCTTTCCCTGAGTCAGAAAAAAATTTGAGTCATTATAATCTCTAATAAACACAAACGTGTGCACACTCACATAAAAATAAAAATTAATCTCAGCCTTCACTTTCTAATACTTCCTGAAATCCAATAGCTGTTTATTGAGTGTAGGTACTTCAAACTCAAATTGTCAGGTACTCATTGAAGAGGTGCCACTAAGGGTTAGTGGTCATTTGCAAGAAAGCACAAAGTGTGAAGTCTGAACACCTGAGAATCCGGTTCATACTGTTCCATGTGGCTGTTTAAAACCATTTTGTCTTTCAAAAGCAAAATAATTTTGTCCCTGATATCTAGGCTTTTATCAATTTTAGACTTCACAGAGAAGAGAAAAGCTTTGGCTAATTGCAATGGAATTGCTCCTGAAGTACTTCTGAAATGCGAATGGTTTCCACTTAAAAATCAGCTTTTGACGTGTTACTTAGATAATATGTAGGAATAAGAGAAATATTCCTGCATACAGAGGAGTGGCACTTCTGCAGCATTTATAGAAAGGATGATTAACATTATTGTGCTTTTCCCTACAACACTCCTCCTGCTTTGGTTTCTAGAATGTATATTTTCTCTGCCTTATGCAGCTCAGGAGGGGAGGGACAGAGCGGCTTTGGTGGACACTTGGCATCCGGCCAACATCAAACCACCAAAAGACTGTATTCTAAATATCTAAAATTCCCATTCCAATACCTCACTGGAAACATAGGGGTGTTTTGACTACAGCCTGGAACCTTAAAACTAAACTGTGCTGGTCATGCACACAATCAGAAGTGCTGCTGCATGGGGATCTTTAAGCCTTTGAAGGAGGAACTAAGCTGACTTAAGCACTTTTATGTCTGACTAAAGAGGCATCTTTTTTCTAAAGATTACATAACCCCTAATTTAATGCCCTTTTTGTTCCAAGTACCCAATGCATCTAATTTCTTGTTTATGGCAAGAACCTGTATTATAGCTGAGAACTTAGTTAACAATCATGATTTACCCATGATTAGTTAGCAGTGAGGACAGCAAAATCCAGCAGCTCTTTTAACGCAAAACAATGTCTATTATGTTTTAGTTGCCACAAAGTCACCATGCTATTTTGGACCTAAAAAACCGACCATGAAGAAATACAATGACAAGAATTTACTCTTATTCATGTCTCAAAGTACTTTCATTGGCTCCATTTGAACATCCAACCTTATTCTAAGCCGTATTTGCACATTGCCTATGAACAAAGACTTACTGAAATGGGTAAAGATTGAACGTCTCAATCCAAATGCCTGAGAAAGATACAGGGAAATAGCCAAAAGATATTTGCCTATTTAAACTACTGTTACACTATATACAATATGATTAAAACACACCAAAATTAAATGAGTAATCAAAGAACCTTGAACTGATAGGTAAATCAAGTAAGAAATTACTTATTCCGTGTTCTGAGACATCTGACTCATTAAAAAACCTTTTATTAAGGGTCCTACTACTAAGTTGTATATCTCTTTCTTTCCAAAGTGAGAAACCTCATCTTTCTGTGTAGTAATTTTGAGATATTTTTTTCTGTGTAGTAATTTAAAGATTAATTCTGAGAAAAATATTTGTGTTCTCAAACTTTGTAGGCTCCAACCAAAGTGTGCAGATAGCACACATTCTAGAATAAGCAAGAGACAGAGTTGAAGTTTGTGTGGAGGAAAATCCACACTGAGGTAAAGGAGAGCCATGAGATAATTGGAGTTCTGTGACCCAATTTTCCCAGTTTAAAGTGCTTGCTGCAGCCATCACACGGCTGAGAAGGAGGCTTGCATTCTGAGGTGTTCACCACCAGTAACCTTACTGTGTATTGCTAAATTATCCAGTGTAGCAAATGCATTTCTCCTTTGTCTCACGTCAGTACCAGCACAGAGATGAATCTAACTCTCAAATTCACCCCATTCATTGGATTGACCTAGATTTCATCTCACCCTGAACTCTTCCATTTTAGTGACATTCCTTTCCCATGAGGTGAAATTACTCAGCCATAACTATGGAACAAGCATTAACCTTTTTGGCAGGTTAAGGTCCACACAGGGCACGATGTGTTCATAATATTTTGAGCTGAATTATGTGTGTGTACCATACTGTAATCACTGACTGTGATTTGCCAGATGTTGAAAAATGTTATGGCCCATACAATAAACACTGCAGTCAGAAAAAGAAAGTGAAGCAGTGAAGAGAATTGCATTTTTGTCTACCCAAAGTAACAGAATCATATCTCATTTGAGGTTTTCAAAATGCTTTAAATATATTTATTAGATAACTAATTGCGCACCTCTCTGTGCAAACAGCTGAGATTCAGCAACTTGGGGCATGATACTCAAATCCTAAGCTAGCAATTAACTTCCTCTGGAACCCTCTGTCACACATAAAATTAACTAATTAACTAACAAAAAACTAACGTAACTACTTTCAGAGATTTTGCTGGTAAAAGTAATAGATCCATCTCTTCTCATTCTTCTCAGTCCCTGAGGTGCAAATAAGATACAGAAGACAATCTTATCTATGACACAAAGATCCAATTAGTTTAATTCATGCAACGGATCCTGTTTGTTTCTCAAATGCACTTGGGCCAGTTGCAATCCAGTTCTTAAAAGGGATACTTCTAATACAGCAAGTTTTGAGTAAAAAATACTCATGTGATGAAAGGTTTCCTGGAACACACTGTAAATGCTGCTCAAGATCAGTCAGCAAGTTGATAATGTCAAATCTAACAGACCTGCACATTTCCTCTCTCTCAGTTATTAATGAAGAAATTAATTTAGAAGGTTCGTGCTGCTCAAAATGTTATCACGTGAAAAAAAATTTACAATCACATCCTTATTCAAAGAAATTAATAGCTGTGTGCCAATTTATTTTAATCAACAAGAAAAGCTCCTTGAATATTATTTGTTGATATTTAACTATATAAGTAAGCAGAAAAGAAACACATACTCACATATAGGAAAAATTCCAGTCTTGTAAAGAGGTTAGTGCTGGCAGAATTCATTAACCTAAAAAAATCATTGAGATTCAATAATAAAAACTGCCTGTACTTTTTAAAGTTGTAAGACTCCATAAAATACAAATTATGTTAAACAAAATGAAAAGGTGCTTTAAAAATTTTGTCAGGAGGATTGAATTTTATGAGCATGTAGTTTGGCTAGTGAAATTATTTGAGTGACAGGAAGATTTTACTTCTCTTTTCATAAAAATGGAATAAAAATGAATTGTCCCTAATAAAAAGACACAGCTGTGGTTTCACTTCCAACCTCTTTTTCAAGTATACAAAGTATATGGAGAAAGAATGCAGTTGAAAGAATGAAATTAAAAATTGAAGTTAACATTTACTATTCTGTTCAGTCTCTTATACAGACTTTGAAACCTCTGAGAAGCAATAGATGTAGTTTTTATTTGGTTTAGTTTTATTTTTATTGGTTTTGTTTTCAATTCCATGATGGTAAAGGTGTACAGGGAGGTAAAGGAAGGAGTTTTTTTGTTTCTCCTTGAAAAGAAGAAAGCAGAAGGAAAAAAGATATACTTTTTTCTTGTTTGTTTATTTGTTTTTGTTTTGTGGGGGGTTTTTGGGTTCTGGATTTTTTTAATAAGGAAGAAAATTGGAGCTGGACTCACCATTTGTATGTTTAAATCATCTGATGTATAATTTGAATCTTTAGTTATGGTGCACTACTGACTTACGTGTACTATGGTGCACTACTGTTTAGCCTCACTGGAATTAAGGCCATATACATTTATTTTCTTTATTGGCATTTGACATGCTAAAAGGATGTTTCAGAAAAATTATATTACAATGTAACTGGAGAAAATCTTTGCACAATACAGTTAAGTGGAACATCAAACTGCACATATTTATTTCCATGACATGAGAATATCTAAGTTTTATATATTGTTTAGACAATGCAATAAGAAACATGCTTCTATTTAGTCTTTGGTCCATGCCCCAGCTGCTTGGCACTGTTTGGAGATAAAAGAAACAAATCTGCCCTGAGAGGATATCTGAAAGATTTCATTTCAGAAGAATCTAGGATTGAGAAAAAGCTTATATAATTGCTTCCAACATATGATATTTGCTGTTTGTCGATGGAAAATCTGAGTTAGAGCTGTGAGGAGTCTTAAACAGTAAAACTACAGGATAACAAATACTAGAGGAAATAGATTTTAACAGAAGAAATTTTTCTCTCTGTACCAAAATGTTCCAAGAAGTGAAATGTTAGCTCTTAAAATGCAAGTACTCTAATTCAATACAGAGCACGTATGTCAAGTATGTGAAGGGAATGAGAAGGTGTCACAAAAAGGTGACGGTCTCCATCACCCACCAGACCCCCAGCACTACAGAAAACACTCTCAAGTATGATATTGACCCAAACCAAGAGGCACCTCCTTAGTGTACAGCACAGCAGCACAGAAAGTCTTCTTTGTGCTCTTCTTACCTTGAAATAAGCTACTTACCAGGATTTTATTTTTTCTGTGCCAATTGCTGTGCTGCTATGACTACAGTGCTTTTGATGTGATACCTGGTTTCTTTGAAGCTGAATTGGCACTCTATGCACAGTGCTGCAATTTGCAGTATTGGTGGACCAACAAAGTGGCTTAAAAGTAAGCCACTTTTCCTCTTCAGGTCTTCCAAGTGTAAACTTGTCTCAGCTAATAACAGTCTGCTGTTGGTTAAAGCAAGCTCTGAGTAGATGTAGAATTCTATTTTTTTTTTTATTTTTTTTTTTTTTTGCCTACCAAGGCTTTATCCTCTGAAATGTGCCTTGTGTTTCCTTCAGACACAGCAAACTGCTGTATTGCTACCTACCTCCATTTGTTTCTGTTGTTATGGTGATGGTGATACATGCATAATACACTCAAGGCTGCTAGAAGTTCTGCAAAAGATAACTAGGACTCTTCTCACTGTACCTGTAAGATGGCCAGTATCATCATTCTCCCAGTTTGGTAAACTGTGACACAAACAGAAAAATTGCTAGTCTGTGGTGATGAGGTGATGATGAGAGACCTATCCCAGTTCTGTGGAAATCATTGGGATAACACCTCTAGCTAGTGTAAGTCAGAGTAGTTCCTTTATAATCAATGCAATCAATACATAATATCCAAGGATTTGGTTCCCACCAGAAAATTTTTACTTTAGCATGGGTGAGTACAATAAGAATATTTTTTCTGTTACATCAATGTCCAAATCTTGTAAAGACATCAAACTAATGTGTAATTTTTTTCCATTTGCCCCTAAATCTGGATTTTTTTCTTTATTTGGATGGTAATTCTTCTACCGCTGCGGCATTTCCAAGCAAAGGCATGCAGTTTTATGGTAGCAGAAGGCTTATTTTCAGTAAGACAGACAAGATGCTTAAACATAAACAGAGACCTTATAAACATTGAAAAGTAATTTTGAAGAAGGCAGTTAGGTTAAAGTCCAACTCTCGCAAACAGCAAACTGATAAATTGGCTGTGATTCTCTTTAAGGCACTGCTGATGAAATAGAGGATAGTAAGATCCATTTCATCACCACTATCTTAGGCATGTCCTCTTTTTGGGAAGAGTATGATACTCTCCCTTTTAGGAAAAGCTAAAAAAGGACCAGTCTAAAAAGATCAGAAGAGATAGGAAGCGTGGGAATAATTTTTGTGGATTTGTGTTGGTTTTTTTCAATGCTCTGTCCTGCATTATTGTATTTGCTGGTCTAGCAAATGATAGCGAGGCAACTCAAGGGAAGAAAAAAGATGTAATACTTCTATTTTGCAGTATAGAAAGAACTCTGATTTGGAATTGCAATATCACACCTACTGTGGCAGAACATATTCATGATGTTCCTGAAGATTCAGTCTAGGCTAAAGGATGGTACAAATTCCATGTCTTATCTGAAAAATTAATTACCTTCTGAAAAATGCTAGGTTTCCTAAAGAAATATATTGATGTACTCTGTAGTCTTTCCAGCAGGGAGAAGGAGCAAACATCGTTTGCGTCTAGTATTTGAAATAATGAATCAATTACATATCATGAATGTGATAAAAATGGAGGAAAGTGCATCAAATATTTTCAATTCCTTTTCCTTTGGTATGCTCAGAGAATCAATAAATAGGATACAGAGCTGATAAATTATTTAAACTAGAATAAAGGAAGCAATAAGCACTGCTTTTATCCACCTGTGATTTCAATATAATGATTTTAATTTCTGACTAAGCTTCACTTTTACCCATATTAAATTATTCCTCTTCCTCTTTTATTGCTGTCATTTTTTAATATAGTTACGTGTTAAAAATGAAAACAAACTAATAGAAAATATGTTCTATTAACAGAAATATTGCTGTGTAGTATTGCTCCCAGATGCACAAAGGGCAACTAGTCGTGTCTTTCGTAGCCTTCATCAGACTGAAACGGTAACAAACTGACAGCACACAGACAGGGGAGATGAGATACCACACTGGGGAACATGTGCTGCTAGAATAGATGCCAAGTCATGGACAACCATGAGTCACAGTTTCCCTGTGTAATGACAGCAGTGTCACCACCAAACAGAACTCAGTTACTGATTAAGCACTACAACTTACCAATTGCAAAACTGTGGGTTGAGGATCTTCTAATATTTGTCATACTGCGCAAGAAAAATCCCACAGAAATAGTGATACAAGTAGGCAGATTTACAATGGTGTGTTTAGGATCATGGTGTGGGTTGGAAGAGACCTGTAAGACCGAGTTCCCCACCTTCTGTGCACGTTGGTGTAGCGGCACTTTGGCTGGGATATCGACCTCTTCACCTCAAGGCGGGAGACCTTTCTTAATTGCTTTGGGACAATTTACAGGTACTTCCCTGCTGATTCCTGGTTCTGCTCCAACACTCAGAACATCCTCTTCTCCCACCAAATCTAGTTTAAAGTCCTGCTAATAAACCCAGCCAGTTTGCTACCTAGAACAACCTTATCCCACTTGGTCAGGTGTGGCCCATCAGATGTCAACATGCCTGGTCTACCTAAGGTGTGTCCCAGATCATAGAATCCAAACCCTTGAGTGTGACACCATGCACACAGGCAGCCATTTACTCCTTCTGTTCACCTGCTTCTTCCTGGGTCCCAGTTTCCAACTGGGAGCATGTAAGAGAACACTGCCCGTGCCCCAGACAGAAGAGAACTCTAGCTGTGACTATACAGGTTTCTGGGTAGCATAACTCCAGAGCTAATAATAAATACCACTTTTAATCTCAGTGAAGGTATATTTGCCCTAGATTTTATGCTCCTACAAGTTACCCTATTGCTCTGCTGTTATCTCCGTATTTTCTGAAATTTTGCAAAATGGGACTGTCTGAAGCAGAAGTGGTTCTATGTTAAGTCTTGTTCTCATAATGGCAGGGGATTTCACCTCATTCTTGTAAAAATGCCATATACTACGTAGATTTATTCCCCTTTGAGAAATTCTATTTTCACATTAGACAAGAATTCAATTTAGCACACCTTTTTCTAGGTGTACTCTGTGAAAAACTGTCTTAAAGATCCACAAGGGGTTACTTTAACAATTCTGTCATGACAGGGAAGAAACATTTTTTTCCATGAAATGTTTAATAAAACCTAATTTTGCTCTATCAAGCTTTAATTTTAAAAATTTTAAAATTCTAATAAGAATAACATTAAACTCTTACTGACAAAAATCTCCATGAATATAGTGTGTTTTCCTCTCGAAATCAATTCTTTCAAGTTTTCATTTCAAAACACCTCTTGTTTCTAAATTAAATCTTACCATAATATAACTCTAAAGGTAAGGTCTAGACACATCAAACCAGTGCATGAAAGAAATCATGAAGGAAATTTTTAAAATTACTTTACCAGAAAATATTGCTCCTATGTTCTTTTCCCATTCAAGTCTACAGAAATTTTGAATTACAGTTCTAAGTGTCTTTCAGTTTTGACTTTAATAATATCCTACATATGCAAATATTCCTACATGGAATACTTTATTCTTTTCTTTGTACGTTTGCTCTTATGTGAGGTATTCTGGTTTCTTCTTCCTTTTGCAAGGCTACTGGCAAACTGTGTATTAAAGCACAAGGAAAGGAATTTCTAAAGATGCCTCTTACTAAATATTTGCAGCATAATGCTGATTCTGGGATATCAGAGAACAACTGGTTGTTTATGACCATGACAAGGTGTCTGAGATAACTGTTATCTGTAACTTTTATTTTTTTTTCTAATTTGTATAGATACAAATATTTGAAGAATAATACAGGTATTAACCATGTCAATTGATGTTTAGGCTCCCAAACGTTTCAGAGGCTTGTTAATGCTTTGTCACAGAATTAAAAATATGAATTTGTTTTGTTCACTTCCAATCAGAAACATATAATTGGACTCAGTGCCTTTAAGGTGGTTGTTCACTAATTATCCAGGTATCGCCAGCATGACAGTCCCTCTGCACAGCCCGCAATTTGCATTAATTTCAAAAGCACTCAGGAGGTTTTCCTACAATCGCAACACAAGCAACAGTAAAGAGTGATGCCATTTGAAAAAATAGAATTCAGTAAAGTTGAAGAAATTTGTTTCAGCTGCTATTATATAATTTTAAACACTGATGATCCCTTGACTCTGGAAAGAATCCTACCACCTGTAGCCGCAAGTGAAAGAATCTGAATTTCCCTGTTTAATTATCTTGCGGATTTACATGGAATCTTCTGCATCATTTTGCAAGGCAAACCTAAGTGCCAATTTTTAAGTTGTTAGGCAAGGATCAGCGTAGTAAATTCAGAATGAAAGACAGAAGCTAATTTTTTCTTGCTTTTGGTAGAATTTTCTGTACAAAACCTCTGTTTAATATTTCCCCACATTTTATTTATATTCGCTCCCTCTCTGACCTGACTTGCTTTCATTCTGCTGCTTTGCCTCTACCATGTGCTTCTGATTGTGTATGGGAAAGATATACTAGCTTTTTTTCATCTTAGGTTCTTTACCTAATATGTGCACAGAGGGTGGCAGTGTTCCTTTTCAAACAGCAGAATTATTATGTAGATTTTAAAGACAAATTTCATAATTGTTGCTTTATTTTAGTGGAGTCCTATTGTACTGGCTGCTCTTAGTGAAAGAAATTATTGTTTGCAATACTATTATATTGAATTTTAGAAAAAGGTGTATTTCATAGCATAAAAGAATTCTGTTATAAAATAGTTTTAAGTTGCAAAAAACACATCTGCTTCATATATACTGATAATCAGAAAAAAGGGACTGTCCAATGAGCTGTTTATCAAGAAAGATACAAGCATTTTTTACCTTCTTTAGTAAAGTGGAGGGTCCTGTGATATCCTGGAAAAATATTGAAAAGCCAATTTACTCTTCTCCCTTTATAAGTGTTGACTCTTTAAGATGTCGTAGAATATTTTCCAGATTCATTAGAGAATATTCAGGTCTGTAAGTGTTTTTTTGGAAATTCTACAGTGAGTTGCTTACACTTGAATTTAGGAATAGAGATGAAGTTTCTAAATATTTCGTTCAAAAGGGTGAGCACAAGCCAGGAAGCAAGTCTGCAGAAAAACAAAAATAGACACAAGATACCAGACTCCCAGGGTTAAGACTTAAAAATCACAACAATCTTTCACTGAAATTGATGTTGACATTTAGATAAAGACAATTATAAATATGCTGTTAGAAGTGTGTTAAGCCTGCACACATCAGCATTGTCTAATGTTCAGATGTAAAAAAAACAATGAGCAGAGCTGAGCAGGTTTGAATACTCTCCCTTTTTTTTTTTTTTTGGAACACTTTCATGTCCAACTACTTTTGGAGAAGCAGAGAGAAACCTACCCACTCCCAACCCCCAGTATTACAGCTGTTTTATTCATTATTGCTTGATTTAATATATGTGCAATGAGTTGAAATGTAACCTTCCACAGATGGTGGCTCAGCCCAGTGTACACAAATGCTGAAGGGCAAGCTCTGTCTTTAATTAAATTTGCCTAACATTAGCTGTATAGTTTTCAGTTCCCAAATAACAATTGTTCAGTCTGAAATTTTCCCCTGACACTTTCCATTCTGGAAATTCTCCTTCAGGCTAGTGGGATTTTCTTTGGACAGAAAGAGGCACAGGAGAAAGAAAATGAGAGATAACCACATTATGACACACTTCTGTGCATCAAATAAAACAGACGTGTCATGAACCGTTAGGTAGATACAGACACAGAGCAGGTTGTGGGTATGAAAGATACAATAACAGCAGGATGTTATTAATACAAACACTTGCTAATAAAATTACATGCAGAACTAGAAAACTCTTTAATCAGCGTTTAATTCTTGGTCTTTTATTATTGATAGGTCTTCATCTTGCGAAGGGCATTAGTTCAAGGCTTTGCATAAAAGTCATACAGATCAATGGATTAGCCCTTCAGGAGAGGGACTAATTATTTTAATTAGAATATTCTAATTAGGAAGGTTTGAACTGATGATTAAAGAATCTTGCATGCCTGGAATTTTTATGCAGTTATTGGTGAGTAAACATGATAATATATGTAGAATGTACGGTACCTTAGTTAAAGAGCTGAGGTGAGATAAGAGATGAGAGCTAAGATGCTCTGTTTTGGAATGCCTGAAAAAGTCACAGGAAAGACTTTGGAAAAGATGGTCTGAATTCTGCATACCAGGTGTTGACATTATACACTTTCACACAGATGATCCGGGAATTGTATCCACTATTTGGTTTGTGTGCTACATTTTATTAATAATATAATTTTAATGGAAAACAAGATATTCCGTATTAAAAGTAACAATCTAAAATCAAATTATCTCAATCAAATACTCAGTGAAGCATGTGGGTGATTTAATTTCACTTTATATTGAGGGAAATTATATTTGCAGAGTACTCTCAGAAGTGAGATGCCAATAAACTTGACTTTATCTACTCTTAGAGACAAGATTAAATTGGAAGAGGGGGAAGTGAAGATGTAAAATAATTGAATATATATCATTCAGCATCTAAATTAATCTGATAATAGTGTTCTGGTTTTTCATATTTTACTCATTGACACCAGCAATCTAAACTAAATAATTGGAAAAGAGATTGTGTGAAAACTTAAATAAATATAACACCAGTTCTTGACACCAGGGTAAACACTGATAAATTCACTTATGTTCTTTTGCCCTCCGGGTGCTACTTATTTTATGGTTAGAGACACTAAAAAGAAGGTGTCAATTCAGTAAATATCCTGAACTTTTGAAGTCTGAATATTTGGCCTCATACTGCTTCCTCTGCTCCCTGCACTGCAGTCTGGCGTTTTGCCCATCTGTGACAGTGCCTAGGCAATCACAAAGGCAAGCTAAGGGTGCGCGGACAATTTGAATTACATATTGCAAAGCAACATTCTTTTAAGGCATCTCTTAGGACCATAAGAAGAAGAAGAAGAAGAAAACATGTAAAAAATAGTTTTCTGATCACTAAGCAATTTTTGGATATTAAGAGTTGCTTTCTTGGGCTGCATCACTTTATTTTATACACTGAACGGAATTTTTGCTGAAAAATTTTTGATAGGATATCCTTAAACACAAATAGCTAATGATGGTTAGGCTACTCACCTACAATATAAGAAACCATGGTTCAAATATATGGGATTTGCAAATCTCTTTGTTCCAGTGGATATTTTAAGCCCTGAGCATCTCTCTTCACATGCTGCCACGTTCTGACATAAAGCACGCAAAACTCTTTCCGTATTACATCTGTAGATATATATGGCATGCTTTCTTTGTCAGTATTTGCATCACTGAGATATTCAAACCACAAAAACTGGATGTGCCATCCTCTTGGCACCTGACTGAGATATTTAAATGCATTAATTAGACCCCCCCTCAGTCTTCTCCAGAATAAACAGGTCCAGCTCCTGCAGTCTCTCCTCATAAGAGAGATACTTTAGTCTTTTAGTCACCTTTGTGGCCCTTCACTGGACTTTGTTTTTATTTAGCTAAAGCAAGGTGCAGAACAGCTGGCAGAATGGGGGCCTTCACTCAGTAAATCTGTCAAAATGGCTGTGCACCCAAGAGGGTTGTTTTAGATATACAGACTTGTGTCAATACACGCCAGAAGATTTCAGTCAGCAGAAGAAATAGGTTTGATTTCTACAATATAATTCAGGGTGAGATCAAGAGCATTCTATTAGAAACAAAAAGAAAATAGTATATTATTTTACACAACAAGAACCAAAAAAACCCCACAAATGAGCAGGGGAAAACAACATCCACAGAAGGTCCCTAAACAAAACCAGAATTATCATCATAGGCGTACATTCATTCCTAAATTGGCATTTGGTGTCACAAGGAGAGTTTATCTAGAGACAGAAGAATTCTATAGGCATAAAAACACTGGAAAATGAAGTCCCATAAGAGACACAGTATCTCATCAGAAAGCAAGAAGAATACACACAAAATTTTGCATGTCATTATCCTGTACCACTGAGGACAGCCACCAATTTAACAAGACAATGCTAATGCAACTACAGCACAAATGTGCATCTTATATGATGTGTTCACAGCTGAAAACTGAAGAGAATTCTATATCTACACCTTAAGCATACCTTAAAATATATTCCCATAAGAAAGAGTCTTATCTCTGCGTAGAGCTTAATCAAAAATTGTGTACCAGTTAAGATCACTGAAATTTCAAGTTTAATCTCGCATAGAATATGCACCCAGATTCTCTTCTACTTTAGGGACAAAATCTTATTCATTAACTGGAATCCGAAGTATTTATTCCATTTAGTCTCAGCTTTCACTCAGCCAGTATCTCAGCTGCAGTTAAAGGACATGGAATCTTCCTAAATGTGTTCATGTACTGGAGGAAGAATTAGTGGAATTATGCATAAAATGCAAAATGATTGGGCCCTATTTTGGAGGGAGGACTGATTGAAAATGGAGAAGGACACAATGGGGAGGGGAAAGAAAGAATAAACTCACCATATTTTATGTGGTTTTCATTGTGATAACAGCAATTTTAGCTTGAATTTCTTTTCCCAGATATTTTAACTACTGGTTAATTATCTCAGAATTTTATGGATTTTAATCTGCGATTTCTCCCCATACACTTAATAACTTTCAGGGAATCGTAGTTTTTATTCAAGCAAGGCATCCATTGGGAATTGACTTAATAAGTAGATATTTTGGCCTCCATTTTTTTTATTTCTATCCAAATGAATGTGGCAAATAAAACCTAAATTCAATCAAAAAAAAAAAAAAAGAATAAGTAAGTGATTTTGTAAAGCAAAGTCATAAACTGGAAGAAGAACTTGCATCATGATCATGTCCTTGAAATATCAGTCTGTCAGCAAGCGTCTATCAGATAGTTATCTCAGAATTGCTTGCATTTTTAAAAATAATACAAATATCACTTTTTAAAAAAATATTTGCACAGCAAGCAGGAGAGGAATGAATCCAAGAATAGAACAAATTATAGCACTTTGTATTAATAGAGCAATTATTTATTGCTCATTAAAAAGCTATTAGTAAAATATTGTTATTTATGATAAGCAATAAACAGCAAGCTGCTAAACAGTTGGCAATGGAAATTAGAAAGCAATAATATCTATTAGTTGGAGAGTTAATTTATCTAAAAATTGTTTTCTTCAAATTTTCAGCAGTATTTTTGTTTGTTTCTAGAGCAATGACAGTTACAATATTTTTATTAATCTGTTCTTTATGAAAACTACGGCATCTGCATGTACTCTGCTTCTGCTCATAACTCCTGTCTTAGCTCTCCTGTATCTGTCACTTACATATGCATGTTGTTTTAAACTCCTAAGCAAGTGAGCACTGTTGATTATTATCCCCCATCCATCTCATCTCAGATGTGGCCCTCCAGTTAGTAATGTTGCAGAAAGTGTTTTCCCTATTAGGAAATAAATCTTAATAAGTGTATTATGCTAATGAATCATTTATAGTTATGCACCTTTTGAGAAGGGCAAAAGTTTCCAAATTTTGATTTACATGTAAATATTCAACATTGAGCTTTGCAGTATTTTCCATTGGGACTGAGGAGATGACCTTTGCTGTTTTTTTCTTTTTCCTTTTTTCTTTTTTTCCTTCTTTTTCTTTTTTTCTTTTTTTCCCTCACAGAACAAAAATTTTGCTGCGTAGTTTTCTTAGAACCTCTACATCCATGTGCATTATAGTGTACAGATTAAGGAACATTATCATAGAAATGTTTTCCGAAGATATAAATGTGTTAAAGTGCTTTGATTGAAAATCAGTGCAGCTGGTTAAATTATAACTTCATTTCATCATTTCTTTTTATTAGCAGTAGATTTAAACATATAGGTTAGCCAAGAGTAGGACCTGCATGGAATTTCTGAAATAAAATAAAAATGCTGAAAAACCTTGTTAATGTAAGTATTAAGATTTACCACCTAGAATTACGCCTCCATCTTGCTTCTAATTGCAGTAGCTTTGACTTAGCTAATTATCTTCGTTCTAAACTCGTATGTAATCATTAGCAAGATCATGAAGCCAGGCAATTCCTGCATAAGTTCTTTAAAAAGGAAATTGTTAGTGATGGTTTCGACCTTTTTATCGTTGTTTGGCCGTTCAAGTGTGTGTAGGATGTAGTGGGTTTTTAGGTTGTTTTTTTTTTCCTGCCCAGGAGAGTTGAACCTACATCTCCTACCTCCCACGAAAGGATGGTTACAAACAACCTATATGCACCTCTCTTGTTGGAGTTGTTCACTTGCTAAAAAGGAAACCAAGATTAATTGGGCCCAGGGGAAGCACTAGACTGTAGCTTGGATTTTCATGGAGAGCTATAAAACTTAACTGTAAAAATCTCATTCGATCACCCTAAATTCTAGAGCCTCAATTATGTGTTTGCATTAAATTGTTATTAGGTAAAACACATAAAACTGGGAAGAGGACAAGAACTCTCAAAGGAAAGTCCCAAACTGACTATGAACCTCAGCTCCCGTGAGCACACTCTGAGTCCCAGGAAACCTACTGTCCTGACTGTACAGCAGCACAGTTTATACAGGAAGGATGAAAAACAGCCTCATCTCACATCACTTATTTCTCTGGGACGAAGACTGGTCTAAGCCATCTGAGATTAAAAAAAAGGAAGATAAACCCATATTTTATACTTTCTAGGCAAATTTTAGGACAATTTGCTTCAAAATCAAAGTATTGGATTTGTCATTTTCTACTACTACTTTATCTTTTCTTTAAGTTGCTTTAGAATCTAATAGATATACTTTGAAACATATGATAATGTAAGTGATTTAAGGGGGTTTGACCTAACCTGCTTGGTGTTTTCTTGAAAGTCAAAAAAATCCCACTTTCTGGGCTAAAGAGAAAAATTATCAACTTTCTGATCATCGGTATTAAATAACATACATTTATTCTTCATCTCATATTTGGAAAATGGTTTTCCTGAGAAGCAATGTTTATAACTAGTGTTGCATTATGACACAAAATGAGGACACCAGATACAGAGCTCCTGGTTTACAGAAATCTGTGCAAATGCTTCTGTGGATTTAAATACATCTTTTTTCATGAGTGTCTGTTTTAACACAATGCTTCATTCAAATTCAGAACCTCATTTTATGTTTTTACATTTAGGTAGGACATACCTCAATCTGCTCTGTGATAATTAGATGGGAATATTTACTAATTTTGCAAAGCCGACATTTCAAAACTTTAAATCTAATATCAGTGGTTTACTGGGAGCCAAACAAAAACATGTATTTCAGTATGTTCAAATTGTGATTTGTTTGCCATCATGTTCATAGCAATGAAATCTGCCTTCTGCTTATAAATTTTCAAATCATCAGAAATAAAACTAAAATAATTCAAATAAATCTCAGCGTCTTTTAGAAATGGAGATACATAATCTGCCTCGCCTCCAGGTTCTAACTGTGCAACATGAGACAATTTGGAAAGAAAGATCTGATCACTGATTCTTGGCTTCTGTTCTCGCTGTTGCTGGCTGCTGTAGAAAGGAGTGTTTTCAGCAGACAAAAATTGACAGAAATACATAAGCTCTGTTGGCAAGCAAGTTCACACTTGGCCTTTACCAGTTGGTGCATCAAGCTGATAGGCGGCCAAAAATACATTACAACAAAATAAAAACTTACAGATCTCAAAAAGATGAGAAAAGCCCATCACACGCCCCCCATCACACACACAGGTATATAAAGAGAAAGAGGTGCAAACTGAGAATTGGAAGTCAGGCAGAAAGGGAATAAAAGCAATATGAAAATCAGTAATATTCTTTCTCTCATCTTTGCACTCTCTGTTGGTGCTTCTTCCACTCCAGTCAGAAACAGCTTTCCTCAGTTATTACTGAGCTCACTTGATCCTCTCAAAGGACCTTGTTTTCTACATGACCTCAGGCATTAAGATTTTTTTTGTTTTTCCCTGGAATGCTATATGAAGCTACCGGGAGCTGCAGAAGATATATTAATCACAGCTGTTTCTCATAGCCTGTGGAATGAAAAACTTTCTTGTTTGTTTATTTGTTTGTTTGAGACAAACCATTCATTCTGAAGCTTCAGGAAAAAAAAGAGAAAGAATTGGCAGATCATGTTCAGCAGCAGCAGTATTATTACACAATTATTTCAGAAGTACTAATTATTTCATTATGTAGGAAAATGGTTTCTTGACTTCTATTCCTAGCTCTTACCAGAGATGTCCAAAATCTGGAATTTAGCAAAAAGCCTAATTCATTTGCCTTCATGGTACTTAAAATTTTATTAAAATAATTTTATCTGCGTTTTTAGGTTGTTTTAAAATTAGAATGATTGATGACTTTCGTTGAAAAAACATTTGAGGTACTTAGGCATATTTTTTAACACTTTGAAGAAATCAGTATATATTCAACAGGTGTGAAGACCAAACTTCCAAAATCATTCAAATGCTGATCTCAAGCCATTCCAAATGTGTTTCAACTCACCTGTTTTATAATTAGTTAATATACTGTTATGTATTATCTATTAATACACTATTATGTAGGTCTGCCAAGCAGTGCTAATGGACTCCAAAGTCAATTAGCAAGTAAAATAGGCAATAGAAAGTCCATAACAAGTGCACTGGTTATTCAGCACTCGGGTTAACTTAGGAGGATGAATTTTCATTTATTATAAAAACAGCACTCCCAAGTGTTCTGAAATGTTAAAAGATCTCAAAGGATATGCTCTTAGTATTTTGCTGGAAGACGAGGATATTAAAGAACTCAAAACGGTTCAAATCCAGTGAATCAGACTTTGCACAGATTAGGCTGCAATCCTAGAAAACGTGAAGAGAATTAATCTGACCTTAGACGTTTATACCTTGTCATATTCACTGTAAACATCTCAGATGGAAAAGGACAAAGTTATACAAACATGGACTTCAATTATTGGTAACTGATGTTGGGCATGTATAATAATAGCATTTATTTGCCTTCACACCTTAAAAAGACTGGGTTTAACACCAAGAAAAATAGCAAAATGGTAATAAGAAACATGTCTAAAACATTTTAAAGAAAGAGGAAATTACTTTTTTTCTCATCTCACATTCTCATACTTCAAGCAGAGATTCAGTAAAGATGTTGAAATTAAATGGTAAACAGCATCCAACACAAAACATCATCCTGGTTTTATCAGGAACTGGAAAGTAAAAAGTTTTTGTCTTTGTATTTGGGGAGAAAATAGTTAATACTGAAATTAAGCTTTAAGATTTAATAGCTTTCAAAATAGTTTTTATCATTGTTCTGAAGACACAGCAGAACTAGTCATCATAAAGTAGTTCATTTGTAGTATGTGATGCCAGATATTTGGCCAATTCAATTATTTGTTATCTCATTCTATCTGAATGGTTTAAGACAGGGTCACCAGCACTTTATTTCTGCACATTGTGCCTGTGTGAATTCTGCGCTGCTGACAAGAGGTATTGAATATGCTTTGGCTGTTGGAGACAGACACACTTGAATCACCAGCCATACCAAAGGAGGATAAGGTATCTTCTAGAGAGTCACTAGAAAGATTTGAGGGTTTTCAAAACACTGATTTCTTCAGGTGAAAAACAACAACAAAAAAGTTAGAACAATAATTAAGGAAATTAAAATAATTTATAAACTCAATAGGAAAATCAGCAACTCTAACACTGAAAAACTACAATCTTCTTATCCACATGTACCTCCAAAACAGCTCATGTAGGTCATGATAGATTTAGCTTTTCAGAATAAAAAAAAAGCCCAAAATCTTTCACAGTATAAAAGGATGTTAGATATCTGAAGGTTAGTTGGATAAACGACAGCTGTTTGCTTTGGCTGTCTTTATAATTGGTGATGTGAAATGGGTAGTTCCAGAGGATAGCTCATTCCAAGTATTTAAAATCAGTAGAGATCTCTCCAGTGACCATGGAAGAGGTATAAAAATGTAGCCCTATTTTTCAACAATACACTTTTAAATGTGCAAATATTCAAGAGATGAATTATGCTCTGTAGCGCACATGAACGGGAAAGGTGAATTCCTACCCTGACATTTCAAAATTGGCAAGTACAATTTCTTTTACAGATAGTAACAAAATATAATCATATTATTGAATGTTATTAATTTGCCCCAAAGCCTATGATGCTTCAGAACTAGTATAATTAAAAATAGAAGTGATGATCTGAGAAAGACCACCACCAAATAGACACACAATAAGATGTTAATCTGATCTGTATAATTCTGTAAATAAGAACACTATACTAGCAGGTTTTTGTGCCTTAGATTGTCACAATGCTGCCCCCTTCCTCTATCCACCTACCCTGTTTCATGTTGTTATTGACTTATGCCATCTACATCCTTCAAAAGTGGAAGAAAAAGAAGAAATGAGGTATGAAACCGCATCATCAAGCACCAGAATTGCAAGAAGGTGAGGTAGCTTTGCCATATATGGATGCAGTTAGAGAAATATTTCGGTTTAGGTAATCTAGTAATTAGTGTGTCAGAATAAGAATTTACAAAGATAAGGTTTAGGGAAGAAATAGCCGTATACCATGTAAGACTATAGAAGAGCACATGCAAGGTGATGTAGGTTTTGCTTTAAATACTTGAAAGGTAGCATAAAAGCACCTTGGATCTCTTAGAAAAATTTCACCCTCAGAGAACATTAAAAAAACCTGCAAATGAAACGCTGCCTTGGGCACAGTTATATTTAATTTTTATGAGGAATGAATGCATTTCCACATTCCTATTTTTTTTAGCCACGCTGTGATTTCTTGGCATTTCTATTACATAGATATTTGGAGAATTAGACTGAAAAACTGGTGTACGTGTAAATGCCAGTGTCTGTCAGATGCCTACAGTGCATCCCCTCATAACAGCAGCAAACCTGTGCTGACCTCTGGTGAGATCCAAACTGTCCTGTTTCAGTGCTGAAAGACTGTACCTAGCTCAAATATACATTCAGGATTAAAGGCTACCACAGGTGTAGTTCTGCATGTCGGTGGGCAGGAGAGTGGGAGGCCTAAACTTTACCAGAGGGAGATGAATTTGATAACACACAGATTGATTGTAGCAATAACTCTATTGATCAATTCCAGTCCTTGAAACCTCTGAGTAGCTTGAAGAACATTAGCACTTGTGATTCAAGGAAAAATGAAAATACCCAAAAGGTCAAATAGAAATGGAGATTGCCTGCCAGTTAGTAATTTCCAGTAGTATGAGAGATGTGAAGGTGACATTAGGATGGGGAGACTATAATGCTCAGAAACTATCCAGCCATTAGCATGTTTCACTACAGAAACTGCAGACATTTTTACCATTTCAGTTGTGTGAATGGAGTAGACACCAGTGAAAATATTCACCTAGCAAATCAATTACTCTGTCCACAGCATATGAGAATCAAGCTCATTAAGAAAATAGCTCCAAGTATTCAGACAAAATGTTTAAACTTAATTTAATGTACATTCTGTAAGAACCAGAAGAAAGAAATACGAAGAAAATGATGGTCCACTTATTCACCTAAAGATGATATAAAGCTTTGGAATGCCCTATTTATAAGAATATATTCTAGTCTATATTATTGATAGATCTTGGGAAGGTTTGCACTATTATAATGTTAAATTTTTAATAGTTATTATCTGCAGGTTACTGAAAAACTGGGAAAATGTAGAATTTTTTTCTTCTTAAATAGCATGTCTTTATCAGAGTCACATGGTACATCAAAAACATCAGCTTCATTTATTGCAGATAATTAAAGCAAACCTGAAATAGATTACACCCAAGCACTTGCCTCGTGGATGCCAGGTCTTTATGAGCATCCATTTTATTCTTACAGATCTATTCCTTATAGGCCATGCCATCTGCTGACTAGATTTGTAAATAAATGTGGTGGGTTATTGTCAGCAATAGGTTAACAGATTCTCTAGCTTCTATTAATGTTGCACTGAAGCTCCAGGTATCAAGTTTGCCTGAAGTCAAAAGAGAAGGTTTCTGGGAGGATGCCTGAGAAATATGGGAGAGAACTTCTTGTTTATTGAGAGTATTAGCGAGGGTCATATTTAAATTAGAGGATGTTGGCTCTCAGGGCCTTTCCTCAGATTCTCTTTGAAAGCTAAACATAACAGACTAATAAATGAAAGTTGTAACACATTAGTATTTAAGGTCATGTAAGAGAAATTAAAAAAAAATGTTCATAATCACAAAACCTATCATGGTAAAATCTGCTATGAGCAACAATAACTCTGAAAAGGACTCACAGATACTGATAAATAAACTCTCAGTGCTGTGCTGTGCCAAAAATAAAAAATGGTACCCTTGAATAAGCAAAAAGGAGAACACTGAGTAAGATGAAGAGGGACATATAATCTCTCATTTGACATTTGTTGACTAGTACTGTAACAATGTTGTTAATAAATCAGAGCGAATGCTGATAATCTGAAGAGAACCTTACAATAATAGAAGCTCAAGGAGCTACTGTAGCATGCTAAAAAGAACATAAATTTGGAAATGAAAAGTAAGAGAGGGCTTCACCATCTGGTAGCCATCAACCAGGTTATCTTTGTTCTACCATGGCTATCGCTTAGTGTAGATTGATTAATACAGACTAGATCAAAACACCCTTTGTTTAAAGTGCAAATTAGCTATTAGAAAAACTGGATGTCATTATGGTGAAATTTTTGTAATTGTGTATTTTTATTTGGTATTGTGTCTTAAGAGCATCTCCAGTTCAAACAGGAATCCATTCAGATTCATTGAAAGATGAATCAAAAATAAACAAAAGATAAAGTGCATTACTTTGTATAGGGCACATCTCCGTTGATTAAAGGATTTAAAAATGAAACAAGTTCTGAAGTAGTGCGTATCTTTATCTATATCTCAGCAAAATCTCCATATAATGGCCTGTTTTCCTGAGATGCCCATATGCTCAATAACAGTAAACAACTGTATCATAGAATGCTAGAATATTCTGAATTGGAAGGGATCCACAAGGATCAGCAAAGTCTAACTGCCGGCCCTGCACAGGATGTCCCCAAGAATCACACCTTGTGCCTATGTATCCATCTCTGCCTCCAGCACTAATGACTGAAAAGGAAACAATCCTAGAAAATGCAAGCAGAAGCAAGCTCTGCACCTCGGTCCTGTACCTGTTATGTCTATCTCACAAAGCACCTTTTGGATTACAGATTTTTTATGATGAAGAGCTTGCCAAAAAAAGTGTTAGACAAACCAGAGAAAGATTTAACAGGAGAACCAGTTAATGAAAGGTTTCAACATCCAGTGGCACAAATATGATATGAACTAAGTGGATTTCTTTTCTACTACCTTTAACAGCTTCTTTTTTGAAGGCAGAAAAAATTGCTCCCAGAAAAGTAAACTTTTATTTTATTCTTCTGCCTCCAGGCACTCTAGAACACATTCAGTTATCACAGTTGTTCTCCAGCCTTGTCTATCTGTGTCTCTACAGGACTGTAGGCCTATTCAGAATGAGATCAGGTCCTATGAGCACTACAGATTTTCACAGCACACGTGCACAGCTTTAGAGTTACCCAAACCCCACACACTTTCACCTTTCTGTTTTTACAATATTGACAAAGTTTTCTCTCTTAGTAATGGATACAGTAGTGATCCTGACTAGAAGACTGTTACAGGTTTAAGACCTGGTGATCCACGTAAAATCTAACCTGAGCAAGGGCAGGTCTATGCTGGGCTGCCCATGCAGGGTGACTTTCAGGCCTGTGATGTGCTGCACAAATGGTTTGGCTGCAGGGTAACCTCAGTCAGCTCATTGTAGGAGAGGAGCCAGCAGGCAGCTCCTATCTGCTATCAGCCATGGCCTCCCGATTATTTCAAAGGGCAACAAGAGGTGCTAGTAAGAGCACTACATGGGAATAGATTTCTTGTAAGGTAATTGTATAGCAGCTCACGTAACCACAAGGGACAGCTTTTCTCCACAGACAGCATCCACTTGGTGCAGCACACCACGTGAAAATCCATCCTGGATTTCCCTGATGCTGCACAAATGGAAGATGCTTACTCTTCAGAGTAACGCAACATTTGCCCTCTATCTTTATTAATCTCCTAATTATTTTTTTAGTAAAGGAGTCATTTTATGAAAGGATTTGTTACCAGACCCCTCTTATTGAAATCTGGAGACAGCCCTGTACTGTCTCTCACTTCTCCTCACAGTGTCTCCTCCTTCCTGCTGTAGTACAGACCAGCACCAGTGAAATGGAAATGTGGGTTACAGGCCTCTCCTCAATGTGAGAATTACCAAAAGGGAATCTTATGAGTGAAAGAAATGGATGCAAAGAACCTTTGTGTTTCTTATTTTCAACTTAAAGTTTTTGCTGTTGAACATGTACACAGTGCATATGGCACAGCTGATTCCAAGGTGGGTCAGGGAATTCTTTCATTTCACATTGTTAAAATCTTCCATTGTCATGTCCCAATTCCTCCTACCCCACAAAAAAAAAATAGAAAAATCTACTGCTAAGTTCTCTAAAAAAGCCTCCCCTAAATCAGTGAGGCTAACTAAATTCTAGAGGAACAACACAAACAGCAATGCTTTGAGACACCTCTGAGACATGGATTACCTTCATGCTTCTTCCAGTAGCATAATAATGTCATAACAGAAGGAAATTTCAGTGTCTTCCGTGCTTTGTCACATCCAGTGTTTGGTGGTTTGTGGGAGTAGTGTGAAGGGATTATTCCCCTAATACAGGAAGGATACACTCAAGGACACTAATGACTCTACTTTCTCTCAGGAATTTGTTTTTCCTGCATAATTTAGACTACAGATTTAAAACATCAGGCCCTAGCAGAAGAAATCCTTAAAATTGCACATGTAAATATATAATTCCTTCCACTGTAAAATAATGTAATTGTTTAATGGAACACACATTATCTCTAGCATGCTATTATTAGGTGCTCGAGTTAAACCTGAAGAAAATAAGTAATCCTTTTTTTAAACAATATATTTCCCAAATACAGCATCTTGTATGAAGAAACAAATGAACAAACAACCCTCCCTGCCCTTCAACTTTCACAGTTGTCTAGAGCACATTTCTACTTATTCCTCTGCTGTATGGCACTACTTCCTCACCTCCAAAACACATTTAATTATAGAAATGGTAAACCAAAATATATGTCATGTTCTTGCCGATGTCCAACAGAAAAAATTTCATTATGATTATTAGAGTTCATCTACTTACTGACCAGACACTTGTTAGCTTTTTTCTGAATTATTCTTCTATTCATGAAAAAGGTTTGTTTGTTTCTATGTCAAATTCTTATAAGCTTTTTTTTTTAAAAGAACAGAGAGAAAAAAATTTGTTCTCCACATCTATTTATTTTAGCAAAATCATGTCTCCTGGACTAATTTCTATTAGAAATGTGTTAATTACTGTAAGTCCTTAATATTTGTTCAATCTCCCAAAAAGCAAAAAAGTCAGTTGTTCCTAGGTATTATTACAATTGAAAAACTACACTACCTTTTTCTTCACTGAGTGGAGCTTTTGGGAAATAAACTCTCAACATCATATAAAATAGTGCCTCAGGGTTTCAAATGTCAGTCTTGCAGAGTTGTACATATATCTAATTTTTCTGTATCTAGTCGTCCTATTGAGTGGGTTAGATAACTTCAAAGAGGTTGAGGTATCTTTTGAAGTCCAATGCTGAGCGATGGGAATAAAGGAATTCTTGGTTCACATGTACAGTTTTTTTGTTGTTTCTTTTGGGGGTTTTTTGTTTTTTTTTTTTTAATGTATGACCCTTGGAAAAGACACCTAAAGCATGTAAGTTAAGCCCATCACTTTTGAGCGGTTGGAAATAAAAATATATTGATACACAAAACCACAAGCTTACAAAATGAAGAAACAGAAACACATCTGGTATTCACTAAGCCTGTTGGCACGTGCCAGTGAATTTGCAATCAGGCTCAGTAACAGCCAAGCTCATGAAGCCTACATTTTTAGAACTATAGCAGTTGTCCTATAAATTATTCTGCATCTAGGTCTACATAAATAGCAAAGACAGATGCACAACGCTAGTGCCAGTTCTACAAAACATTATTCCAGTCAGCAAGATGCTGCAATAAATAGGTTAATCGTTTTTAATGTCTTTGATATTCATCACAGCAACATTAATCAAGATGGATTAATCTGGAGTCAACGTGACTTCAGCCTGAATTGCCAATGGTGTTTACTCGTAAATTCAGTTTTTGAAGACAGATACAATCTCTTTCACTCTCAAAACCACCCTTGCTTTCAGCACTATTCCACAAGAACTATGGACTTCCATGCTAGTGTTCATACTGACCTATGGTGAGTTTTTCCCCCCTTATCGATTTTCATTTTTATTGATATCTGCCAGAATAATGTTCCATCCAATGCTTGTCCTTTGAGTTTTTTCCCAACTAAGAATTCTGGTAAAAATTTTTTGACCCTATTGACCAGTCCACTGTTGAAAAGTCACATGACTGATTTTGCCTGGAGAAAAATATTACTTTTTTTTTCTGTCTCAAATACTACCAGATAAATAAAGCTTCTCATACATAATTTGGAAGTAACTAGAAAAATTCTTTCATTTGAACTGATAGTTGTCTCAAAATCTGCAATACAAGTTCCTGAGTGTCATTAGTCATATTTGTTACAAAATTACAAATCATTAGAACATGGGAATTAGCCACATCAAAAATATAAGTTCTTTCAGAGCTAGAATATAAAGTATAAATTAGCTCAATGCCTACTTGAGTACTGTCTATATTGATGAATGCAACTACCAGTTCTAGTACAGAAGAAAGAACAAAAATTACATTAAGAAACCAAAAATCAAAGCCCAAAACTCTTAAGTTCCAGTTCAATACCTCTATAAATTAAGCATTCCTTGAGGCTCTGGATCAATGTTCACTATATTTCCTTAACAAAATTCTAGATTTAACAAAAAACTTCTGATACATTATTTTAAAAATCATGTATAGTTAGAACATTTCAGAATCCTGCCACAGTGTGTTCTTTTCAGAGGTTTCCAAATCTCACTCACAACAATCTTGTTTAAGCAGCAGGCATCAGATGTTACTATACATATATGTGTATATATATATATACACATATATATTTATTTGTGTGCGTGTGTGTGTGTGTGCGCGTGTGTGCATGTTTTAAATCGTTTTCTTAGCAAGTTTACCAGTTCGTAAGTATGAGGAACAGTTCTGTTCTCTAATTGCAATATTGTAGCATATAGATGTCCCTGAAAAGGAGGCCTCCGGTTTTGTCCTAGGTTTTGCAATTTGGGCCTCTGAAGCCAAAAGTTACATTTCAAATTGCCCTTAAAGAAGAAAAATAATTATAGCAAAATATTAAATCCATTTTTTCTAATAAAAATGTAGTAAAAACTTCAAAATTATACTAAAGGATTGCTCACAGAGTGTGTATCTTCCATACCTGTAAAACAAATATTGATTTCTAGTGTTCTCATTGCCTTCCTCTAAAAGAAGTTAAACATTGAGCAATTAAAATAAAAATTTGTATTAAATTCTAAATGAACAAACATGGAATTAAAGAAAAAGTTTCTCTAATCAATCGGCTCTCTCTGAGTAATTAAAATTCTTTTGATTTATGTCGAGTTGTTGCCTAGAGGGTATATCAAACCTCATTAATGGTAGAATTGGAAATAAAGAACAAAAAATGGCACAATAGCACCTTGTAGAATTCACGCTATTTTCTTGTCTCCTGAATATATTATTCTCTTTCTTCATTTGTTTTCATTAACTCACAAGTATCATAGAAGCAATAACTGAAATGGAAGCAGGGTAGGGACATCTTAGGAGCTACATCAAATCTGAAAATGCAGATACCATCACTTTTGGGCTGTAGCATTTCATTCAGAACCACAGTTGCAGCTTTGCTGTTCTGACCAAAGACAGAGGCCAAGACTGCAGTCACCAGGAAGCAAGAATATATTGAAGAAGCACATTGAGTCCCAGGGAGATTAGAAGAGTGGGAAGCAGATTAGAGTGGGATTAGAAGCAGAAAAGAATGCATTTTCCAAGAGTTATCTGCAACTGCATGCAGAATACATCATTATGAATACATTGTATGAACAAGTAGAAAATATTCATTGAGTTCACGGGGATCTCTGTTCAGTGTTCAAGCATTTTCTAATTCATAGATGGATATAACCAGAGATTTCTCATTTGGCACAGCCAGGTCAGGTGATCTATCAAACAGCACATGCTAATGACTACACCAAAGTTCTGCACGTCTGTGAAGGTGCTGCTGAAAGCAGAACAATGTCAAATATCCCAAGGAACACGAACTGACACTTTACCAAGTATTTTAATATGTTATGAAATGAATTCGTGAGCTAAAGGGAATCCTGCTGTCATATCTTTTTTCTTTTAGAAGTCTAAAGAGACAGGGAAAAGTCCAAACAAAAAAAAACCCAAACAACCATCACCTTTCCGGTAATCAAACAGCATTTTTTTCCTATTTGTACAGTAGATGCAAGAATCATTGATTACTTATCAAAAGAACAGGCTAATTTGTTGAGGACTGTGAAGAAAATCATTACAGATCTTGACGTATTAGGAGAGTCCCCTTGAAAAGTACCATTTAAAAACAGAGCAATTCAACTGAGGTTTTATAGATTTTCAGTTTATCTGGTAGTTTGAGAAATAGGCCTTGAAAAGTCACTGCTATCACATGGAATATGATTTAATTTTATAAAACTACAACTAATATGTGCTGCTCATTTCATGTTGCCTTTACATCCACTTTCTAGATTTTTACCTGTTCTTTGCTATTTCTTGAACTCTGGTTTATGATGACATATAAAGCCTTCATTATTAATCCACAGGGAATTATAGGATATAATTACTGTTCAGAGATGTCTAGAGAATAAACACTTCAAAATTCAGTGGTTAAAAATACAAATTGAATTACCACTCATTACACAGATCAAAAACTAAGAAATTTCATAGAGTCTTGTCATTTAACTTTGACTAAAACTGCTTTCAGCAAAGTTTTATCACACACATCTATACTCCACATGTAAGTACAACCATAGGCTTACATAAATTCAAATTTTATTTCTAATCCAAGTTTTAAGACTCTTTCTTTAAAGAATCCCAAAGAAACAAAAGAACAGCAACAAAAATCCCCAAAACTACCAACATCCCCTCCACTAAAAAAAGAAACCAAACAAAAACTAAGACTAAAATGAACATAAAACCCCACTACTGATATTTTTCAATTGGCATGTATGTATTTCCATATATTTCTTAAAGAAGAAATACATAGCTCTGTCTTAGCAGAAGAACGTGTGGTAGGTAATTAGAAGGAGGAATTTACACTGTGAAATTAGCATACAAGAGTGGTGTTTGCAATGTCACATATTTAAAGCAGAGGTTGAATTTTGACCCCTTTGACAGTCAAGACTCACTATGTCCTTTGCTTAATAGTACCTGACTTCACTTTCTTCCTGCCTCAAGAGAAAGAGAAAATAAATAAAAGGGAGGAGGCAGAAGAAATAAGGAAAATATAGGAAATTTTACTTGTTTAGTTTATATTCTGCTCCAGTTATTGACACAGCTATTTTCTGCTTCAGAATCTTGGTAACAAGGGGGAATTTTTCCAAAAAGAGCGCCACAGTCAGAAAACAGCAGCTCTACCCATTGATATATTTGAGTGAGTGGCCTGGGTTACGGTGTTCGTGTTGAACTAAAGCATACTTCAGTAATAATGCATGACAACCTGCTTGTTTCACAAATCTGTCATAGAACACGAATATTTTCTTTCTGAGAACCTGGGCTTCCTAAATCTCAGACCTCTACAGTGATAAATGAACACGTACTGTATCTGACACACAGATTTGCTCTTACAGCAGAAAAAGCAAAGCAAAACAAAACACAAAAACCCCGAGAGTTTTAGGTCCCCCAGCTTGGGAATTTCTCACAGTATGCTTCAGTTCCTCATATATCAATGAACTAGCAGAACAATCTCAAATTATCAACATCTAAATCTCTCAAAAACACCTAAGGCTGGAGCAGGTATTTTGTAACCATGACTGAGCACTTCACTGCTAGACAACTCCACAGTGAACTGTCTTAGAGTGTGTAAGCTGGAGTAAGTCATAGAACTGTTTTGATTTACAATATGGGGACTACCACATAGAGTGTTCTTAAAGGCACCTTTGTTTCTTTTCCTGACCTCATCTGAACTTCTTGGCTGCTCAAAGGACTGACCTCAATTTTCATCAAGACAATTAATAAATAAATAAGCAAATTATAAATCCCCTAAAACAATGACAAAATTACAAATTAACAAAAAATTCACCACTCAAAAACAAGGAACCCACTAACCTCTGCAAAGTGTATTAAGCAGAAAACTGTTCATAGTAACGGTGTCCAATTTTCATGCTGTAATTTTTGAAGATGGCATGAGTTTGAAAGAGAAGGCAATGTTCTTCCTTTATTTGAGTTTCACGATGAAAAGCAAAAAAACCCCATAGATCTAAACATGATGTTCCTTTAGGTAGATTGTCATCCCTAAATTCTTTCTTGCTAAAGATCGTTAGAGAATTTTATGCCCATAGAGAAAGTAAGATTTCCCAATAGATATAATTAGAGTCTGATGTAGCCATTGTTTTGGTCTGCTAGTTTGTAGACTACATTTTATACTTTAAAGTAAATAGCAGGTACAATCGGTTTTCAGTGCAATAAGAAAGGCCATCCCCTCAGGTACTGCATTTCTGATGATCCATGAAAAAGGTTTGTAATAAGCTGGCAATTGACTTTGATTATCATTTAAAGGCAGTGAAAACATTCAAAATGTGCTGCAAAGTTTTCACTCTTAAGTGACACCCGCAACAGTGAGGAGCAGAATCTGTGCTTCCCTGAAAGAGAGGTATGAATTTCAGACACCATATGTCCCTATTACTTTCTGTCCAGAGGCAGTGGCGCTATGTGAAAATTTGGGAAAGAAAAAGCTTTTTCTTCCTTCTCGTTTTTGAAATATGATGAAGTCACTACCTTGTATTCAGTGGCTGAGACATCAGGTTACAAACAGGATGCTGACAACTGATTGTTTTCCTCATTCTCAGTCATTCGGTGGTTTCTCTGTTAGAGTACTCCACACCTCACTCCTCACACCGTTCACTGATCCTGGAGATTGCTGGCATTCTAAATACAGACTGACACCTGTTGTTTTCAGGACACTTGATGGTAAAAATTGTTGAAAAGTAGTTTTGGGGAGATCAGACTTTTTGTAATTTGAAGTTGAGCATCTTTATCAGCCTGCCGTTACAGAGTAGTGCCGTCACTTTCACTGCCCTATCAGCTGCTCTGCAGTTCCTTGTGTCAGTAAAGCAGTGGAGGAGAGCTGCGATCATTTCTCCTTCATTCAGCTTTTACTCAGTATCAGCTTCCAGCCCTGGAATGAAGAACTAAAGAAGAGAGCAGTTCAGCTGCCTGAGTTAGCATTTTCAGAAGTGGCATGACTGAAAAGCCATAAAATTCCCCATGCTCTGTATTTGAGATTCAAAACAAGAATTACAAATAATAGGCAATATGGTGGGGTGGTGGGGTAGCACATCTGAATATCATGAGGTAGGAAAGTACAATTAGATCCCAACAATTGATAAAACAAGCTCATTTTGGAAAACAACTCTCCTTCTGCAAGCTGTTACTATATTAAAATTACATGTTAAGCTACAGTATGTAGCTATGTTTTTCTAGCTGGTTGAGCATTCTTCTTCTGTCACTCAGAAAAAAGTTGCCCTGGAAGGACCTCTACGGTAGGCAATTTCACTGGTAGGAGAAGTTCCTTTGCATACACAACAGTGTATCAGAGTTATGTCTAATGAATTACCCTCTCTCACTTGAAGGGCAGAGAGGGTGAGAGGTAACAAGGTTGAGCAGAGGAAACAATAACTTAAAATGCAGTACCTTTTAAATAAAATAGGATGCCACGGAGAAACTGTGCCTTCTATCAAGACAACCATCAACAGGCCAAAAAGTTAACAGGGTACACCAAGCAGGACCAGAAAAATGTGGTATTTTTAAGTCTTCCATTTTTCCCCTGTGCTGATCCTTTTCACTCTTGCATTGAATCATGAAGGGAACTATTAAACATGCAGGAGAAGAGTTCTAATTCACTGACCCCTGAAGTATTTTGTTTGACATTGGTCTTCTGTTTGTATTTTTTGTTTTTTACAAGTGTAAAAGATCTTTGAGCTCAGTCACCTATAACCTCTTTAGAAATTGTTACAGAAATAACAGTACAGTAAACTGCATTACTGGTTTAATACCTCCTATCGTTTGTTGTTGAGTTTGTGCTTCAGAAATGGGATATTAATGACGTTGCTTACAATTAGGATGTCAGGGCAAGACACTCGTACACAGAGCAAAAATTGTTTATGAAATAGCCTAACGTTTTCTATATTTTTCTTTCTTTTTTTTTTTTTTTAAATCAGTGAAACATCAGAGCTTCAATGCAGTATCCACAGTACCTCTATGAGTGTAGAGAGAGAAGTCATGCATTTTAATGATTTAGGCCCTTAACCATATGTGTAAGGCACTCAACTAAATCAAAGAGGTTTCATTAAGAAATTATTTCTAGAAAGAAAAAGTGTGTCTGATTCTACTTCTTTATTAATAGAAGCCATCACAATTTCAATTTTTACACATTTCAGTGGTGCTTTTCAACTAAAATATCAATTCCAAGCCTTTTGCTGTTTACTCCAGCTTCCAGCACTGTTCACGTGCTCCTCCCTGCAGCAGCCAACCCTTCGGAGGGGCGCAGGCAGCCTGGCCCCGGTCAGAAAGCAGCACCCCTGCAATCACTGCCATCGGCTCCTGTGACTGCAGCACAGCTCAGCGCACGCATCGATTGCAGGGCAAGCCTCGTGCTCAACTGAATCCCACAGGGCTATAATCAGCGATGCTCAAACCACCTTTACATGGTATTGAGAGCCCTCTCAGGTTAATAAAGCAGAAGAACCGACAGTTTCTGGCTCCAACAGGCTCAAATTTCAGGCACCTGCATAGGCTGTGGGATTATGACAGTTTTAGGTATTCATGTAAGGGGATTTGTAGGTGCCTCAAGGAACTTTTCCAGCATCTATGAACACAAGATTTTGTGGTGCACCATTATAGTGTGTTGCATTTATGTAATATTTTAGTTGTGAAACGAACAAAAGAAAAATTTTAATTTTGTTTCCCAAAGGAATATAATTCAGAATTAGGAATCCGAAATATTAGTCATGAAATACAATGAAGTACTACTACTGAGTGACCATCCAATAGTTTCAAAACATAGAAGTAAATCTATACCAACCTAAATTCTCTCTCTACATTGATTAGGTTTAAATTTAATTTTAAAAATAAAAGTAACTTAATAATATCCTGTATTAGCAGACACTTACAATTATAAATTTTTTTTCTACCAGCCCTTTTTTACAAATTTATCAAACCTACCTTTAAGATGTACTACTACTTGTTTGGCTGTAGTGCCTTCTCAGTTCTTCTGTATTTGCAATAGTCAAATGAAATATAATAACAATAAAAACAAAAGTTCAAGGTAATTGAAAGTTTTTTCTTTTTTGGCTTTGATGATGTGACAATATGAATAAAATCTAAATGCAACTGAACCCCCTAAAGCAAGTTTCTTAGATATATGCAAGTATCTGAGCCCTTCATACTAGTCAAGACTATCGATTCTTTTCTCATACCATCTGAAGTGGGGCACAGCATTAATGAAGTTCTAAAATCCCAGTATTGTAAACTAAACTCACTAACATTAGGTCAAATGCTAAAGATATATTTTTTAATGGCCAGACTACTCCATTCTTTTCTTAATTAAAATGTAATATCAAATGCTTTACACCTATTGCACCTTTTCTATTAATAAACTTACATTTTTAATGACAGCTTAATGGTATAGAATGTTACACGAATAAAACATGTGAAAGTCCTGTGATTTGTGGAGATGTGGAATATTTCCTTAGTGCATAGAAAAACTCTGGAGTAAAAGGAAAATAATTTCACAGGTACATAGTGTTCGAAAGAGATGATCTTATACTGTAAGAGTGGCTTTATGCTGTAATAAAATCTCTATCACACATATGGAGGAGTTCTAAATATTACCTTGCCAGAAGTTGCATTCTGTTGAGAAAATTAGGAAAACGGTAAGTAGAGGTCAAACCCACTTAAACTTGCACACAGCTATTTGCAGATGGAACAGTAGGACTGGTTATTTCAAACATTTTTTAACATTTCCCAGCGCCACAAAAAACCTCTACTGTTTTTAATGATACACTGAAGTACACATACCAGAATTTGTGGAGACTTTATGTACAACATATCAGTGTGGCTATATGCAAGTTCATGCAACTCTTCTACTTTGTATGTCTAAGCATCTACCACGTCTCAACATCCTATCCACACAAGATCTTTACTTTCTATCTGGAGATATCTTTTTTTTTTTTCATCCCATTTTCATTAATGGTGTTTGCATAAAGGCCAGGAGTACTAATTAAATATGTTAAGATTCAAAACAGGAGGAACACTGTTACTGAGAAACAAAACAAAATAAACCTATTGAAAAAAAAAAACAACAAACTTAGTTAACTTTGAGGTGACTTGATACTACAGGAACAAAGGTTAAAAATGTAGTGATATTGCATTCAAAGTTCAGCACTTGAAGACACTACAGCTAAAGTATTGTTATGAGATGATGAACTGGAAGTGGAAGAGCCAGAAAAAATCCTAGGATGCCAGTGGTTGAATGTCAAGCTTCATGGAGAAGCTAAATGCAATCTAGGATGTACTGTGCATTTTCTTGTTAAGATGTTTTAACAAAAGGAAGTTGATAATTACATTTTACAGAGAATTGACAGGAGTTTCAATGTAATACTGTATTCAACTTATATATATATACATATTTATATATACAAACATATAGTATATGCATATATTTAAGAAAAGCTAATTAATTGAGAGAATGCTAGGGAAAGACTCTTAAATACTGTCCTTGAAGAGCTGCTCATTTAAAACATCACTCATTTTATGTTAACCTTGCAAAATAAGGACAGAAGAGGACTAGACTTTTCTGTACAAATGTCCAGGAAAAAAGAAATCTTTCATAATTCAATAATAAATGTAAAAAAGCTCTTTAAAGTCTTTTTAAATGCAGTTTTTGAGTAAACTAGTCTTTGGAGTCAGAAACTAGTGTCATGATGGCATTTTATAAACAGATCTACTCTCTTTACACAGAAAAGACACAGCCTCTCTTTACATAACTGAAAAGACAAAACCTTTTGCCATAAAATGATATTTAAGTGTTTTGCAGAAATTAAATTCAAGATCCTTTCATTTTAGAGACAGGAAATTCTACTGCTGCTATTTTCATTTGTGCAATCAAAACTTTTTTTTCTCCTTATTTTCTGATAGTATAAAAAGAAATAGTAAATAAAATCTGGAAGGATATGGGATAATGGTGTAGTAGCTGCATCATTTTTCAAACACTCTCCCATCCATGCTGCTCTGTGGCCATTGAGGAAGATCAGCAGGTAAAAGAAAGCCTTGGATCACTCTTCCTGAATGTTTGGGTGCTGCTTTGCTAATGAAGGATGAACCTCAAATGTAAAAATAAAGCCTAAAAGCTGTTCTCTTAGTAGTTTTTTTTCCATTTTGTGATTTCACTATGAACATTTTAACCACTTTATACCTCAGAATTTATCAGACATCTGTAGTAAAAGGTGCTACAGTGATGGAAGTATTCAATTAGTGCAGATGTATTATTCAAGTATTACAGATGACAAAATAATGTTTTGCTATTGGTGGCAGATAGCTCCCTAACTTTTTCTAGCATACTTTAATTTAGAACAATAGTATTTTGAAAGCTCGAGTCAACCTCTGGTAGTTATATTAAAAGCTGTTAGCAATCACTATCTACTTCTAGAAAAAAGTAAACAAATCCTAAGCAGGTGAGAAAAAACACTCAAGCTCATACAGGCGTGTGTAGGAATGTGGCCACTAATAAATTCATCCATGTCTAGCTTTGATAAACTACTTCATCTGCCCAAAAAAAGCCAGTCAGAACTCAGAAAAGGCAACATGCAGAACCTTTTCCTATTCTACAGTGCCACTTATTGTAATCACAGTTATTTTAGGACATTCTCACATGCTGCAATGTTACTTTGTTACTACACATATCCCAACCTTTTAAACTCGGGTTTGTCTTCACACAGTCTAAGAAATATAATATTTGATCTCGATTAGCTGAACCAGAACAAGCAACAATCAAGTGTCTTTCTATACGTATACAAGATGCTTACATATGTTCATATTTAAACATGCACTGCCACCTGTGGTCCAGGCAGGAGTTTTGAACTTACTGTGCATTTGAAGATGCAGTAATGTCACTCCATTCCAGTGAATTTAAAAAAAAAAAAAAAAGGATTAAAAATGGAGTATTAGACCAAATACGGTTCACATTTTATTTGATACTGCAAGATTTTGTTTAGAAAGTAGTACTTTGATTCATATATACAAAAAGAAAACAACCTCTAAATCCACTGAACTTACGTCTTTTGAAGTTAGAATTTATATGTAAGCAAGCAAGGACTAGATATTGCACACAGAGCCTTGTCAGAACAGCATTTTTATGAAGAAATTTTTTTTTTTGTAACACTTCCCTCATGAATTCTTCATGTGTTTACTACTGAAAGTAATTTTTGAGTAGAAATGGCTTTGCTAAATGATGCAGCATAACCAGGTGCTCCTCATTTTCAATGCACAAAATCTTCAATTGTTCACAGTTGAATATTTAAATCTAGGCTGCAAGCAAATAGCCCAGACCAAGCAATGTAGCAGAATAGCTGAAGAGAGTGCAAGAAGTAAAGAACATCTCACTGCTAGCTCCTGCGAGCTCAAACTTTCACTCATCCATCTTCTGCCACCCAAATTTACTCTGACACTGTAGTGAGCCTGAAATGTGCCTTAACAAGATGAGAAGCCTTCACCAGTTCTACACTTTCTAAGTAAGACTCACTGTACCTCATAGCTGTCAGGGTTCTACCTGCATCAGCAGACCCTGCAACCTCTTCTCCCTCTGGGCCTTAGTCTGATACGGTGCAGCTGCGAGACCTTGGAAGATGCTTCCATCGAAATAACTTTTAGAAGTCTTGTCCACATTCTACCGTACCGTTCTGTTTGAGAGCTGCTTTAAACTCAGCACTTCGTCCTCGACCCTCACGAAGGCTCATCCTTACCTGTGGCAGCTGTGTTTGTGCTCATCATTGAGCCTGATCTCGGATTTGCTCTATCCCTGCAGATTTGTCCGCTGAGCACTGAGGCGCTGGCTGATCTCCAGATCTGCCTTGCCCTTCGTGTCGGGTACGCTCGGGTCGCACTCCTCACCTGGGAGGGCACTGCCCTTGTCTCTCCTGTCCCTCATCCTTGGCTCCCACCTCAGTTTGCTCTCCAGAGCAGCCTCTTTTGCTGCTCCCTGGCAAGACCTTCTTGCGTCATAATTTTGAGAGACAGAAGGGAGACCTACAGACAGCTGCAAGGTAAAGCTATGAAAACAAAAGCTGTTCTTATCTGCGTTTTTGGACAGTAAGCATAAAATAACAGTTTCATATCTTAAAATCCAGTGTATACAGACAGCTACATTGTTATGACTTAAAGCTAATAGCTGACATTTTGAAAGCTAAATTGTCACACTTATGAGTTTTAGGCCAATGCACCCAACTGTTCTAGGAAATGAATTAAAACCAATTGCATTAGAACATAAAAACCTTAGAACATAAAGACTTACATGCCTGAGGTAGACATCTGTCAAGACATTCAGGTATTTGGGTTTTTTACCATCTTTTAGAAAACAAACAATGAAAAGCAGACTTGTTTAAATTCTCAGGCTAAGTTAGATGTCAGTAATCTAGAGCACTAAACACCCCCAAGAATGGTTATTTAAATTTTATGATCTCTCTAAATATGCTTAGGCTTTCTGTGTCAAGTGGCTAAACTAACAAGGTGAAGTAGTCCTAGATGGCAACAGTTAAAATCTCTTTCAGCTGCAACTGTCTCTGTGCTTAAAAAGGACCTGAAACAAAACATTTTGCACGACAGTAGGTAATAGAACAAAAACTGACCCCTCCTGTACATTCTGAGTTACTGTGTTGCAAAGTATTCTCATGCACGTGTATGAAAACAAATTCCAAACAGAAACATTTTAACAATGAATAATAAACTGATGAGAATTTTCTGTTTTTGAGTGGCAAACATTCAGTTCAGGGTCAGTTCACACCAGATAAAATAAATATTAAGAACAGCTGCTGACATTATCTGAATAGCTCAAACCTCATGATCTGTAAAACTGAATAAGAAATTTATAAGGTCAGATTTTATTTTATTAATCTGAGTCCTTTGGACAAGGATTAAAGGTGCAGATGAAAATAATAATAATAATAATAATAATAAAAAAAATTTAAAACCCCCAAAAACATGGAAGGTGACAGAGCTTGTTAGTGGTATTTGATCTCTATTTTTCATCTTTAGAGCAGAAAAATAGGGGCTAATCTTTTTAAAGTAACCATTTCACTGAGGCTGGCTGGACATGGACCTGCTTGTGGAAGGTGGTGAGTGATGCCTTTGTATCACTTGTGTTTTGTCACTTTCCTTTATTTATTAAAACGTTTTTGTCTCGAACCACAATTTTTTTCTTACATTTGCTCTTCCAGTTCTCTTCCCCATCGCGCTAGAGGGAAGCAGGGGAGAGGGATGGGAAGCAAATGAGCAAGGGACTGTTTGATGCTTCATTGCTGGCTGTGTTCAACTGACAACCAAGAAAATGCCACAAATTATGCTCCTGATTCCTTTCCAGATCACCCCTGCTCTAAGTGACGTGTAAAACCTTGAGGAGTTTGTACTGCATTTCTGGGACTCAAGGGAAAATGTGTGTACCTTTTTGTACTGATGAAAATATCCTACTGCTCTTCTTTTCTGTAATGCGAAACCACACTAGCTGTCCCAAGCCTTAACAGGACACTAAGGTTTAGCTCCAAGTAAATAAAATTGTTCTAGCATACTATAGAATAAAACAAAGGTTATCCTTGAGGTTTAAATGTCAAAAGGAGACCTTGAGAGTACTGGTTGCACATCCCACTTCTGGCACAAATTTTAGCTTACAGCATAAAGAGTCACTCTGAGCAAGGTTCTAACTAAAACTCTTTCCCTTGGTTCAGCACATGTAAGAAATGATAACACGTATTTTGCCTGTGCTTTCTCAAATAAATCTTTTGAGAGTCTAAGCTCTCTTGCCTGTCTCATAATATTTTAGCCACTACTAAAACACCTTTAAGCCGTTGCTACAAGAAGCTCTTTCAGATGATTGCAGGTACCTTGTCTATATATGAGGAAGAAAATTTTGGTCATTACAGCTCATTTTTAGTTCTGAATTCAGCCAGAGCAGCAAACTTCTGTGGTAACAAAATTATGCAATTGTACAAAGAAGGTTTTATGGCTGATTGAGACTTCAATAATAGGTGGGAACCAGTTGATTCTGATTTCTCAATGCTGCAGGATCTGGAAGCCAGGAGCAGCTCATTGATTTAAGAACACAATGGTTTTCTCAAAAAAAGTAAATCTGTATTGAAATTATTTCCACTGCAATTATTTCTTCTGCAATGTTTAGACCCGAAACAGAATTTGCAGTTGTGGTCTCTCACTGAGAATAGTGCAACAATATATTAATTTCAGAAACCATGATAAAAAATTGGAGCAAAAGAGGAAAAGTTCACCAGGACTATAATAGAGGACAGGAGCCTAATAAGAATGCCTGCATGGATAAATTGTGTCTAACACTGCATCCAGAACCTGAAAGTTCTATTTGCTTGAAAAAATTGTGGAAGAAAAGTCCACAACTGTAAGACCAAGGTTAATGCTGTTTAGTGAACGAACGATGAAGGAAAGACATATCTGAATAACAAATGCTTTTTTCAGTATAAACTGCAGCTTATTGTACTTTCATACATTCAAAACTTACTGATTCAAAATAATACTACTTCAAAAAAGATTTAATGGTCCATGAGAACATAAAAATAAAGTATTCCTTTATAACTCATTTGGGCATTCTTAGAAGAAAAGCTTTCCATGATCTGTGGGTAGTTCACAAGTCTAGGAGGCCTCTGTCAATGTTTGCATTGACTTCTGTACCTTTCAAGGCAGCTTATTGCATTAGCAAAGGGAACTTAGACCTTTTTTGCGCCATAAAATATAAAAATTATTTTCTTTCCTTTAAAATATTCAAATTCACAGAAAAATGGAAGTTTAGAACTTTGTGGAACAGGCAAGCAAGAATAAATGAACATATTCTTGCCTTGAAATTTAGTAACTTGAACCTGATTAGATGTGGTGTTTTATTAAAAAACCTTCAAACCATCCTTTCTTGTAACATTTCTGTACAAGGTTTTTTGGCTACATAGGGATATGATACACTGATAGCATTCAGATAAAAGAAACTCAAACGTGCAAACTTCTTCAAACAGTAGAAAATTTTCTTGCCAAAACAGCATTCAGTTTCTTCTATAACAGAATGTGCAGAAAATGCAAGCAACATGGTGGTTTGTGGTGGTTTGTAGTTTATATGAAACAGCAATTTGGTACTGGGAGTTAAATCACAACAAAATTATATTTCTATTTTAAGTTGTAGCAATATGGGTGTTCCCTGGCTTGGGGTTTTTGCTGTTGTTGTTGTTTTTGGGGGGTTTTTGTGGGATCTTTTGGGGTTTTTTTGTTTGTGTGTTTGTTATCTTGGGTTGTTGTTTTGTTTTTTCTTAATTGAAGAAAAAAAAGGAAAGAAAAAAGTGGAAAAAAACCTGATTTGCTTTATTTTGTTTTGATTTTTTTCCTTTCAAAATTCCTGCTATTACAGGTCAAATTTCAGAGAAATGTTGTTCAAATCCATTGTATGGTTACTGCTGGGTGATATTTGTCTTAAATCAGTTCTCTTTTAACTCCCTCTCAAACTTTACTGGTTTCATTCTAAAGCAGCTAAGAGAGAGATTTTGCAGTTTCAGAATACATGTAGATATACTGGGTTGTGAAGCATTGAAACTGTTCTAGTTTGCTTTTAAGAAGTATTCAAACTGTTCTAGTTTGCACAGTCTCTAAGCTCCTGATTTTAGCATTTTAAATTACTGTGTTCTGATCCAAATATCCTTTAATTTTTACCAACTATAAAAAATGAACTGTAGAACTTTTTTTTTGAAACCAGAACAAAAATATGATGTTTTTTCTTGCATCTAAATTAGAAAATTGTTCTCTGGTTTATCTGTACACTGTATTCATCAGTCTGGAGTTCTGTGTTGTTTGCTCATACTGAAAAGCACCTTAGAGCCCACAGAACTCTAAGGAGTGAATGGATTGACTGAAACCTTGCAATCCAAAGCGTTTTATTTCCAAGGGGAGCGTTGGTTATAGCCATCCTCATATCATGCACCCGAGGGCAGACAGGAATGTAAGCAAGCCTCAGAATGAGCCACAAAGAGACATTCAAAAGAATACTTAAGAATTCATAATAACAATTTACTACTTAGGTTTTAAATTTTTCTAACGCAAACTTATTTTTTTTGCTGCAAGCCTCTGTATTTACATGCAGGTGTTGCAGCCAAAAGCTATGAGCAAATTAATTTAAAATTTATCCCTAGGAGCATCTTCTCAACTGTTTGAAGTCTTTCTTATCCATTATAACTGCAATGTGCCTTGCCATTATTACAGTAGTAATAAAACTTCTAATGCATTTCATATCTCATGTCTGTGGTTCAACCTGTATTTAACCTTCAGTGTTCTTTGGCTGTGTGCGGAGCAATAGCACTGAAAACATGCCTCTATTTATCACTGTATGCTAACCTTAAAGCACAACATTTAGCAGTGTTCCAATAAGCTGCAATTGCAAGTGGTGATATTACCATAACAGATTTCAGTGTGCTTTCCCCAGCTCTGTGTAATAGAGATGAGAATGTCTATATGCCAGACCAAACACTGAGGCCAGAAGGGAGTATTAGGTTGTGTTTTCATAATAGACTTTGTGTCTATCTGGTTTAGAACATATGCTCTGTGTCCTGAATCCATCCAGGCATGCACAGAAAGTGATTGAAAGGTATCTTTATCACTTCTCCTGGACTCTGTAACCTTGGCAGTTCTGCTTAAATTTACAGTAGAAAACACCAACTAAATCAATAAAACAGAATGAATTGCATTAGAAGTGTCTTTCTGTCACAGTAGGTGTGATTCTGCTTGGCACTGGTATATTGATCTTTTAAATAAAGTTAATTATTGTCACAGAATTAATTCAGGAGAATACAGGAGAAACAAATGCAATCTGTAATGTGAGTTTAACACATTCTGCAATTAAAATTGTAGCCCTTTACTCAACCACAATCTGTGTCAGCTCCAAAGTTGGGGACCTCTGCTGTCTTATTTGAATAACCACTAATCCTACTAGTTGTTCTCAAATTAATAGGAAATCAAAGGTCATATTTTGATTTTAAGGATAGCCAGCATCCCATTGTAACTTTTTGGGCTCCTTTCCTTAAGCTTTTTGATCATAACACAGTGTGCATTGCCTAGTACTGTTTCTCCTGGTCTGGTCTTTCATGCTACGTGTAGCTATCTTACTTATTAAAGCAGTAGAAAGATCATATTATGGAATTATACCAAAAACAGATTAAACAAATAAATATGCAATATGACCCTTAACAGTTCCAAGGAAAATCTACAAAAATGAATACAGAGAACTGACTTCCAGTTAAAACTGGCTCTCATGTGTGCATACAGTATATAACAGACCATTAAGAGGACAAAACACAGTGCTGCACTAATTGTGACTTTCGTGGGAATGACACCACAGGTAGCACAGGCAAAAATGTAGAAAGAAAGAAGCTGAACATAATAGTCACTGTAGTCTTTTAAGAAATGACACACATAAATAAATGAGGGTTATTCCAGAGATCTTAGGCAACAGACAATGCATAGAATGTATATTCTTGTAAATACATCACTGGTCTTGAATTCGCTTTACAGCATTGCGTTGTTTACCTTTTCCTGACAAAATTTAGGAAAGCAGCAGCTTAGTATTTGGATGAGTTGTAAGTAAACAATCTTGTATCTATGTTATTACTCTTTTTAAATGACAGCAAGCAGCTTTTTCTTCCAGCATAGGATTATTCTAATTCTAACATCAAAATTAATCAAACTCCCTTGGTTAATCAAAATTATATATTATCATCCTGATTGCAATCATCTATCAAAGATCATTTCCTCCTGCAGTTTATACAGTACATAATCAGTACAGAAGAACAACAAGCCAAGTTTATAAAGTGAAAACACTAGTTGTTACTTGTGTGGTAAATAAAATCATAAAGCGGACAGCAAGAATCTGGCACTTTCTAGGCCTCTCATATATATATATATATATATATAATGCATTTCACAAACTCATGTGAGATCATTCCAGAGCCTTATAAACACATGCAAAATTATTTTGATTTTTTGGGGCTTTTTTTGACTTCAATCTTGTCCTTATCTAACTCTATGCTGTATCAGCCAGAACGTGTCCTTCAGGTTTATTATCAGTTAGGGAATAAACCTGATGGTCTCAACCAACCAGAGATAGCTATATTGAGAAACAGTGTTTTTACTTCAGATTCACTCAAATTATGAACACACTAGGAATACAGAAGGACAATAAGTCATTTAATATTGGTGCTGTGAGTATTTGGGTTGGTTTTCCATGCCTTCTCCAGAATACGTGTGACCCTGTTAGAGCCCTGAGCTTTAAGTCACAAAGTTAGAAGGCGATACATTTTCTTTACACAACATTTTGACTGAAATTGCCTCAGTTTCAACAGTGTATTACAGAAACACAGCAGCTCACTTCAGAATTGTCTAAACATTTAAATTAGCTGGTAAATGTCAGTATAATACTGTAAAATACCTTGTGCTACTCCTTAAAGACTGGTGACTAACTTTAGGTGGACTGTAGCCAAGGACAAAAAATCCTCCCAAGTCTTTGTCTAAGTTTCTTAGAAAGCAAAAGAGTTATTGCTCTAATTTTACCCACCAAGAGGCAGCAATGGATAACTCTGCTGTATGCTAATGTTTAGTTCACACATCTCTGGAGTGCTTGACTGGTTAACTTTGTAAGTTGCCAGGTGAGTACAGGTAGACTAAAGGTCAGTCAAGGTTAAACCAGAAACCATCGTCTAGCTTATAAATCAGAAGAAGGGACAAAAAGAAAGGTCACAAGAAGTCTCCCTTTGTTAAGAAAGACAGAATGTACTTGAAGGATACAAGTTTTGAAGGATCACTTTAAAAGTATGAAAAGCGGATAAAGCTTACCATGGCGATACAGGTCGGATGCTGGAAAGGCACTATGGAAGTTATGGAATCCTGAGTGGGGGTGATGTGTGCTCGGCCATAAGACTTCTCCAGTTTACACGTACTTAACTTGAGGACAGAAACCCCTTTTGTCTGACATAATGTATTGCGACGTATCATAAGTGTATAATCACTACTGTTTTGTTTATGCATTTTCCGAAGTTTCTTTTCCATGCTCTTCAGATTGCATAATGAAGCAGTCTAATAGACCCGTTCTCCAATTCAAAGAGAAATGATTTGTGTAACAAGTACAGGAAGAGCTATCTCAGTCTACGCTGAAATTAACAAAAACCACAAAGATGCCTGCACATAATTAAGTATTCAAAGGCTGAACATGATCATTTATTTGATCTTTGTTAAAACTACTGGGGTTTAATTGGGCAATTCTGGTTTTCAAAGGAATTATTAGGCTTGAATATACGAGGTAAGCTTTACGGTTCCTGGAATTTTTGGAGATTAGACTTTTGGAAACAGGAAACAGTGAATGAAGATGTAGACAATACCATTACATTAAGAAGGATTTGAAAATATTTTAAACACTGTGGGCCCAGAAGGATTAACAAATTCAGACTAAAGAGGTTTTAGGAAAAGAGAAACCAAGAAGTAGAGAAATATTGACTTAAGAAAAAATCAACAGAAATACCTGCATCTGATGACTTAAAAGACACGTTCTTGGAAAAAAGGATGAGAATTATTCTTGAAGGGATTCCTGATGAAATAAGCAATATAATGGGCAGTGGACAAGAAGCAGCTTGTGGTTTTGAGACACCTATTCTTAAGTCCACAGACAGAATAAGATTAAATTTTCTCTCCTCATTATAACAGAAATCAAACCTGGAGTGGTAGATACAATAGAAATAGATACAAAATAAAATAAAAAGTCCCTAGTTAGGATTTTGGACAAGGTTTGACTAAGAAGAAAATATATTATTGATTATATATTATTGTATTAATATATATATTATTTTGTGCAACAGATTCTCACAGTCATTTCACTGAAACTATATCTACCGTATCTGTACTTGTCTTGGACAATCTAATCTTGTAAATAAATTATATGCACTGGGAGGTTTGATAAATTAGTTCAAACAAGTAAAAAAATTACAAAACTGAGAGCAACTGCAAAAATGAAATAAAAGTGACAAATATTTTTTACAGTTTCAGATTTTGATAGACTATTTTAACTTGCCATCTGGAGATATTACAATGCTAAAAGGCTTACATAATATAGAGAAATGTGCTTTAAACATTCCTGCTGTGGAAACACTTTTCTTTCCTTGCAACACTTGTTGCTATGCCAGAAAACATTTTCAAGACACAGCGCACAAATAGTGACTTGCAGACGTGTGGGTCAAACCCAAAAGGTCATGTCAGTTTAATTTCATGGTAGGAGATGAGAAATTGCTGATGGGTCAGGGAAAACGGGATCTGAGTATTCACATCCATCTGTTCCTTGGGGTATATATAGAGGCTTTTTAATCCCATCTGTTTGTGGGTAGCCAGAGCACAGGTTGTATGATCAGCACTTAGTAACTGGCTTCTCTTGACACAAGTGTAATTCAAGTTTGGTGGTTTTATTTCATATTTTTGTAACATCAGCAGAATGAATCCAAGCTTTAAAGACATTCTTGACTTTTACTATCCTCTTTTAAAATACAGCTGAGCTTAGAAAATATTTTCAAATGCATGCAGACTATAAGGTCGCAAGCAGAATCTGAATGCACTACCCAGTGTCTCAGCCCAGTCCAAAGCCTAGTCTCTGATCCAAAACTATGCTTCAGAAATTTTTTTAGATTTCATTAAAAAAACCTGCAACTTGTGCTGATTTGTAGGCTACAGGATTGGTGAAATGCAAATATGGGAGAAATGCATTATAGGGAACGAAACTGGCTGAAAATGATCCAGATCAGGGTGCTCTGATGCAGCATTCAACATTGCTGATCCAAAAAACATCAGTGAGCTTGATTCCTGATGAGAATCATAGGGATTAGGAAACAGGATATGAGTTCCTGGTTTTGTAGGAGGCAAGTAGATGGAAAAGGGAGAAAGAGAACCCAGTGACTATTTCCTACTAATTCCCAATATTTTTCTACACTCTATAATTTTTTCCCTCTCCATGAATATTACCGTATTTTATTTCTAGATAATATTTTTATCTGAAGGTATTAAATCCCCTCAGAAAGACAAGCATTTTTTAAAGCAGCCTATAATGTGGATATTTTATATCCATGAAGCATGCATTGAAATCAAGGGAAAAATGAAATCATCATTCTAAACTTTTAAAATTTATAAGAAAAATAAGATAATTTATAAGAAAATTCAAATTTATAAGGCAAAATAAGAATTTATTTCACATGAAAGCACTTAATGGTGAAGCGTAATTTCTTGATACACTGAAAAAATTGTAAAATCATGCTGTTTATTTGAGTATATTTAGCTGAGTGAATGCAAACACCTTGGTCTCAGTGAACTGCTTAAGACACATACTGAATTACTGATGGATGAGAAAATAGCACACAGGTGCCTCGGGCATCCAATTGTTTCCCCGTGTTAAATAAAAGCATCTTTCTGCTTGACACAGCAATGAATTTCAAATTTCAGAAGTCCTGGTGCTAGCTTACCATGAGGCATCTAGTGGATGCAAAATGAGCAGCTTACTTCTAGTATTCTAAACTGATCTGGGAGGAAGAAATCAAGCCAGATTAAACAAGTTGTGTGTTCTCATTTACATAAACGTAACCCATTAGAAAACGGTGCCACAGTAAACAAGATGTGTTAAGATAGCAAATATCTGATTATGTATATGGCACAAAAAATAAAAAATTAATGATAGTAGTCCATTACTTCCTTGCAGACAGTCTCATGGGAAAAAAGGGGTAAAATACTACATCAAGGAAATGGAAAAACTGGATGGGGAGAGCAGACTTTATGAGACAAATTTCCTAGGATATGCTAATATGTATGAGGGTGAGGGTGACAGAATTCTATCCAATCCTCAGAAAAAGAAGATATGAAAATTTGCTGAAAGGGATTTCCTTCCTTGCCAATTCTAAGCTTGGACAACATCTATCGCAACGATAAAATTAAATACACTCCCAACTTTGTAATTAAGCCTGAAACTAAAATACTTTCTAGAAGTTTTGCATCTCATAATTTATGAGATTCTAGAACAAGATGACAGCTACTTTAGCTGGCTTGGTTACATGCCCATGATAAGAATTTCACCATCACGGAAGGAACAGTAATGATCACTGCCATGGGCATCTGGGCTCACAGTAGCCACTTGCCATTTCACACCACATGGTCCTCCCAGAATAGGAACCCATGTTACCGTTTCTTACCCCTTCTCCTTTGCAGTTTCCTTGCCAAAACTTTTCACTTTTTTTACCTGTCTCTGAACTTTCCAGACCATCACTCTCATATCCTATGCTCTTCTCCCACAGGCAATTTCCACTGGAATTTCCACATATAAGCAGGCACGATGAGTTCATCCATTACCTCCAAAATGTCCCTCATTGCTGAACAAGTGCTTAGCTGCAAAAATCATGACAGAAAAAGATGTGGACATTTGCCACCATAGCATGTTCTTTCCACTATCATTCAGGCTCAGCCTACACCACCACACAGCCTTTTTCTCATGCTATCCTGCCTCCCCTGAGCAGAGAGGTGGCTGCAAAAGCTCACGTGAGCAGGCTGGGCTTAGCAAATCAGGCAGGCATGGTTTATACTGAGCTTTGTTACAGCCTGTCTTGTCTTCCCTCAAAGTGCCTTGATATCCTTCGGCATTTACCACAGCAGCGGCTTCTATGTGGTAACATGGGCGCCAAGGGTTCATTCAGACAACAAAAAAAGCACTTTTCAGTAGCTTAGGGAGTATGAACAATGATTCAGGAGCATTATTCCATTGGTTTCTTGTGATCACAGAAATAAGAGATGAAGAAGACCCTTTGGGGTATCTTATCATCTTTCAATACCAGAGAGATGGCCAGATGTTCCTGGGTCACATTTACCAATCTTTTGTCTGGTCCAGTAGTACGTATTTCATATTTCTCTGAAGAAGTTAACAGAATTATCACCATGGGAAATTTTTCTTAGTGTTCAGTCTTAAATTTCTTTCCTTAATATCATTCTGCAACTTTACATAATGAGCTTAGTAAGCTATAAAGAGACAAAGAGCACTTGCTGGCCAAGCAGGTTTCTGCAAAACTCTTTCAGCTCCATCAGGGAAGTTGTACCATTGTTCTTAGCCCTGGTGACACATGCAGTAATTGGGGAATATTTCACTTGCTCTGACAGAATAAATCCAGTGCTACGTGTGTAATATGAAGGCGATTAGAGCCAAGAAAAAGTTAGCTATTGACAGGACAAAGCAATTTTTTTTCTGTGCATTAATATGAGATCTTCTTCAATTGCTATAAGATTTATTTGTCATTAATAGACTGAGGAATTCCTATAGGCATTAAACTGTCCCTCTTAAAATGCATTTGGTTGAATTTTATTAGCAGTAGTACCAATGCCGGTATACCTGGAGATCTCAAAAATCCAAAATATGTTCCGAATCCCTTCATTTCCCTTCCCTTCCCTCAGGTAACTGTGACGCATATGTTTTCCCTCTGATTCTCCTGCAGTTTTCTGCTTAATGTAATCTGTATATAATCTGGCCATAAATTCTTTATACAGGGTATCTAATTCAGGTTTAGACCATTTTTTGGGAGAAAGAATCTAGACAAAGAGTTTTCTCTTTTTCTGTCTCTTCATCATTCACTGCAAGTGCCTAGTGTTACCATAAAAACAGGCAACACGCACCCATCAAGCTTTCTTTTCCCATGTATATATTAAACTCCCTTCAGACAAATAAGATTAATTAGACAAATATTCTGAAGAACTTGAATATCATAATCTCTTTTCCTATCTAGAGAAATTCATGTGTTAAAAAATATTGTAACAAACAGTTTAAAATAGTCATGAATAAGAAGCGCTGGGTGAAAGATAGCCTGTTTAAGCTAGTGTGCTGTCATTGGCAGTAGTCAGAAGCTGATGGTTCGGAAGGGTACTTAAAGAGTGCAACTGCATTTCTGTACCTTGCTAGCTCCCAGAGATACGGATCACACGAATCTTCCTGAAGGGAGGTCATATCCCCATCAATGCATCTTGTACATGATAATCCCTACTCACTTTCCTTCAAGAAGATTGTCTATGTTGGTTTTTTGATCAATTCATGTAATCATAAACAATAGATTTGTGTCAGTGATTTGCAGTAATCACTGTTGTATGTTGTTGGAAAAAAAATCTTCCTGAAACTTCTAAAAGAAACACTAAACTTTTATGCTTGCACCCTTCTCCCAGCAGCTTCTGTTTTGGGAAAATATATTCTTTTTACAAGTTGTTCGTGACTAGTCTCCCTCTCCCCTCATCTGTTTTTCGAAGTTAAATAGCTCTTAATTCACACATTAGAATTTCCATAAGTTCAGCATTTTACTGGCTTTTTCCATATCTTTCTAGCTCTATTTTATCTATTTTGAAAGATTGCATGCAATACCCTGGATTTTGCTTCAGTCAGAAACGCACTTCTGCTGTTCATTTCTCAATTCCTTTGCTGATAATTGCTGGTGTTCAGTTTGGGACTTCAATTTTTTTTTTTTTTTTAACATTGCTGAATTTTCATCTGAGAGTGATACATCAAATCACTTTCTTGAGCAAGTAAAAAAAAAGAAGCTAACTATTTCAGAGCTTCACAAGATTGTTTTCACCCACATGCCTTATTTTGCACTTATGACACTGGAGTTCATTTGCCATTTCATTGCCAAGTCAGTCAGCACAAGCCCAACTCATGACAGTTTTAGTTTTGGTTGTTCTGAATCATTTTTTGTCATCACCAAACTTTGTCTGTTCACCAGTATTCCTTTTTACTGAACAATATATATTCTAGCACAGATCCAAATAGCATCCCACGGATAACTGAACAAAGTTCAGTTTGAGTCAAACATATCACAAACTGCCCCTTCTCTTGGTGTTCTGCAAAGATATTCAAAACTGCGTGCATATTCACCAGAAATGGTAAGCAGCACAATTAATGTCAGACACAAAGAAATTAAATTTTAGTAAGAAAAGATTTGAAGGTATCGAAGGACCTTGTGCCCTCATTGCAAGCGTAGCATATATCTGGTTCTTCAGTGTGTGATTTTGATCTGTGTTCCCCTGAGAAAGGGAAGTTGACTCAATCTCACCAGTGGTGTGCCTGTGTGACTACTGAAGGACTTCATATGTAGACATGAGGAAAATTCTCATCAAAGATAAATCCTTCTTGGTACTACATTGCTACCCTTGCTACAATTGCATTAGCGAGCAGTCTAAATAGAAAAACACTTCCTAATAACAAAAATGTTATTAAACATTATTATATTATAAACATATTATTATTAAATGGTTGATGGCAAATATTGATTATTTCTTCCTCTGACAAAGTGAAAAGCCTCATGTAGAGGAGAAGCAGTAAAAGAGAACAGCTGACTAGACAGCTGCTTTGATGAAGGAAATTTAGGAGACTTTGTTGTCCGCAGGCTGACCACAGCGTTGGGCTTTTTGTGAAAAGGAAAATCATGTAGCCGATTTGAAACAAAGTGCAGTTTCTATGAATAGTCACAACATCCCAGCTGCAGTCTCGGTTTTAGAATAGCACATCAAGAAGGGTTAGTGAGGACAGAAGAGCAGACGGACACAAGTCTAGTAAGTGTGATGTTCAGGGAGGGGTCAAAAGAAGGGGAGCTGCTAAGCCTAAGGATGAGAAGATTAAACACAAATGTAGTAAGTGCTCAGAGTACATTGTCAGCCGAGAGGGGAGCAAGCTGTAGCTCACAGTAAATATGATGAGATTTACATTAAGTCTTTAAAAGGAGGTTTAGCTGTTATTTGGGGTTTTTTTTTAATAAGGAATCAAATTCCTGGAAAAAACACAAACACTGTGACTGGAGAATTTTACAAGTTGTGAGGCAAATATCTAACAAACCCCAAAAAATTAATGTGTCTTTGGTAAAAAAAATGAGCTGGGCTTCTAAACTCTGCTCCAGCCTAGTGCTCTAACTTCGTAGTATCAAAGAAGGTGAGGGATTTCTTTCCTCTCTTAAAACCCATATTTAAGCTAACAATTTCCTTAGAGACTCTTACAGAGAAAAATTAATAGAGATGTTAAAAAATATCAAGTGATTAATATTTTTAAGCTTTTTCAGGCCTATGGCTAGACAAGAATATCATCTATATTACATTATCTATAACATTTGCACATTGTGTTTATATTATTTCTCATGCAAAGCCGACTAGTGATTTAAAACTATTTGTCTTGGTGCAAACTGGTACATCTACATTTTAAACAAGTATTTCTTAGTTCTTTTCAGCGCTAGCATACAGAAACATCCTCTGAAGTATTCTTTTGCTATGTCAGCGAATTTAAGTAAAATCAAGTACACTGAAATAGGCTTGAACTTGTCTTCTGGAATCTCTGGAACACCACAAAAATTTAAGTCCATATGGCAATTGTGTCTGTTATAAATGAAAGAAGAAAGAGCCAGAACTTTACAGTGTAGGTACATTTAGATTCATTTACCTTATTAACAAAATCTGAGTTACTTAAAAAGCAAGGAAAAAAAAGAAGGGAAAAGAAAAAGCTATTGAAAGCATGTGTTTTAAAATGAACAGAAAGTCATAAAACTAGGCATCGAATCAAATCACACTTTTACTTTATTATTTTCTTTGTTTTAACAATGAAAAATGTAAAAACATTCTGATAAGATTTTTTAAATTAAAAAAAAATCAGCAAAAAACAACCAAATCAAACAACAACAAAACAAGCTCCCATACTCAGAAAGTGCTGATTCAGGTTTCCTACTATCTCTGTTTTGTCCCTGATGCAGTTTTGCAAGTATTTTTACTTTTTTCTCCCTCTGTTCCTTAAAGACCTGACTCCAGGAACAGTATTGTGATATTTCATTATCGATCATTAAAATATACTTCAATCCTTATATGGAAGGTGTTATAACACATAAAGCACTGTTATTATTTCATAATGTGGCATGTACTTCCTCTTTTTTTACAAAAGCATATTATAGCAATTTTGTGTGCTCAAAGATGCACACAGCTGCAATGTTTTCCTATTCAGTAAAACAAGGAACTTCAACCCCATTAAAGCTGATCCTTGCTTCAGATCCTCTGCTGACCAGATTTTGGCAGCACCCGTTGAAATATCTGGCAATCTGTCAGATTGTTACCACTTCAGAAATACTAATTTTCCTTTTAGATGAGGTGCAGCATTAGTCATGTGTTTTCTTCGTTACAGCAGATGTAGAACCCAGCAGCCAAGTGATCAACACACACCCAGGCTTTGCCCTGCTGCAAATGTTTCAGTTATCAAACATATGGTCTGATGTTGCGAGTCTTGCTTGAATGTTGTAGCTGAAATCAGCTGTGCAAGAACACTGAAAACAGGGAGGACTCCACTCGCTTTCGGATAGCAGGATTTCACACAGACACCTGCAAAATGCTTTCTGTGCAGCTGATACAGATGTTACTAACGAGTTGCAGAAGCTGACAGATAGATGTTATTTTACGTAGTGCTCATAAGCCCCCTCAAACATTTTAAATAACAGAAAAGCATGTACAAGGGGAAAAAAGGTAATGAAGGCTTTAATGTGACAGTGAAAATGCTGTAGTTCCAAGGAAACTCTAAGTCAAGAGTCTCAAAACATTTTGAAAAAAATGTGACTTTCAGAAACCCTGTGAGAAAGTTACATGGTGTATTGCAGACACCTTTTCTGCTATTTAAGAAAAGACTCCTTCACTCCAAAGTCCTCATCTCAGTGTATAAGGCAATCCTGAACACACAGTAGTGAATGGAGAGGAACTATAAGAAGAAAAGACAACTGATTTCAAATCTCTTTCAGTTTTGCTAAACTGCCATTTTGAAGAAGTAAAGGGGACATGTGACAGCAATAAATAATTCTCTAGTAGCAATCTGGGAGCTGAACAGAAACATTTTATCTTTTATTAAGAATAGTTTCCCAAGAACACAGTCTAGTTCAATGATAGTCTTCTCTATATCCTTGTTAGAGCTGCACATCATTGGCCAATTTCTCTTAGATCCTTTGAACAAAGTACAGAAGACAAGTTATGTCTCAGATTAGTTTGTCAGGAAGCTACTTTATTTTTTCTATTTTATTCTCTGGAATTAATAATGCATTACCCACTTTAGATTGCTATTTCCAGATGTTTTTCCAAGCACAGCCAGGTTACGTATGCCTGAACACATCTTCTTTAAAGAAATTACTTGTGTAACCTTAAGGCAATGTAATCCTGAGAGGAAGATTAACCTTTAGTTGCATTTACACTATTTTTGGAGCATGACTAACCTTTTGTTTGGAAGTATTAAACAGGAGGAATTGGTCTATTTACAGATGGACCAAACCTGCTGATTGAAAGCCAAATTCTGCTCTTGCTGGAATTAGTAGGACTTTTGTTAAAGACATAAGTAAAAGATCAGTTATTCCTCTTGTGCTTAAACTTTGATTTTCAGAGACTCTGGAGGAATCATTATTTCAATCATTGTCAAAAGGAGTGAAAGACTCACAGTCTCTGAAAACAGGGACTCTTTCACTCAGGTAAATTTTTTCCCCTGTCTGCACACTGTATTATGACTAGGACATATATATATATAATATTATATATTTTATATATAAATATATACAATTATGTTGCATGTTATATATATTAGTTCAATAATATATTTATATTATTATATAACAATATGAATTATATATTATATTATATTATATTATATTAATNATAACAATATGAATTTTATATTATATTATATTATATTATATTATATTATATTATATTATATTATGACAGATATACCAAATGAAAATACTTTAGATACTTTAGCTGCAACTGGATGTATTTAAAACAACAACACAAAGCCCACTGACACATCTTTTATCTCTTACTCCCATTTTTTAAATTCAAATTTATCAATCCAAGAAAATAAAAAATAAAAAAAAGGATTTTTTTGGCTCCAAGATTTACAGTACTATCAGTAAAAAAACAGAGGAGAGACTTGTAAAGCCAAATGCTGCAATAAATACAATTGTATTTGATTACACGTCAGAAATGATAACGTTCCTCATTACATCAAATGAGATGCTCTTTACCTTGCTGCAGCTAGTGGGGATTTATGGCAGAGGACAGAAGCAAGGTAGTCAGTAAATTTTCCACTGCCTTATGTCTCCATGCTGTTCTTTCCCCATGAAAGATCTGGTGTTTTCTGAGAGATTTTTCTGGTGTATGGGTTGGGTGATAATAGTCTCTTCTTGAAACAAAATGTAAAATGAGTCCATTTCAATTCTTTCTGTGAAAAAGCCAACAGTGGCTATAAAAGATCAGCTGGTGTCGGGTCTTTACTTGTGGAGCCTTGTGTAGTCAAGACAAAAGTTTCCACTTTGCATATGAAGAAGTGATTTCTTTTTCCTTACATGGGCAATAATCTGCCAATATTCTTTATGTTGGTGATTCCAATAAGCAATAAGGTTCATTTTTACCTTCCAAATATTGACTAGAAAGGAACCTTGAATTGAATAGGAAGTAGAATACCAAGCAGGAACTGGGAATAAGGAAAGGGATATTCTGTAATCAACTTAGGCTACATTTCTATATGATTTAATACAAAAAATATAAGATATTAAGACAAGGACAGGAAAGAGGTCCTGGAAGATCGTACATGAAATTCTTTCAGAGAGACTCAAAGGAATCTAACATAACTGTACGTACACGAGGAATGCAAGATTCTAGTCACTTCATGTTTCTGATCTTTTTAACTACACCTAGCCATTTCTCAGGCTTGTCATAGTTGGTGTCTTAGCTAAAACTTGGTACAGTTAATTGATGAGTTGGGCACAGATTAGCCCTGAAACTCTTCTGGTCTAAGGGGTTTTTTGACCACAAGTATAGGATATGATCTCTTCAGAGACAAATGCTGTCTCAGTGTAATTGGTAATGTAATTTAGAATACTCTATTTAAATAATATTTAAATAATATCTATTTAAATAATATTTTGTATGACTTGTCCTTACCCTATGTCTCTGAAGCACCACGAAATACTTCAGCTGCATCCTCTCCAGGGAACAGTGAAGTCTCCTGTGCAGAGGTGTAGAAGAGATATCAAGATGATCTGTGCTAGTCTTCCAAATGATGTGTTCATAGGCTCTAAAACCTGAATGCAAAGTCTATCATCTTTGAGAAACGTTGGTGAACGCACCTCGTGTATACTTTTTAGTGCCAGATTGTGTCACGTCTCTCTGCCCTTGCTGCTAGAGAAATTGTGACTGGACTAGAGGAGGAAAAATGCTTATTTTCTACCCAGTACTCCATTTATTTAAGAAGAGCATATTTGGGGTAACTCATCATAAAATGACATGTTTAAATTCTTCTGAAGTATTCAGCTGTGAACTAACCCACGATAATTTGCTGTGGCAATGCGATGGCCATGAAATTTCCCTTCTGTAGAGGACACCAATATCTGTTCATCAGAAAACAAGCAAAGAATTTTGTTGAAACACTACAGAGTTCTTTCACGGTATGTAAAACAAACACACCAGATATATTTTAGTATAACTTCCACTGGTGCAACAGACATCTATTGACTTGGAAATCTTATTGAAATGTAATGAAGGACCGTGCTGCTAATAAGGAACAGTTTACAGTGGCATTAACACATCAATGTTTCATCAGGTCTTTAATGTCTGTTCTAAGGCCTGGAAGTAGAATTAAAGGCAGGTACTGTGCTTGATCCTTTTTCTTTACCTCCCTCCTTTTTGCGGAAGATTTGAAGATAGCAGAGAGGATGTGTGAAGATAGCAGAGAGAATGTGTCTGTATTGTAATGCACATCATGTTTGCATGCTTTCCTGTCTCGTTAATTTAGAGGAATCTGTTATCTGGAACAGAGGATTCGGGGATTTCAGATACAGATCATCTAGCTAAAGTCTTCATCTTTTCATTGCTATATTTTAGTAACTTATTGCTAACTTTTGTCTGGTAATAAATTTGTTAACAGCTATGTTTGAAATACTCATTTTGTTGTCAAGCGTGTTGTACCAACATTAACACAAAGGTATGGAATAGGTTCTGAATACGTGTCAGTGTAGCTACAGCACACATTCTGTACACTGGCTCTATGTATTAAAACATTCATATTATGTTTGTTTTCATGAGAAAAACAAGACGTTTTCATGTTTGTTTTCATGATTCTTTACTATGAGGGTAGTGAGGCACTGGAACAGGTCGCCCAGAGAAGCTGTGGATGCCCCATCTCTGTAAGTGTTCAAATCCAGGCTGGATGGGGCTTTGAGCAGCCTGGTCTAGAAAAAGGTGTCCCTGCCCATGGAAGGGGTTGGAACTGAATGATATTTAAGGTCCCCTCCAACATAAACCATTCTATGATGACAGAATGTCATTTGTAGGTAAGAGCTGGGAGTTTTCAGTCCTTGAGGAAGACAGTCATTGCTTTAAGGGGTTGGGTCTTTGCATAACCTTGTGAACCTGAAAGTTATAAATATAAGCTAGGATCCTGTGAATGTTCCTTAGTCCAACATGCCTACATTTTAACTGAACATCCCTTTTGGGGAAGGAAAGTTAAACGTGATCATGTGGGAAGCACTGCATAAGCACTTAATGAGGAAAGTTTAGAACTGGCATCTGGTAGTTCCTAGGAAAATGTCCCCAAACTAGAACATTTACAGAGAAAGTCCTCATGACTCACTCTAACTTTTATAAGCGTAGGTAGGAAGAAAACAGAAACTTTCAGGCAGAAGAATAAAGTGGATCTCATCTCAAATATAGAAAAACTTTGCTTTCGTTTTGTTTAAATCTGCCTTTTAGCAATTTATCCTGAATGAAAACAGCAAACTGGCTTGTTATATACCCACTGGTATTAATTGAGAGCTACTGTAGGAATATCAGCAACCACCGTTAGGAGGATCAGGGTCTGGTTTACGACTTGACAAGCGTTCTGCTGTGTTATCAAAAGAAGATAACACTAATCTAAATTCTAATACTGGCCTCCCTTAACAGTAACTCAGACATTGCACACCATGATTTTCTCAGCCCTTCTACTTCCATGGTTTCATTTAGACATTAGGATAACAGCTGTCTTAGAGGGCTTCTTGTCTGTGTTTTGTTTGTTTTGAGACTTTTTGATCAATTGGTTGGTAGCCTGAACAGGTAACTATAAGGTGACTGAAACAGTTTGTGTCTGTTAACACTATTCTAATTAGAAACTAATGTTTTTCCTCTCCTATTATTCAGTCTAACATCAGAACATCACACCAAAAATTTTGTGCTTTTCATCAGACCTGGTGAAATCCTTGAATGAATGAATGAGTGAAGGAAATAAAATATGCTATTATCAGATATTTTAATGAAACATAACTCCAAATGGAAGAGCTGCAGAGCCTTCCTCTGTGGAACATCAAGTCTCTGTGTGTGTATAAATAAGTAAAATAAGTGGCAGGCTTGTGGGGAGGACAGAGAAAGGGTTGGAGGAGGAATAAGGTTGCTCCTGGCATTTAATTTTAAAGCATATTGTCAGGAGAATATGAAATAATATTATTTATTTTCTGTGTTTTCAATAATACGTCAAAAGGCTTATCTGCTCCGATTTTGGTGAAAAAGTGTGATCTAAGCCATAGATTTTATTTAAAGCCACATTTCACTGCAGATAGGGGTATAATAAGCAGTGCAGAATGGGATTTTTTGAGGGCTCTCTCAACAGGTTCCATACTATATGTCCTCTACTCCTATTTCTGGATATCAGTGGAAAATTCAGCCTAAATTACTAATTTATACATGTGTGTGATGTTATGTTTTATTGTTCTGACTGTGAACCAACACCAGAATACCACTGAGCTTACTTAGATCAGGTCATTGGCTCAATCATAACTACAAAGCAGGTTTATTATAATGCTTAAACCCCTACTTTTCACAGTGGAGCTGGTCCTAGTGGGATCTTGAAGATAAGAGCTTGCATCCTGATTTTAGAATTGTAAAGGAGCTGATAGCTGCCATGCTGCAATTAGCATGTTATTTTTGATATTCAGGGCTAAACAAATGCTCATCGAAAAGCTGCACGGATTGGCAACAGAAGAGTGACAAGAAGAGTGGAAGGACAGGATTTTAGTAGAAAAAGAATATTCTTATCATTGTTGTATTATCTTTGGTATCCTTTATTTAAAAAAGCATTCTATCCTCAAACTGTGTTCTCTTTATACTTTTCCACTTGAGACTCTGCATCCTTAACATAGCACTCAAGAAGAGACTTCATGAATTATAACTGATAAACCTTGGCTTTATACAACTGTAACAACTTCAAAGAACTACTGCAAGTTCAGTGGTTGCAGTGTAGGGAGAAAGAATTTGTGCATACGCGGCCAACCTGAGAGTATAAGAGATGATCAGTACAGTTTTTAAAATGAATAAATGATGTATTCCTAAGGCAGCTTCCATTTAGTAAGTGGAAAATAATAAATAAAAAAGAAATATTTTGGGATTTTGAATAATTACTTATTTATCATACACGCTTGTGAAAGATTTTTACTTTGTTTCAATGGAAGACCAAGAAGTTGCCAAATTCATGGCAACTTATGATAAACTCTGCCTCAGTATTTCAGATGTACTGTGTTCCAAATGCCTCATCAGTATTGCTTGGGTTACAGATGGCTGCATAGATATCTTTGTGCCTCCACAAGAATACATCACCGGGAAAATAAACCTTCATGCGAATGCATCTGTATGACTCATCTGAGTAAATCTTGAAAAAGAGAGAGAGCGAAATGATGGCTGAATGTTGTCAACATTCAATTTGTGACTTTAACCTAATTTTTACTTTCTAAAAGTTTAAAGGTTGTGTTCAAGTTTAATAGGAGAAATTCAGCTTTAACTGAAAATGATACAAAATAAAAAATCAATCTACCTGATTTCCCAAGACATTTTGCAGGTTACAAGAAATTTCAAGAAGCTAAATATAGTCTGTCCTTTAAACTTTTAGAAGCTCCTTTAATGACTGAACTTCTAGAACTCTCATTTCTTATGTTTTCTCTGTAACACAGGTTATTTACTTCTTCCTTTCTGCAGGGAAAATGAAAATTCTTATATACAATATGGAGAGGTTTTGTAATGTTTTTCTGAACAAGATCCTTGACTGAATATACTCACTTGCCTGTAAAATTACCCACCTGAGCTGAATGACTTAAATCTTTCTTGGAGAGAATTTCTTTTTTCGGAGGTCTGAGAAAAGTGAAAAACTGACTAACAGCATGTTGTTTCTTCTGTTGCTCTGAATGCAACTGAAGAGGTACCCAACCATCTTGGGGAACAGTGAGTGGACATCATGATTTTAACAACTGGAAGCCTGGGGTCTAAGCGTGAACAGCTTAGCTGTTAATTTTTACAGTAATCAGAACAGAGAAAGGAAGATTCTTGGGGCAAGAAAAGCAGACAACTTTGCTAAGTGAGTCTAAATTAAGGTATGGCTTGATTCTGCAAACAGAAGGACTCTGTATAGTGTATTTCAGTTAACTAATAAACATTGCTTCTTTTCGGTAAGGTTTCATGAATTAGTGTAAATTTTTGGGTCACATTATTTCTTCAGAAACTCTAGGAGTTTTGGCACAGTTTCTATGGACTCTTTGGAGAACTGAGACAAGATCGCTATTACTGAAGGTATAGTGTCAGACAGGAAGAAACCAAGGACTTAAAACTTATGCTAAGGACTATTTCAGAGAGTTGGAAATGTGTCTTCAACCTGACTACACAGAAAAGAGAGTTTGTGCTCTGAGTGCAGCAGAGGAGCAAATGGCTCTCAGCAGAAGGGTTTTTACTGAACCGAGGATTGAGTCTCCAAGTTCTGCATTCCAGTAGCAGTTTTCAGTGTGTCATTCTGGATTGTTATAAGAATGTGATCTTGGTCATGATAAAGAGAGCAAGTCAATCTTATTTTATTAAACTTAGCAGAAGTAATATCTTCTAACATGGTATCAGACCATCTCTATTTAGGATTATGGGTTTTTTGCCATGGACCCTGAGTGATCAGAAAGGCATTAGGTTCGTGTATTTGTGACAAGTTTAGAAACTCACTATTTTTCTATATTAGATAGTAAATCTGAAAAAGGAACGAATTCATTTGAACAGCAGCAGTGGCAAAACAACAAAATCATGGTATACTATCTACGGATTAATAAAGCAGGAGACAAAGAAAGAACAGACCAAAACATCTGTGGTTCCTTTCTTCACCACAGTTCATTGGGAACAGTCTCAGACAGTTTGGACATGCAGTTTTTTAGAGCAGATATTTTTATTTTTAATTATAGATATTTCATGTAGACTTACAGTACTTTAAAAAAACCCAAAACAGCCTGAAGGGGCGTTGTTATCTAATACTTGAAAATCTACCTATGTATACTTTGTCTTTATATTCTTCATCTCAAAAGAGGTGGTATTTCTTTTTTCCTTCACTATTCCTTTTTTAACAGTAACTTTTATATTTATATGTACTTATTCATATGAGTGCAATGAAGGTGTCAGATGACTAAAAGAAAAAAAATTCAGAAAATGGACCGTGTTTAGGTATCTCTTGTTTAGAAAGGCAAAATGGAGCCCCTTATGGTTTGCCACCTACAAAAATACTATAAAATACTACCAAACAATCATGTAATATTAGCCATTTGATCCGACATGTAAAAAAATGGTAACTCCCAATTCAGTTTATGATAGTGTACACTACAACTGGATACCTTCAAATAAGATATAAACATCAGTCTGTTACAAAGCAAATTTTAAAAGGAGGTTTTTTAGAAATAAAATATACCATAAAACTACGAAATGGAAGAGCCTTTCTTGCTATAATCAGGCTGTTACATTTTTTTGTAATACTGGTTAATAAAACTTGACTTTCAAATATAGTAAGAAAAACAACAAGCATTTTCATCCTGTATTATTCTGCTGAAATTGATTCCATTAGTTTTGTGGTTATAATTAACATATTTTGACAGGAATAAAGTTAAGAAAGAGTTGAATGTTTTAACCCTTCTCTTCATTCGTATCATACCCTCGCACCTAGGAATAAACATATTTTCTTTATTTTTTATACATATTGTTGTTGTATTTTAAATCCTTTCTTGGGTGTAAATTCATGTCTTAGGGCTGGGAGGTTTTTTTTATTATTTCCCTTCTATAAGCCTGAGTTACTTCTTTGAATCCTGTTTCCCTTTTTTTAATGCATTTTCTCAATCTTTAAGTTTGGAAAGCTCAAGATTTCCTAATGCAGCCTAATCGATTTCTCACTAGGAACCTTGTGTTTCTGCTGATGTGGGACAGTCTGCCATTGCTGAATTAATATGGTTCCTTTCAATATCTGTCAGGTCTGCTACAACACTCTGAACCTTACAGTAGTGTCCCGTGTCCCGTGACCCATGTCCCATGTCCCTAACGATGTGTTTCCTCAGGTCTTTGGGCTCTACTTTTTCTCCATTGTCTTCATTTCACTATAACTTCTTTCTAGCTAAAATATCAGAAGCGCTATTGAATATAATTTTTACAGTTATTCTAGCACTTTTGATCAAAATTTAATATAAAGCAGTTCATCTTTTGATAATTTTCTACAGCTTACGTTAATGCTGATCTCAAGATTTTCCGAGATCATCTCAACTTATCTGAAAGTTACTTTGCTATCAGGTTTTCAGTAATTAAAAGTTCCTATTATTTCCAGCTCCTACTTTGTGAATAATTCTTGTAGCTGTTTAGAAGAAAAAAAACAAACACATTATTCATCTCTTTGCTTAACAGATATTTCTTTGATAGAACTTCCCAAGATATCCTCCTCCTTCTCCTTGATTACCATCACAGTGAGAGAGTTGAACATGACTCTTTTTTTGTCTTCCATATCTATATTTTTTGAGATATTTTTTCATTCTAGGTCAGATTATTCTTGTTATAAACGTTCCTTGATCATTCTCATTCTCCAGTGATGATTAACAAAACAGAATCTGTTAGCAGAAACGAACAGCATTGATTTAATCGTCTTCTTGAAATCAAAATAGAAATATCTCCCGCTTTCTTGGAATATTGTAAATTGGCTTCAGCTCCTGGCAATCAATCTTATGTATTCAATAAATCAACTATAATTCCTCATATAGCAAGTAAAGTTCTATGATCTCACAATCTGAAAAATGTGCACCATTACAAAACCCAGAAACCGAGTTGTCTCCACAGACATGAAAGATGCTGTTCCAATTTCTCCATGTCATGCAGTCATAAATGAGTATTGTTGTGTCCATTAGCTTCGAATGCATTCATGGATAAATAAGGACTTTGAACTAATCTGTACACAAAGCTGACTTGGCAGGGTTTGGAGGTTTAATTGAACTTCATATTAATTTACAATTAGTTTGCTTTGTTTACTTTCTGATGGCATTAGCAAACATATTATAAAGGAGGTACAAACAAAATTTGTGCCAATTACATATGAGAATAATTGGATTTTATTAATCCAAGAATTTATGCAATCAATTTAATTATTGGTACTCTTAGTTCAGATACCTCATTATTCCTCACACTAATTAACCACAACCACTAATGAGTAGTTTTGAGATGGGCCTGTTTACTCATTTGCCCTGAATGGAAGTTTTCTTAAACAACCATTGATATTTCCTTTAGGGAAACAAGCAAGTTTTCTGAATTAATTTATTCATATTTTTTTTTTTTAAATGACTCTGTAAGATAACAGCAGCTTTCTTGGTTCAAAATAAGAAATTTAAAAGATTATTATTCCAGTCCTGTCTGCTTTTGAGCAAATGACTTATATGTGCCTTCTCGAAATGTTGTTATTTGGCGAGGATAACTACACATCAAAATGGAAGTTTAGCAAATATTGTAAATAATCATAGGGTGATGCAGAGGTATTTACTGAATAATCATAACAGCTTTGGAGGCTGTCTTCCTCCTCTGCCTCCATACGTTCAGTTTAGAAGCATATTCCAGTTTTTGTGGTGTCATGTAGAAACAACACACTACACATGAGAGTCAGCAAGCAGGGTATTACAGGGAATACCCTTGCTTGCAGAGATGCAAGAGAAAACACATTTGAAAGAAGACATTCTTTCTGATGGAATAAAATGCACAGACGATCTTGGAGACATCTTAATTCAAAAGGCGACTATGTGGAATGCATTTGGATTTTAGCTGATAAGGCCAAAGGAAAGAGGATAAAGTCAGAACTGATTGGAAAAAATAATTTCTGATAGACAGGATGGGACTATATGGTGCAGGTTGGAGAATAAGTAAACAAGAGAATGACGTTAAAAAAAGACTCGAAACAACCTCAGGAAATAACAAAGACAAGGAAAATAATTCTAGTTGTAAGCCTGCAAAATAAAAAGTAACTACCAAAAGAGCTGAGGAAAAAGCCTCTCTGTATGAACATATTTAAGAAAATGCAAAAATATCAGAAAACCAAATGGAGAGGCAAAAAATAGTGACAGAAAAAACAGTATGAACACCAAGGTCAGCAAAGGAGTGGGAAGCGGGAGGAGGTGCTCCAGGCAGAGCAGAGATTCTCCTGCAGCCTGTGGAGAAGAGCACAGAGGAGATGGTATTTCCCTGCAGGCCCCAGATGAGAGACACCTAAAACTACAAGCTATTCTTTTTTAATTTCAATTTAATTCAATTACAGCAGAACTGAAGTCCAAGTTCCACAGCAGACACTGTGAACTAAAACTTACAACCCCACTTCACTTTCTCAGCTGGAAAATACATTGCAAACACAATGATATTGCAGTAGTTCCCCTAACATTTCAGACTTAAAACATAATTCAAATGATATCTCACTAGAGAAAAAAGACCCTAAAAACTAAAAAACAACAAACCTAAAGCTTACAATGACAAAGAGAAAAAGATACTGTACTCTATACTTTTAGAAATCAAAAATAGTGCTTTGTACTCCAGAAGGTGAAACTTGCCTCTGGGAAAGTCGCTGCATCACATTTTAGATAAAAATCGATGTTAGGAAAAAAATACTAAATTTTGGAATAGTCAGGGACTGTGAGAATGATAATGAACTTTGGCACCCAATTAGGTAGGGAATATCTAAGCTCTTCAAAGCTCCATTTATGTATAAACTAGATCAAAGTTCTCTGTCAACTGTCTTTGAAGAAAAGCATTTACAATTCCTCTTTTCCTTCCTGCCCTGCTATCTGATTTTCCCCTCCTACTTTCAGGGCACTGACAACCTCTGCTGGCACCTTTCAGCAAATCATTGAGTGCAACATGGAGAGAAGGCTGGAGGAAACATTTAACTTTTACATGAAAGTTGAGCCATTGTCATCTATGGAGCTTAGTGTGAACTTTTTACTCCTGATATAATGTCAACATGTAGAAGAACATATGAAACCAGAGAACCATAGAATGGCCTGGACTGGAAGGGACCTTAAAGATCATCTGGTTCTAACCCCCCTGACGTGGGCAGGGATTCCTTTCACTAGACAAGGTAGCTCAGAGCCCCATCCAGCCTGGTCTTGAACACCTCAAGGGATGGGGAGTCCACAAAAATAACATTCTGGTTTAGTGTTGGTGAAGGATGCTTAGATGTGCTACATTTAGGCACCCATCTAAATAAACACAATCATAATTAAGTTAGTAAGAAACACAGTAAATTATGCAATTCCCTAACCTGTAGAGTCATGAATAAAATATTGGCAGTACCTGAGTGAATATGTGCTTCATTAGCATGTCTCATTCATCATCCAATGAGAATAAGAACTTCTGTCAAACTGTACTTACTTTACCTGAGAAACTGAATCTTAAGATGAAAGCCCGAGTTACAATTTTTTTTATTGGCAAAACTTAATGCTTCAAGAAACAGCCAACCGCTTTCTTGAAATATTTGGTGTTCAACTTACATTTCACATGAAATCAAGTTTTGATATATGACTGTGTAAAAATGAAGACAAAAATTCGTCTCCAAAAATACACTAGAAGGACCTAAGCAGACACGTGTCCAGTCCACTGTAGACAGAATTAAAAATTACAAAAATTCAACAATCATCAGTGTGCATAACTTTTGATGTCAGATAATTTTCTTGCTGTTTGCACAATATCCAGCACCCTCAGTTTTAACAGTATTCCAAAACTTCAGTATAAACCATCTTAATGACAAATTATGGCCAAGATTCAAATAAATATGACAGATTCTCTAGAACTAACTTTTGCGTATATTTTGACTTATTTAAATTATGCCTTCACGTACTTATCTCTCCATTAAGAAAATTGAAACCTTGGCAATTATTTCTCCAGTGAATTTTGAAGAACTGTGTTTACAAACCCTGAATCAAATGACAATCACTAGGTAAAATACTGTGGGTCCAGAGGTACATTAAAACTAAAGCAAACAAAATCAATGCATTTCCTGTTACTATGCTCTGGTGGATTTGTATCATAACCTAGAAACCATAATAAAGAAAATTATGATCATGCCAAAGAAAGAAAGAGGCATGGAATAGCAAAATGAGTGTCAGGGTTACCCAGCACACCAGTTGAAGTGAACAATCAAGCCTGTATTTCCTATACCCCCGTGTACTTGCCTTCTTCCTGGAACTACGTTGCTTCTTGCATTCAGTTATCAACACTCCATAGTGCTACATTTAGAACATTTTCCCAGAGAGGAATACATAGATATGGATTAATGGAGACTCATAAACCGAGGATGAGAACATAAGAAAAATCACTGTCTCGGTTATTACATAGTACATTGATTTTGATGGGTTTTGACTGAGCATAGCTTAAGACAGAAGTTTGGCCTTTGAGTTTGTTGGGGTTTTTTTAATACTTTATTAAAATGGAAAATTACTACTACTAATAAAAAAATCTTTCTATAATTTATTCATTCTTGGTATTTGACATTTTGGTTAAAAGTGTGATTTGGAATACAGTGTAATGCCTCAGCTCTGGAAAATATTTAAAATACTGTGTTAAATCATTCTTAAATTACGTATTTAAGGTTATAAATATTTTAATCCCTTCGGGTTAAAGAAGATTAAATGACACACATATACGCTCCTTATGCAGCACTGATGTCTTGAGTGCTATTTTAATAGTTATATTTTAAGCATCAAGAAATTATTTTCATCATAATAGTGAAAAAATATGTTCAAAATAATTATATTTATATTTGCACTATGAAACACTTTATATCCTCTGAATTGTTTGAAACTTTACCTTTTTCAGTGTTTTTTTTCAGGCATAAGAAGTAAAACTACTCAAAGAAGGAGTGAATGAATAAATGTACAAACTTAACCATAGCAAGAAACTGTTATTGTAGTTAGGCTTCCTAAGAGTAGTTGTGGAGCAATATAAGTTTCTAGAAATAAACTAAAAAGTTTGTTTTCATAGAAAGGAGTATAGTTTATTCTGAAATGGATTCAGATATAGATTTTTCCTTTCTGTTTGAAAGTCTATTTGTTTATTTTGAACAAACAGGAAGAATGGCATATGAAATGTCAGGATGACATCGAACAGAATCCTTAAAAACAATTTTGTATCCATTATCTAACTCACCTGGCCCATTGAGAATTCAGGGGATGGAGGACTTGAATTTACCATTTAACAGAAAGGCCAATTTGCTAAAAATTAAAGCAGTATTTTAGGGACGTGGGTTTGCTTCAGAAGACATGAAGTGATTCACTGCGCTTGTTAAAAATGGGGGTTGGATTCCTGGAAGCAGCATCTACAACATCAGCTTGTCTTCAGGGGCACAAACGTCTTGACAGTAAGACAAGTGCTCATTAAGACAGTTGGATGTGCTTCATGAATATGTCACACAGATGTGCGCTCAGAGCATGTAGCTGAAAAACCTGCAAATTTACGTAAATTACTCTAAAAATAGTCTAATTTCGGCCTCTAGCAATTAAATATTACCAGGAATAAATTACACCAAATACATAAACTAGTTTAGAAATTTAACAATTATCTTCTTTAAGACTCAGTTTTTAAATGGTGTGACTGACGTCCCTTTGGCCGAAGAATAAGGCAAAATGCATAATTTTGTATCTCCTTCTTACTGTATCAGATGTCTTAAGCCTCAAGCCTCATTTTCTTAACACATTTCCATTTTATCCAAAAAAAACCCCCTACTCTCATGCTAGTGGTAAAATTAGGATAAAATGCCTATGGAACTCTAGGTTTACTTACATTCTTTTTCCTAGACATTGCTATTGTCAGATAATAGGAGACACGATAATCTCAAGTAGCAGCCAAATGGGGAGAGAGAGGGAAGGTGCAACAGGCAAAGAACCAAAGTTTGTCATGCCAGTCACTCCACATTTCACATATGGTCTCAAGCAAAGCCCAGAACCATCCTGGGCATCATGATTTGCAATAATACACCATATTGATTCTGTACCCCAGGGAAGGGTCTACACTACACAGACCACATCTGTAAAATAACGCTGGCATAAATCACACTGAAAAGGAATTACAAGATGTGTTATTTCACTGTTCATACTTACAGGTAATTCCAGATTATTTTCTGTTTCATTTACTGGTCCATCTACAAGTATCCAAGGAACAGTATTTCACAAAACTTTTACTTCAAACCCATGACATTTACGACATATTCTGCATTACATCAAAGTAAGGGATTGCAATAAGCCCATTCAAACACCCTAGAAGACTTTTTGCAAAGCATCCTATATTATTGTGACAGGTATTTCACTTAATTGATTGCAGATCAGATGATCAGATTTTCAGTCTAGTATAGTTAATAGTAATAGTCCTTATTTTACTTTGCTCGTGTGCATGTGGCTTTTGCTTTACTTACAGAACTGTCTCCATCTCAACCCCTGAGTTTTCTCACTTTTACCCTTCTGATTGTCTCCTCCATCCCACCAGGGGTGAGTGAGTGAGGGTCAGTGTGATGCTTAGCTGCCAGCTGGGGTTAAACCCTGACAGCACCCTGGTGCATAAACGGCCTGGCGCTGATACAGGATATAAGTGCTTGATCCTCCTCAGTTCAGAGTTAGCCGGAACAAAGCTTTGATCCAGGACAGCTGACGGAGTTCATTAGGAGCTGCTAGGGCTACCCTTACTTTATTTTTAGCCTTAGCAGCAGAAATACTCAGAGGGTTCCCAGGAGTCCCTGTATCCCAGGCAAGATGCCCAGAAATCTTGACAAGATCTCAAGAAAATCTGAAAGAATCAAAGTCCAGAAATGTCTGTGCAAACCCCTGCAATCTGTTGGCTGCCTCTGGGAGCTGTGCTGTTACCTATCATAAAAACTGAAATTTGGGGTCAAGCATATTTTTTTTCCTTTAGCTGAAACATTAAAGCATTACAGTAGGCAGAAGACCAACATTGCTTGGTTAAGGCAACGTATGTAATTTGAACTTCTTTTCTGTGTATTTCTCAATACGCAGTAAAAATTGTCTCTAAATTTATATAATGTGAATTGTCACATTCAGCACACAGTGCTTAAGGAAATTTCTGGATCAAGGTTAAAAATTGTAACTTTTATTACACATTGATAGAAAGTGAGTAGTTTCTCATGGCAATTTAAATTTGGTAGCAAGTTTTTATTCCTTGTGCACATAATCATATTTAAAGAGAAAATAACTCTTTGGTGTTGACCACTGAAGAAAAACTCCGTATTTGGGATAAGAGTTTTATGCCAATGGGAATGAATAGAATCATTCCTATCCCAAACAAATCTAATGCACTAATTCACTCCACCATCTGTATAATGAATCACATAACTCTTCCTTACTGAAGAAAAAGGAAAAGCAGAAAAATGTCATAGATAGGAATGAAAATAACAACAAAAAAACCCCAAATATTTTGTTTCAAAATCATTGCATCTTTGAGAAAATTGCATCTTTGACAAATGCTGCAGTGCAAGATGGACATCAGGAGTTATATTTTCGGTAACAATGACCAATTTTCTCTTGAATACAGACTTGCATGCACTGAGAGTGGCCTTTAGAAATGTTCTTTTTTACTTTCTTTTTTCCCAAAACATCCTGTTTTCTCAGATATCATAACTCTCTTCCTTGGCTTTCTATAGAGAGATTGAAATTTTTATTTCTTCTGGAAAGTATCCACCAACTGAGTGCAAGGTAGCTGATTCAGGAAAAAGAGGAATGTAAAGTCTGATTGTGGCAGGTAAGTGAAAAGAGGAAGGTGATTTTCTGGCATTCTCTTTATTATTTCAATCTCTACCTACATAATCTGCTATCACTTTGGGGTGCCCAAGAGTTCAGGAAGAAATTTTCTCAGCACAGCTTCGAACACTTATCAGTGCAGTATTGGAGGCTCAGAGATAGCAATATAAATATCACCAGTAATTTTAAGAGCAACGTGCACCATGAATAAGCAGCAAATCATTATTTTCAAAAGGTCATTTGGCACAATTGAGCTCTGCTATCTTACATCAAAACATATACAGGGTGTTATTGCTAAGAATGTTAGGTGACATTCAGAGCAAAGGCTTGCTATAAAGGGAGTACAATGATGGCTATTTTCAGTAACTTGCCATTTAGTCATCAGTGATGAGCTGCACAATATCACAGGACACCCATTGCTCCTTGTTTTGAGCCGGAAACGTACTTGAAAACAAAATAAAATAAAGCGTCATTAGGTTAATTGCAGAACTATATTTAATTTCAACAATGTTTTCAACAAACTCCATGAGGTTTGCACAAGCCCACCTCTCAAGCCTGCCTAGGTCCCCACGTCTGGCATCCCCTCCCTCCAGTGTGTCAACCACATCACACAGCTTTTCTGTGTCAGCAGCCTTGCTGAGGGTGCCACAGTACGTGTTGCCGACTCTAAGCTATTAACAATTAACTAATAATTATTAACTGTATAAACTATTAACTACACAAGCTATTAATTATAAATAATTAAAATTCCATTCTGCTCGTACTTTTCTTAATATTAATTTTGAAAATAATTCCTCTAACTACAGCTAATAAAAGGAGTATTCATGGTAATAACAACAAAGAATTCTGCCATAAACTGCAAATAACATCAAGCAAAATTTAATAGATTAATAAATTCACCATTATTACTCTAAAATATTAACAACAAGTCTGCTATACTGAATTCTTATTATAGGCATATATATTCCAAGTTGGAATTCTTATGCTAGGAGAGTCTTTTTCTCTATGGTATGACAGGTCCTGGAAGGTGAGGCCCTGTGCTGCTGTCCTGGGGAGCCCCCACCACTCCTGGCCCCAGGGATTCTGCAGTCTGGCTGCAACCCGACCCTGCCTTAGTCACTGCACAGAGCAACCCAGTGGTGAGGAACAGCATATCTGCTCACTGTTAAACAAATGAAGATGGATAAAATACCCCCTAAATATACTATGGATAATTGCCAAAATAGAGGGATTTTTTTTTTCATTCTGGATGCTTTGCAAAATGTAATATGAATTGGAATTTTCATTATCAGGCTCTGGTTCTTTAATTTACTTTTATTTTTTTTTAATTAAAAAGTTGTATATTTTAAAATTGACCATACAGGTTAACCACTTTTATTCTTTCATAAGTGATGCAATTTAAAGGCTACTAATCTAATATGAATGCACACTATTGCATTGTGACATCTCTACTTTTAGGATCCATTTTTTGAATATCAGATGCAATAGAACATCGATCTGAATACGGAACACATGAAAAAACTCGAGTTTGTCTGCTCAGAGTATGGCATAACACTTGGATCATAACAGAGAATAAAGATTATGCCTCAGAGTATAGGGAGAAAAAAATTTGATAAATTAACTTAGAACTTATTCTTTCTGAAAAGTTTGGTTTAGAGTGACTTCTGGGAAGATTTAACATTTGTTTCTGAGAATGAAGTACTTGAGTTGATGGGCACCACTAACTTAATTTTTCTGGATCATTTAGCCTATTCCTCCTTATGACTTATTGCTAGCCTCTTGGAGTCATTCTGAACAATATACTGTGCAATATAGAGTGCACTGTATCTCACCACTTTATGACTTTTTATTGCTGCTATATTTTTCTATGACCTTAAAATGCACTAAATGTGACAAATAATATGGCTATTTCATAGAACTCTGAGAAGCACATTTACATTTCTGATGTGCATTATAGGTAACTCCCAGTTCGGCTGCTTTGATGGCTTTACAATTGAAATCCAGCTCAAACCTTGCCTGAAACCACACTGAAGTTAATTGTTGTTATCCATGTGTTTTAATAAGCTTTTGGCTACACTTTAATGAAGCTTGGGAAAGCTCATCAGCATAAAGCCAAAACCTGCAAATGTTTGGTCAGAATAGTCATGCCTTGCCCTGAAACAGAATAAACAGTCATCCACAAAAGAGTGGGGAAAATGTGTAATCAGTGGGTTTTCTCTTCAAGCTACTACTCTTTATAAGTTATTTATCATAGTGCTGACTAGGACTTAAGCCTTTATTTGCAGAAACAGTGGCTTACACTCAGAAGTTATTGTGCTGTTGGAGACATTAATCTCCACAAAATGCATCCCTTTAAATTAAAGTTGCTATTAGGTATGCATATTAAGGTACATAAGGAGATTAACACCTAGAAATTTTAACCTGGAGGAGGATGAAAGTAGTCTTAGTCAAGGTGAATGAAAATTTCCACAGTGAAGTGAGAGATCCACACTTAGCTTTTATTTTATCACCCTAAAAGTATTTTAATATTAAATGTTTCTGAAGAGTGTCAGGTATGTGCATGTGTTTGAATATGTTATAATATCTTGTTGTTTTACCACCAGAACTATGTAGAGAAAATGCTGATAATAAAATAGCAGCTATATTAGATAAAGATGGAGCTATCACAGAAAACCATACGATAACACATTCATATTTCAAAGCAAATATCCTTTTCATTTGCCATTATTTTTAACTGATATCCAATGGAGTTCACAATACTGCTTCAACAACACAACTATGTATGTTGTTATTAAGACACACACAGATATGTAGGACAGGCTTTTAGAATTATTAATGCTGCATTTAAGTCATCACAGAATTGAGTAGTCATTGAATTCTAAGCTGTATATTTAAAGAAACAGCCCCCCATGGTGAAATTTCTCATACAGTGCAAAAGATTATTTCAGCTTATATGTGTTGAAACTGAGGCCTGAGCAGCAAATCAGTGTGGATTCATATTAAGGTTTAAGAAGATTAGTGCTACCAGTCTCTTCAGAAAAATAAATACCAAAAATACTGGATTTTGTCATCTCAAAAGAACAAGAGAACTGAGCCGGTGTGTTCTGCAAGATGGAAAGATACCACCAAGCAGACTACAGACATCTTTTTTGTCCCTTTATTTATTCTGCTCAAAATATGACCTTCATTGGCATTCTGACTGTTTGATGCACTTCTGTACATAATCTCATTCTTTTTGAACTCTCTTATCTTCTATATTCAGATAGGTTTTATTTTCCACTGGCAGAGGTAAAACATAGCAGCTTGCTAACCTTTTAGTTTTAGCTTTAGCTTTCCATTTTAGAAGTTTGGGAGTAGAAAAAATCAAGTGCATATGAAAAACTAGCAACATGCAGAACTAAGAAGCTACATTTCCTGGGCATACGTAGATTCATAAATTAATATCAATTTTTTAATAAGAGCCCACCTTCTGCAGGGTCTAGATAGTAAATCATATGAGGAATGGCTGAGGGAGTTGAGGGTGTTTATCCCAAAGAGAAGAAGGCTCAGGGATGACCTTATCACCCTCTCCAACTACCTGAAAGGAGGTTGTAGCAAGGTGAGGGTTGGCCTTTTCTCCCAGGCAACCAGTGAAGGTTCACACTGGACATCAGGAGAAATTCCTTCATGGAAAGTGTTGTTAAGCATTGGAATGGACTGTCCAGGCGGATGGGGGTGTCATCATCACTGGAGGTGCTCAAGAAAAGACTGGATGTGCTGAAGTTTTAAGATGTTAAATAAGAGGAATCTCTGTAAAACGAAATATCACAGACTTTATCAGTGAAGTGGATTACACAGAAAAAGGTGAGTAGAACTATGAAGGAATGACACAATTATTAACAGGGGAAAAGAATATTGATGGTGGTAGAGAAACATGCCCTGTGAACACCAATGCTGATACAAAAGAACCACTGTGACAAAAGAAATATTTTCATTAGTCCAATATATCCCTTCCCTACTATTTAGAATGTAACAACCAAATTTGTTTTCTGCCATTAAAATACATATGCAGGCATGTGTAAACAGAAGGTGGGAATGCAGGAAAAGTTAAACCAGTGCCCTAACATGTTGAAAACATGTTAGAAATTTAATACTGTGAATAGTTAGGTGGTTATAATTCACTCAATTGCAGTTTTATAGGTCTCAGTTAAGGAATATTTGGAGATAATTCTGCAGAAAACAATCTTCATGAGAGATAGACCTGAAATGATGATAGTTCTTGCTGTTAAAATAAATATTACAGCTTGTTTAGCAAAAAAAAAAAGTTAGGTAGTTAAAATTCTTTTTTGTGTCAGGTTTTCTCTGTGCATCCAGCTTAGTAGAGGGGTTGAAAGCCTTTCATAGAAAGCTTGCCAGACTGACTCTTGTCTTTTCCAGATTACAGGGTTTCTATAAGACAACAGAAATACAGGTAGATCTAAGAAATGCTGCCCGTCAAATAGACAAGTTTCTCCTGGTAGGATTCCGTGGTAGTTCGTCTCTCTGAAAGACAACGCTCCCTGGTGTTCAGCCCTTCCAAAGCTTGGTGCTCCATGAGTGAGATGGGAGTCACTGGCACCGAATACTGTTTCAGGATGACTTGTCTCCTGCTATCCTATACAGCCCTACAGAGAGCCATTTAATGGCTAACTGTGTGCTGTCTCTGCCAGGCTGTATTTTAGGAGGACTTTAAGTGTCTACAATGCTTGTATGAAAATTGACCGGGATAATTTTAGATGCCACTCCCTAAATCATAAGCCCATATTAATTTTATTATGTATACTATTTTTTTTTTTTTTGCAGTTAAGAACCCATTACTAATGAATATTTACTTTGTTTGGGAGCACTTGACAAGAGAATTTGGACTGTAATTACTTGTGTTTTACAATAATAGGTCTTGTAGTATAAGGAACAAAGAAAATTTGTACTGAAAGAATTTAGTAGAGACAAGGTTCCTATAGTGAATTATTACTCAACCATAATGCTGCTCCAATGTGTGCTCACAGTGATACTAAATGTGAATAGATGTAAAACTGAATTCTTGTGGTTGGAAAATACCTGCTTCCATTAAAAAAAGACAAATTAATTTCTATAGCCTGCTCAGACTTCATATCAGATGAGAACTTCCAGATTCTTTACATTTTCTCAAAACTGGTAAGATCCTGGAACAATATGTGAGGACAGTAAAACTGGTATCTGGAAGGGAACTACAGAAACAGAGCCAAAGAGACTTGTGAACAAAATACAAGTATATTGAAAAAGACAACAGAAGTTAATGAGAGAAAAAAAAATCTGAGGAGGAGTTTCCAAATGAAGGATTCCTGGCTACTTAAAGAAGAACATACATTGCCTCTAGAAGATATTCCAGTTGTTTCCAGTGGGGATATTTGGAGTGACTGGTGATTCTACTCACGTAGACTTAGATAAGCAAGAAAGTTCTGCAGCAAGTTTCCATATCCTCCAGTGGTCCAGAGATATTTTGACAGATATGAAGAACTCAAAACTTGATAAACAAAGAAAAGAAAATAATCCTGTATGTTGCCCTTTGAATAGTATTCACTGAGAGAGAATCTTTTTTCACTTCCCCATAATTGATAGCATTTTTTAAGACCAGAATTCTCTAACCACCTGGGCTTAACACTTCTGGAATGATTTGTGATAAATTTCAGCTGTTCTTTATGCAAAAGAGTGGGAATATTGGAACAAAGTTGCCCTTCAGCAGCAGCTGTTTTCTATATTTTTATTCCTTTTTTTTGAGGAGCCTTGATATCCTAGTTTTTAACTGCTTCCCTTACACAATTTGCATTATTTTCGTGGACCTGATGTAGATAAGTTCTAGCGGCTGCTTCCAAAAACTTCAGCTGAACACCTGTCTGACAGAGCTTGCATGTACCTTGCATCCATGTGAGTAATTATCTATGTATGTCTTATGTTCATACACTTTTAGGAAAAGTGAATAATTGAAAAAATATTTTCAAAACTGCTTCTGATTTTAGCATTTAAAATTCCTGATGGAATTATATAAAGTCTATCACAGAATACTGGTGGGGCTCCTAAGATAAATAGATATTTTTCAGATATACTATTATCACTTTCTTTGAATTAAAACAAAACAAACCAACCAAACAAACAAAACCCCCAAACCAACAAAGCCATTTATACTAATGAATGTCATAATAATGGTATTCAATTCTACTTACATTCCTCAGGCACATTTAACCATCTGTCTTAACTGAGTTTTTCTTTTATTGGCCAAAGACTCCAAAAATTCAGAACAAGTGTCTTGAGACAGTCTTGCACTGATTAAGGTAAGCCATTTGAAGAGACTGATATTAACTATTCAAGATAAGCAGTAGTTGGTGAATACGTGTAAGTTCCAGACCCTGCCATAAAAGTTATTCCATTTTTTATCCCTCTCTTGTATTTAATTCAACTTTAGCTCAGTACTACTCCCATTAGGGAGCCAAAAACCTCCCACTGTAGTCATCATCCTGATTATTGCTGATAGTTTAATGGTACTCTCCTCATGATCTGTAATTGAATATAAATGTACTGTGCAAAAAGTTGCATCGCTTGATGTTTATATTTTTTGTTTTGTTCTGTTAGTCTCTTTTGAATTTTGTTTCAAATGAAATAGTAAGGAAAGGTATCTATTTTCTTGTATATCATTCCAAAAGCAGCAAAATACAACCATATTATTGCTGGCAAATAGGTATGATCAGAGTGCAGTACTGAGTTAAATGGTTGAAAAAGCAAAGAAAGAGAAAATTCTCAGTAAAATAAATGGATTCTACAGGCAAGATTGAAATGTACCACTTTCACTGCATGGTTGCCTTTAGGACCAAAATCCATACCATTCTGGATGAAGGGTTGTCACACACAGAACTTCCAGGAGAAAGCAAAGGTACTTGGCTATTACATTCCAGAAAAGGAATTTTCATAGGTAATGCGTTAACTTATTTCTTCTAAACAAAGAGGGTGATACTATGAGAAGGGAGAGGACAGATGTGAAAAGTGGTTGCCCTTGTAAGAGGCAGTGAGTAGAGATGAATGTTTGAATTCACTCAAGTATGTCACAGTATTATGTAAGTGTTGTAATTTGTATTGACAGCATCTGCTACTTGTCATGGCCCAGAGGGTGTCAAACTAGACATAAATTTGAAAATGCAAATATTATATCTTCCATTCAAAGTTAAATTTTCACTTTATACCTGAAACAATGAATAAATCTAAGGTTTACTCTTTCTTCTCTACTCCCAGAGCACATACATTAAAACAAAGTGCATTAATGAGTCTTTACAGGTTTTAAGGAAATGTCACACATGCAGTTAACAAATGTTTGAACTGCAGGGAAAGCTGACAATCTTATTCACTGAACAGCAGTCTTGACAGGTAGGTGACTACCAGGGCCATCTTCTTCTCTTATTACAACCCTTTCAAGAATGCTGCAGTGTTTCCTAAACAAAAAAAAAAAACAAACAATCCAACAGGCAATCAAAAAACAAACCCACGGAAAACCCCCACCAAAACAAACAACTTAGAAATGGCCTGGATTTCCTCTCTTAATTAAATGAGATTGAAAAACAACTTTTTCTTCAATGTCCATATGAATTAGGAAATTAAATTAATAAACAACACGAACAAAGATCTGAGATTTATAAATTATCTACTTTTACTTTACATTTGGATTTTTTTGTTCTGTGTCCTTTCAATTAAAAACAGGCTTCTTTTCACTTTTGATTCTATGGACAATTATTATTTCCTGTATGCAGATGTAATCTTTCAGAAAACAGCTGGTTCCTGACAAAATCCCTATTTGCCTTCTGAGATACTGAGTTGTTTACTAGGGTATTGATCTAGTTACAATGAGAGTAGTTTTTTTGTTTCTGGCAAACCAATATAATCTCTTATTACCAAAACAACGTAGAATTTCTTTGTTTTTACATGCAGATATTATTTTGTTTTTGATAAACTAGAGAAAAGTTCAACAGCTAACTTTTCAGCTAAGTGGCATAAGTTGGACCTCAGCGTTACTACATTGCTGTTTTTCATCATCCTGGATACAGAAGGTGTTCAAGGAGAGCACCATCAGGCACTCAGGTCATAATTCTTGGAAAAACTTTTGGTTTAGACCTTGACTTTTTTGATCTCTGATCTCACAGTGCTTTTGCACATGGCAGAGTGAACACTTTGAAGTACGTGGGATATTTTAGCCACGGTGGTTAATTAGCTCGCGTCATTAAGCTTTCCACGACTTCAGTTTTTCTATTCATCCTTCTTTCTGGTGGAACAATATTGTCTTTAGGCACATTATTGGGCCTGTTGCTCTAAACTCCCTGTAGTTTGTATTGCTGAATCTGTTTCTTTCATGAAATCAGAATTGAAACAGAGATATATTTCTGCTTTTTTGTTTTCATTTAATAAATTTCACATGCTGTTTTTTATGGTTTTGATCCTGCATCTTCTTCTAGTGCCATATGGTGTTTACTATATATCTAACCATGCTCCAGTATAAGTCATGTAACTAATTTAGCTAACAGACACAAACTACACTTTCTTGCTACTTATATTTTGAGAGTGTTCTTTTAGAATCTCATACTCAAGATCAAACTTGTTAAAAGAGACAAACTCATAAAAACAGAGATGAAACCTCATCATATTCAAATATTTTTTTAAGAAGAGTAACATGACTCAAAAAGGCCAGTTTGCTTCTTGTGTGTACTTGTGAGTATTTGGATCCCCTCAAAATCAAGCCATTCTTTTAAGAGACTTGCTAATAGGCATCCAGATTTAAAATCAGAAAACAAAACCATCATGGATATATACCAGTGAGTATAAAAAATACAGTGGGGAAAAAAAGTGAATGTCTAACCAGTGGAAATCTATGAATTTCTATCTGATTCCAAAGCAAAACTGAATGTCACCTGCTTGGCTTTCTTGGCTTAATCAGTTCAAGGCATCAGCCCAAGAATATCAGCCTATATGGCCCAAGAGAAATGGAAGTCTACCATTTGGGGGATAAACACTGGAGTGCAGTCTGTGATTTTGGTAGAGTTACAGAATTTCTATAACAGTATCAGTACACCCTTCTTTCCTAAAACTACTAAAAAAACAAATCACTGTAACCTTCAGGAAGGTGTGTATTTTGTTACATCTGTTCTATGTGCATAAAACTTACGTCAGCATAATCACGAGTTTCTTGTACTTCTTTGACTTACAATGGCTGGATACATACATCTTGTTTAAGCTTAGATTCATGAAAGGCAATACAGCCCGACAATATTAGGGACAATGTTTTGTTTCCATCTTTTTCCATACCTCTGCTTGCATTTTCCTATTTTCAAAATAAGGCAACGTATAGAGAACACAGTGGGATTTATCCTTGTATGTTGTCTTACACGTTTAAAACACAAAGCTTTTTTCCAAAAGACTGAAAATACTTGATTATCGCTGGTCGCCACTGTGCTGTTCAGAAAACCCCAGATCAGTGATGTTTTACTGACGCGGTAAGCACACACCTTCCATAAATTGCAGTGCACCCTGATATCATTAGCCCTGTTATATACAGACTGAGAGCAGCATGAGCCATCAGCTCACAAGTGTTTCATGAGGAGGAGTAGGTCCGAGGAGGAGTAGGTCCAAAGAGGAGTAAGTTAATAGCAGCTCATTCTCTAAACCCCGGTATGAAATATAAATTTTCTTAGCCATCATATGGTACACTTTCACATCTGGTCTCAAGCCTTTGACAGTTATTGAATGCCATGCCATTTGCCTGTATTTTCCTACAGTAACAAAGCAAATAAAGCCAAATGGAAAGGCATTCTCACTTACACTACTCTGCTTTACAGCACCAAGAAATTTCACTATGACTTTTCATTTATGCCCTTTTAGGTTCTGCTTGCAAAATCACTTTATCATTTTGAATATATAATATTGTTTTTCAGTGACTTTAGGCTTATTCTGTAATTGCTCCTAATTTAGAACTGACCAAAATAAACACATAAATATTAAATAGAATTAAAATAATCAGTGCATTTGCCCCACTCATTTTATAAGCACATTATTTTTTTTTTCCCATCTGTGGAAACCAAATAGTTCAATCTTCTTCAGCCTTTAGCCTTTTATTGTATCATTCCCTTTCACTGTTGGTCTTAATCCAAGCTGGAGCATAAGAGACGGAAAGCAAGCATGAAGGTAATAAGAACATCTTGATTATAAATCAAAGTAAACAGATTGTCATAAACCTGTGGAATAGCTTAGTCTACAGACAACATTTGTTTTGTGCAAAGCAATTATTTTTTTTCCTTAGATCGAATCATCTGTAATTTTAAGGGCCAAAGGAAGTAGTTGTTTGTCTTTCAGCTGGCTCAGTCAACTGAATGCAGAAATCTACAGGTTAGTGAGGATAGTGGTCGCAAGAGATGTCCCCATGGACCACAAAAAGCACTGCTTATCTGTACTAATCCTTGTTGGATCAGAGTTTATTATAACACTAGCACATTTTATTTGATTACCATGGCTGCATTTCCTCTTGAATTCCTATTTTTTTTCGTTGAAAGAACAGTAAGAAAAAGCCTTTCTGCTGATATTTAAAGACTCTAAGCCACATTAATACGGAGATGCTGAACATACTGTTACCTGAAATAAAATTCTGTGTGTGTGTAATATTCTGATTTGAAACAGATTTGAACAGTGCTGAGAGAGGACAGTGCGTTCCAAAATCTATTTTGGTTTTTTTGGGCACAGCAGCCAAGCAGTAGGGAGTTTGAAAGCAGAGAAAGCAGGGTTTGCAGGCTGCAGGGTAGTGGTGCAGGTGGCCCTGGGGCAGCCGTCCCCACAGGCGGGTGGTCTGTGGCAGGTCCACCTGGCCAGCAGGGATCGAGGCTCTCCAGCGGGTGGCCTGTGACTGACCCCAGCCACGCCAAGGCTTCAGGTGTGCGGTGCCGACCCCCCTGTGCAGGCGCACCCCACCGTGTCTGCAGGGCGGCTGCTGTGGGGCAGGAGGGCAGGCCCCGGAGGCAGTGGGGAGCGACGTGACCGCGATAGACCCCAGATGAGATTTGTCTGAGTTTGGATGGAGCCCTGCTGGGGGTCAGCTGAGCTGCTCCTGATCAGAGCAGCGGGGCTGCAGTCGGAGACTCTCCCCTTGGGCCAGGGTGCTGCCCTAGGGAGCTCCTCAAGGCTGAGAGGCCGCACCTGAGCCCGTGAGACACTGCGCTTTCTGGGGTACCTTTTCTAACATCTTGAGAATTCGTACCTCCATCAGGTACTGTCAGTTCTGTTTGACGTCAAGCTTCAAATGTCAGTGGATCTTTAATTGGTTTAACTGGTTTATCTGGTTTAACTGACTTATAATCTTGTTTGGATAAATTATTTATCTTAATTCTATAAGCCTCCACTGTCTCAGGACCAGATTTTTATTTCTCTTCTTATATACACTTTGTAATGTTCTTTTATTTCAACAAAAATGAGCTAAATGAAATACTGAACTATATGAAATACAGCACCATGTTTTTTCCCTTAAACTTATTTCTGTTGACAGGAGTAAAAAATTAGATTCTTGGGATTAAATCATAGGGAGATAGGTTATTTTTAAATATAATTCTAATTTTTTTCACAAATGTATGTTCCAATTTTATATATACACATAACTGTCATATTCAAACTTTTTTACTCATATTTACTCATGATGATTAAATAGGATTTTTTGTATCTCCTTTGAATCATCTATTAATAATCCTTGTTGGAGACAGTGCTGGACTGTAAAGCTTCTGCCGTTGTTCATGTAATAATTATACCCGTTGCCCATCCATTGTGTTGGCCTCTGGACAGATGCTTCTGGAGAACGTAGAGGAAGTTAAAAATAGGAAAATATGCTCTTGCCTTCTGCCTGTTAATTCCCACTAGTACCAAACATTCTTTCAAAATGTTGAATGGCTATTTTAAACTTGCTAAATTTAATTTTCAGTAATCAGCATGTGCCAACATGTTCCACATTTTCACTTGTACTTTCACAGAGTATATCTTACCGGGATTGATAGTTGTCACCTGAATTTCTTAATGTCCTTCTGGCATTTTATGCTATAATTTTTTTAATCTACATTCTTTATACTATTTCTAATTGCATTTACCCTGCTGATTCTTGTTCATCTGGTTTTTGAGATAGTCTTCAATCTTCTCAATCACCTCTACAAAAATAGTAAGGCTTCTGACCATTTTGCCTGTATGATTTTGCAACACCCTTTAGGTCATGGGTATCTGACTCATAAAATATTGAGCAAGTATCCTATGTTGCATTAATTAATGACCACTTCTAATTACTTTTGGATAGTGGGTCTTCTTAATGGTCTCTGAAAGTACTGAGTTTAGAGCCCATTCTGATATATTTGTCTGATGAAAATCTAGCTCCTCTCTAATTCACTTTGACCTAAGCAATCACTGCAATGGATTTGAAATGGTAAACTGTGATTCTTTGATTGCATGTGGTACGTACTGTTAATTTAAGGTCGTTATTTAGTGTTTATATTGAAAGTTCAATTATTGCCTCAAATTAATAAATAGAAAGAAAAATAAATGAAAATATTGCAATTCTTTTATCTAAAAAGTGTAACAGAGCAATGAACTTCTAGAATTTCTCTTGATAAGATTATAACATATGAGCCTGGAATTTCAATGCATTCAGGTTTATGGAACACAGGAGAATACATTAAAAAATCAATTCTAGTATTCAGCTGTGTGTTTGTTTAGTATAGACTGAGTTAAAAAATAAGAGATAAAGATTGTTATGATTTTACAATGAGTTTTAGATTATTTTTACACAAATGAAAGGGCACAGAATGGAAAAATTGAGATTGTGCGCTTTAAGGTTTGTTTTTTTTTTTTAAATTGAAATTTATTTGTTCCCTTTTTCATAAATTATTAAAGAATTTTGAATTCATCTGATAAAGCTGATACACGTCTGGGTCACATTTTTCTCCAAGGTAGATCCAAAATACAGTTCAGGAGCAAGGACTTCTCAGCTGAAGTCAAGAAGATATTCTTATATGGATGATAGAATTTGGCCCCTCATCTATTTTGAAATGTAATCTGTAAGATTTATTTGATTTTTTTATACACAGAAGATGTATATTTGCTTATTAGATCTATAACATCTTACAGGTCTTCCTTTGACCTGGTTTTAATTTTTTCCATTGTTCAGAAGAATATTAGACACATCTGCATGCAGTGAAAACCAAGGGAAAACAAAAACAAAAATTAACAAAATCACAAAACTAAGTTTTTAAGCTTGGAAAAAATAAGTGTAATCATTTGTCATTGGTTAAAAAGAAAACTTCAGCCCTTTGTGGGGAAGAGTTTCCCCTTCTATTTAATCAGTATTTTAATCAGGTCTTTATGTTTTAGAGCAATTGCTGTGGTCTCATCTTAAAACCTGCTCCAGTGATTCAGAAGGATTTATTGCATTTACACTTAGAGTGTGTCAAAACACACAATTTTCTAGTTCCATGGATATAATAAAAATAAAGTGATGATTTTCTGTACCACAATAAGAAGATGGTCATTCAAATATAGAGTGAAAGCAGCAGGCTTATATGTTTGTCTTGTTTTGTGTGTTCAACACACGTTTAGAATGTTTCATCAGGCCTGCTTGTTTTTCACTACAATATCAGAAAGGAAATAGTAAGTGTTTTAATTTGATGTGAAATTCATTAAATGATTTGGAAATAATAAAATAGTCAGATACTAGCAAAGAGCTGAGGGGAGAAAAAAACAGGTGGTAAAAACTTTGAACATGAAGTCTGTTACTTTTAATATTGACTAAGTTGAACATATTAATGGTTAATTTGTGTTCAGAATTGATAAGGTAGGTATATCTTCCGAGTCTCTCACTAATTTGATATAAATGTTTATTTAAATATGTGCACTTTTATAATCCTCATAGCTCTGAAACAACTCCCTTATAGATAATTATCTAGGAAATGAGGATTGTATGTCATTGTTCGCAGCCAGTTCTTTCCCCTGCTAAGTGGGTTTAATGGTATCCAAAATTCCCTTAAGAGAACAAACTCAGTACCACCAGATCCTTAATACGGGATTTCTGAAGCAGGCAAGAATGGAGCAGTTTAGGAGCTGGGGAAAAAAAAAACCCTGAAATGAACACCAAAGGCAGCATGCTATGCATCCCTGTAATTTCCTTTGAATGAAAGTTACACATTAGAACAATTCTCACTACTTGCTATTTCTCTATGTGGTGATGGAACAAAAACAAAACAAAAACAAACCAGCTCTCCTACAGAGTTTACTCTACTTGTACATCATAGTATTTCTGATAGATCTGCCACGGTTTCACGGAACATCCATGAGCTTCAAATCTATAATTGACAATGAAGTATGATGTACACCATGTTGGCAGAGACATTAACAAATCCACGAATAAATCTGTATGGATATTTATCAAAAAGTCAGTGAATATGCATCACAGACGCGTTTCTGTGGAAAAATGGATCTCAGTATTAAAAGTCCTATCAGAGGCGCATTCAAAGGATTCCAGAAAAGGATGAAAAATTCCTATCACAGTACTGAAATATTTATATTCATCTCCTTTTCTGGTCTATAATGATTTGATAATGCCTCAGGTGCATGGTCATAGCTGTGGGCTTTTTTGTTTCCTTAGCAATCACCAGGTCTCCATTTTTGTAAATTAAAAAGCATATAGAGACATTTTTGCTATTTACCTTAAAGTCATTTCTTCCGGCACCCTTTGGACACAAATGACAGTATTCAGACTGTGGACAAAAGTTAAAGACAATAGAAGCTAAAGCTGCAGAATGAAAAGACAACCTTTTGTAACCCTCAAATGTAATAGATGAAACTTAAATATATATATATATATATATATCTGTGTGTGTGTGTGTGTGTGTGTGTGTGTATACACATATATATGTGTGTGTGTGTGTATATATATATATATGAGGGATTATATTATTACAACATTTTATATATGTTATATTATATTTCTTTAAAAATATATTTATATTTTTATTATATCTCTGCAATACTAAAAAAATGCATTTCTTGTCTTGGATCACTCAGAGGGATGCTATTGCCCTTCATGATGCCAAAGAGGATAGACATATGGTATCATTTCCATGAGTGAATAAATACAAATCACTTCTGGAATGAGATGCATTAATTGGATTCACCAAGAGTCATTCTAGCTTTGGGATCTTCCTTCACTTTTGGGGGATTCCATACCTGGAAAATACAGAAACTGTCACATCAGACAGAAGACAATTCCAGTGAATAGAATTGTATCAAACAGAATTTTTTTGAAGTTCAAGTTGCACCATGATGAGAAATTTGAACTACCAACTTATCTGGGAATTTAAGAGCACCTTGAGATCTGAAAACTTTCAAGCATAAAGTTGAATCCCTCTGGTACTATAGAAGAAGCATATCAGTACTCCAGCCATAAGGCACAGATATGTTTGCTGTGTTAAATCACTTCTGTCATGTTACAATTCTTTTGAGTAGCAGATTTCAGCCTCTACTGTGACAGCAGGAAAGAAAAGTCATGGCCAAAGAAAAGATTTCCAGCTCGCATAAGTAATACAAGTTAATTGCTTCATCCATGTCAACAGCTGACCTGAAACAAGCTCAAAAATATTAGGCTCCAAATTTCTCTGAACTTCATTAACAACAGGAGATGTAGACTCCCTGAGTGAACTGAGTTCTATCCTGCATCAAATATCACCAGCTGACTTATGAGATATATTCTGAAGTCAGTGCTTATGTAGGAAAAAAAATGTAAAAATCTTATTTTCTTTTTTTCATAAGAATTCTCTGTAATTTTCAGTGCTGGATATTAGAAAAATCATGGATTGGCTTGCAAGTCTATGAATTTATACACGAAAGAAATTCCTGAATGTAAATAGACTATGATAAATCATAGCTACAGCATTCTGCTATTATGATAAAACTGCTCAGATTCTACAGGTAATATAAATACCTAAGTATTATAAAAATGTAAATTGGACAAGAACAAGTATAATTTTTTCTCAGTTTTTTTCTGTAATTGGATTTTGACAAAATGCCCACTAGCAAACTGATTTAAATCCTAACTCTCCAATTTAGAAAATTTATTAATTGTATTCTAGAAAAAAATCCTACTTCCCATCTTTGGGAAAGGAAAAAAAATAAAAGAAAAGAAAAAGGTGTTGACAGCTTTGTTAACTTGAAAAGCAATTTTGTTTATAGAATGGTAATTAAAAAAATTTCTACTCTATCAGAATCTATTAAAAATAAGATCACTTAAATCATTCTTATAAAAATACATCAGTAATGCTTATGTAATACTAATGCACTATGACAGCATTCAATACCATGTCATATTTTCAATTTCTTGAATCTTTCCCACCTTGCTTTTTCAGCTTTATGTAAAACAATTGCCTTCCGGTGTGAATTTTTTTTCCTTAAAATTTCATAACACTTTAGCTAGACTTCCTTTTTATAAATTTAGTTTTAGGTTAACCTATCCATAATTTTAAAAATCTGAGCTCAAAATAGGGACTTAATAGNGTTGACAGGTTTCTAGGTGAATCTGAGCTCAAAATAAGGACTTAATATGACCCAAAATTTCTGGTATTTTTGCAGAAACAAAAAGATTGTAGGGAGTGTAAAATAAAATGTACTTTGAAGAGATTTCTATGAGTAAGTTTAGAAAACTTCCTGTTGCAGGTCATACAAGCTTTTTTGTCACAGCAAATACCTATGTGATAGCACAGATATTTGTGGAAGGTTTCCATTGCTAAGTGGTGGTTGGAATGCCACCTGGAAGTTGTATTTTAGACACTTTGCACACTTTTGGAATTGAAGTAGTAAAAAGAAAGACTTTCATTTACTGGGATATTTTCCTCTAATGCCATTTTTACAGTTGAGTTTTTAGATTCATTTACAAGTAGCAGTGCTTAAAGGTTGAAAGGAAGAGAAATGAGTGGTAGGTTATTTTTATATAACCCCCACATTAGAACTTGCAAACACACCTCTCCAGCTCTTCCTCTTTCAAGATACTGATACTCCGAGTAAAACTGGCTTGTTTTGGTAAGACTCACTTTGCTGTTATATTTAGAGAAACAGACTTGATTAAGTGTTGGGCAGAGTGAAAATTGCCAAAGACAGTCTTTGTCGCTGAGTGTTACTGCTGTACTGCAGTCACAGTGTTCTCTTCTGGAAAGCTCTTGGACGTACCAGAAGAGATAAGACAAAAGAAAGGAAAAATGTCGGCAGGACCTTGAGAGGAAGAGCTTTTAAGGAAATAGAATAAGAATCAACATTGTGCTTCTGGCCTGGAAAGAGCGATATCAATGAAATGCCGTATCCATGGAGAATTTGCAATGTGGTATTAGACTTCTAAACTTGCTCAGTATCAAGAACATTTCATTCAGAAACTCTGGGCACTTTGGTTCAAATCTGCTCCACTGAACACACTACTGCAATTATCTGCTGGTTTCAGAAGAGTAATGAGGTTAACGCTGAGTATTTTTGAAAAATCTAGCTTAGGTGTTCGAGGAAGCCTTAACATAGTCAAAAGGGGTGTCATAGTCAAAATGCTGGCATAGCTAATGTAAGTAACCCGATTAACCTATCAGCAGGGAGGTACCAAAGAGAAGGGAAAAAAACGCTGCTGTGGAAATGGACTGAGTTTTGTGCTGAGAAAATAAAATCCAAAGAAATCTGAGAAAAAGTTGCTAAAGAAAAAGTGGAAGTATAATCTAACGTCATATTAGTGATGGAAATCCAGAGATAATTGCTTTTATTTCCTGAATTTACAACGATTATCCTTTTGATCTCCCTGCTTCCTGCTCTACAATACAGATCTGGGCAACTTCTGTTACAGATATCTCCAGGATTTGCATAGGCTCTGGAAAAAGAGTGTACTGAAAATTATAAAGGATTCAAGGGTACAGCAGAGGGAACGCTGGTTAATTTGCTATTTGGTGCCTTGAATGAGGAGACTGTCAAGAAAGCCCTTCTAATATTTTGCAGTTTTGGGGTTTTTTCTTCATTTTTTGGCATTTTTCTAACTCTTTAACAAGGATACAAACAAATCTAGTTCAACTAAGACCTCCAGTTAGAATACCAAGTGCATCAATAAACAATGTAGGAAAATTTCAAACTTCCTTTCATCAGATTTCTAGAGAAAACAACATAATAAATGTCATTTTGTTGACCTAAAACAGCATTTTCCTGCTAAGAAAAATATTTTTGAGAAGAAAAATGTATGTCCTTCCAAGAAAGCTAGATTTTGGGTGATAGAATCTGCAAGTTTTTTCAGATCAGTTGTTTAAGGAATCACTTCTCAATTTCTTGACTATTTTTCAGAGGCACTTGAGTAATAGCTCTGACAGGAAGAACATCGGTATCATATAGCATTGCTGGAGAGTTTTGGGAGCATATTCTGCACTGCTAACACTATTGGTCAGAATTACACATTCAAAATTTTTTGAACCCTGTTTCACACAACAAAAATTTGGAGACAAAAAGGGTGTGGTTTTTCACTTTAAGTTTTAAACTGAATAAGCTAGAACAATTAAATAAAGGTCCCAAGCTCTTGATTTTCTGACAACCTGTGTACTTTAAAATGGAAAACAATCTTTACCAAGAGAGCAGGGTTCATCCAGTTTGCTGAATTTTGTTTTGCTGGATTTAATTTTACATGTTAATTTAAAGCTTTGACACTTAAATTGAGCATTAAGCAGCACTGCAATAACTAAATCACTAAAAAGGAAAAAGCACAGCAGAGTTATTTGTCATATTCGTCTTTTCTGCTTTGTGATCTGGAATGTAATGTCCATGTTCATTTCTCTCAGTAATTTGTCCAAAGACATATATTAAGCTAATTTGTTTGTAGCCAAGGATTTAGAATTATTTGAAATACAATCCATCTGTTTTTCAAAATGCTGCAATAAGAAGTGCGAGCTAAAACATTCATGCATATTTTCTTATTTTTTTTTGACACACTATGTGACCTCAAATATTGCGGCCTGCAAAATACCATAAAGCTTTATGACAGTGTGTAAGATCATAGAGTTTTGTAACTTCCAGGATGATTATTAATAATTTTATGCATCAAGTTTTAATTATCTCCTCCCATAGAAACAGAAGTTACTGACACAGAGGCGTGCTCTTCACATATGAGCTTTCAGTTTGTTCTTGTGAAAATGCTATCAGAGAAATGCGGGATAGAGAATGCAAGTTTTAACAAAAATACCCCTTGTACTAAAATCTCACTTTTCAGAATTAAAACTAATTTAGTTTTGGGGTTTTTTAAATAGAATTCAGTAATTCCTGAGTATTATAAATTTGTAACTTGGACTATTGCAGGTTGACAGTTTCACTTATTTCACAAGAAATAATCTCAATGATGGAATACAAAATATGTCATTAATCTAATGAAAAAGTCTAGTTCAAACAAATAAATGAATCTACAGTAAGACAGCAACAATACTGTAAAATTTCAATTTTCAATGACATATGGATATGTTTTAGCAATTCACTCTTTCCTCTTAAATTCAGAGATATGGATTGTTGTTTTATATCGTCACAGGGTCTCTCAAGATTTGCCCTTTAAGATTTGGAGTTTTTGAATGTTTTCAGCTTTTCTAGAAATGAGAATACACAAATGACAAGTGAAGTACTTCATTCAACAAACCTTCATTCTGTGTGCTCTCCTTATGCCATCGAGATGAGGCTGGAATTTCCAAGTGCAAAAAACATTTGGGCTGCTTTGAGCCACAATAGCATTTTAGTAGCTTTATGAATCACTAAAATAAAGAAAAATACTCCAGATTCTTGGTACTACTTGACAAATATGTCATGCCAACAATCCCATTAAGTTCCTATATTGTGATGTGGTTTCTCAATAAGAAAATGGTGTTTTCCTTGATTCTCCTGTATATCTATGTTTTTCTCAAGCATTTTGGTTGCAGAGATACCAACTGCAAGAAATGTTGCAAAGGTGCAGGGAAGAGTAGTCAGAAATAATGAAACAATTTATTCAGGGACATTCAGCTCTCTGAATCCCTTCTCAAAAGTTTCTAAATGGAGAAAAACGATGTCTTTCAGACTACTCTGTGCTTTGGTGTTGAATGTGCCTTCTTTTTTGGTTTGTCCTGTTGAGTCTGGCTGAGATGGAGTTCATTTTCCCCACAGCAGCCCTCATAGAGCTGTGATGCGTGTTGGTGGCTGGAAAGGTGTTGGTAACACCCCAGTGTTTTGGCTACTGCTGAGCAGTGCTGTCCCCCCAATGTTCATCTCACACACACTGGGAATGGGCAAGATCTTGGGAAGGGACACAGCCAGGGCTCCTGACCCAAAACTGACCAAAAGGATATTCCATACTATGTGACACGTGCTCAGCAGTAAAAGCTAAGTGAAAGAAAGAGGATATTTGTTATTTATGATGTCTGTCTTCCAGAGCAACCACTGCGAGTGCTGAAGCCCAGCTTCCCAGAACGTGGCTGGATGTTGCCTGCTGATCAGAAGTAGGGAATAAAATGTTTTGTTTTCCTTCCCTTTCATGCGTGCAGCTTTTGCTTTTGTGTTATTAAACTGCCTTTGTCTTGACCAATGTGTGATTTTTTCCATCTTATTTCCTGCTCCCTGCTTTCCTGTGAAGAAGGAGTGGTAGAATGGTTTGGTAGGCACCTGGTATCCAGCCAAGTTTGATCCACCAAATTCAAGAACTTTATAGGCATGATAATATACTTTGGTATAATAATGTCTACTTATTTAATGCATTTTTAAAGCTGTGAGTGAAATAAAAACCAAAATCAACCAAAAAACCAAGGTTTTCTAAAATACCATTTCTTAGATTCTTCAGAACTTAACAGAAAATTAAAATCTGCTTCAAAAAGGTCTAAAGAAATACACTTTCCAAGTGTGACACCATCAAACTGTAATTCAGCTCATTTTCTTATTAAATATTAAATCTTTAAATATATTACATCTTACTGATTAAATTTTGGTTTTAAAGAGTTTTCTTGCTTGTTATCTTCAGCTCAGAACAAATTGTTCTTAGCTTTCCGAGCTTTCATTGCTTTCTCATTGTTTAATCCAAATAACTAATATAAATACAAATACCAAATACAAAGAGACATTTTTAAAATTAAGTTTAGCTTTAAAAATTAGTTAAGGCAAAATGGAAGCCTTACATTCTCTAATAAGTTATAAACCTTTGAGGGACTGCACGAACATATTTGTATATTTTACACACCAAGGTACTTCTACTTTATCTCTGGCTGAGAAAAACCAGAAATATTCCAGATTATTTTTATTTCCAGTTTAGCCTGACCATTCAAATAAAATAAGCAGAAAAAAAATGTATCTGCCACTTTCAAAATCCCAAGGTAATAAACATCTTAAAATTCTGTACAGATGAAGGTAGTTCTGTCATGACCTCATGCTGTATGAATAAATAGATGTGAAATTACATCAGAACTAACTTCTAAAGTAAATTATCTGTTCAAAGTCAATGATACATGTTCGCCAAAGCTGAACACAGTAATATAGAGGTAACTGGTTAGGGCCATACAAAATCCATCAAGATTTGTGATTTAATAGTCATTTTAACCTAAATATATTTATACTCCAGAAAGTGATAGTGTGTCTGCCCTGTGAGACAATTCACCTTTTCATAGTACATGAGGAATGGAGCCAAAAGTGAATATTTTCAAAGCTTTTCTTATGACTAAAGTTCTAGTACTCTTTGTTTTAGTCCTCGTGACACAAAATGATATCTCAAACAAATTTATCTTCAGAAGTCAATAGGTCTCTATGCATATTTAAAAGGTCTCTTGTGCTTGCCTAAACATAAAGAAACCAAAATATACTTGGCTATGTTTCCTATTTTCTCACTCTCTATTTCTGCATTACCAAAAAGAAAAATACCCTTTAAAAATCAAAATTAATAATGGTAAAAAATATGACAATTCTGTAAATAATTATCTTTTTAAATATATATTGTTTCAAATTATTTTTTAAATCCATGACTACACATTCATCTAAGAACTCATGTATGTATTAAGCCATGGATTAGCCCAGTAAACCTATTGAGCATATTTTTATTCTTATTAGAACAGTTGGCTTAATAACAGGAAAAAAACAATGAAGAATTTCCTGTTTCAGCATAGTTCTCCATTTTCAAAAGGTTTTCCCTTCTCTTACAGTGAACATAGAAAAATGAGACGAATAAAACTAAAATATGAAGGAACAATATAGCTACTTTCATACAGCTCATTGTCCCTCAATAATATAAAATCAAATGGAAATAAAAGGCATTTGATTTTAAACTGTAGTCTTTCAAGTTTTAGTCTTCCCTTTTCCTACTCTTTTGGTCTCGCGTTTTCCTTTATCACTGATGACAGGAAAACAATCCTCTTTGCTCACACTTCTCATTTTAGATAGCCATTGGCTAAATTCTCATCTCCCATAGAAAATTAGACTTCTTGGTGCCTTAACATCTGTCTAAAGAAATATTTACCTTCCTCGTGTACAAGTTACAAACTTAATATCAAAGCTTATCCAGGTTCTCACTGAACCAGAGGATGGTGTCATAGAGACAAGGACAGCCAGCCATGAGCCACAGTCCTGTACAAGAACAAAAGACTCTGGCACTGTCTGGAGGGAAGACGGTCTGAAATATGATTTATTGTTGAAACAAAGGGCAATATGAAATTTCTGCCAATAGCAGGAAAATTCTGCACAAGCAACAAAGATCCCCACTACATTTAAAGGTGCTTCGTCTACTTTTTCCACCTAATGCCTGTAGCAGACTGCCAAAATGCATGGTCCTGTTTAAAGTCATTCTACATAAAGGGCAATAGAAAACTAATCTGTGGCAATCTCCTTCCCCAATATTATTGTAGCTCTACCAAGATAAATGCAAGTGGGAAGCAAACACTCTATGATTTATACCCTACTATATTCACTTGCCTGAGATTCACTTGCCTTAGATAGAGGAAAAAACAGAAAAGTGAGCATTAGCACAGATGAAAGCTGGCTAATTTGTAAGCTGCCTTACTATGATGCCAAATTCACTTTGTGCTTATAACCAGCACAACTAGAATTCCTTGCTTTGTTATGAAGATATAGGAATGTATTAATGCAATAAAGTTAGTACGTAACTTAAAAAAAAACCAAAAAACCCACCAGCATAAAATAATAACACACTTGCATCTCACCAGTAAAATCCACGAAGTCTAGTATTTTCAATTAGATTTGGATATGTAAGCTCTTCTTGTTAGCACAAGTTCTCTTCTGGAATAAGGGGGGTTTAAAAATCTTTCTGAATACACAAGACCGGCTTCAGTCAGAAAACAGAGGAAATGCCGTGGGTCAAGCTTTTTCCATTAAGTGATGGACTTATACACATAAGATGCACTATAAAAATTGTCTCACAATATCTGCATATTAAGAAAAATGCTCAAAGTTAATCCTGATAGTGGTAAGGATCCTTATATTGGTAAGGATCCTTATATTGGTAAGGATTGGTAAAACACTTTATACATAGTAGTAATTTATTTAAAGAACTTTAGATGCACAGTTAAATAAACCTTGCCCATAATACCTTCTTCTAGAAGCAGCATCATGCATACATGGCTCATCTCTGGTATTTCTGAAAATGTAGTTTGGGTAGTCATTCATATTCATCATTGTTAAAAAAACCAGAAAAAACAAAACCAAAAAGACGTAGAGATTATTCTGCTGCAATAGCTGAATGAGCAAAACTTAGTTTTCCTGGAGGTTTGTGTCGCTGTGTTCTTCCAAGCATTTTCCACCCAGTTCACTCCTATATACACTTCACAAGTTTTCACTTGTCTCTTCTTGTTCCATACATATCCAAGTATGCAATTACAAAGTATGTGCTTTAGCTAACTTAAGAGCTATGTATGAACTTAGAAACTGGACATCATATCTATCTTCTAACCAGGTATCAGCTTCATCGTACTTGAAGGAATATAAATTTTTAACTCCTCTCTCTTTGGCAAACAGGGTCAATACCAACAGATTCTAGAATTTTTTGATGGTACAAGTATGGTGTAGGAGAAGAAGAGAATACCATGGTATTCGTCTCTTTCAAATTTTCTTAGTCGCAAAATGTCATTTGTTTAAAAAAAAATGTGCTGAAAAGCACCAAACCTCCACATATTCCAAAAGCATAGAGGATGATCAAGAAAAAAACCCAAACCCTCTAACTGTCTTGAAACTACTGAGCAATCATAAATGCTGCTCTAAATTTTCTTTTTTTTTCCCCCAGTAATGTCCCGATGATGTCTATACGCTCATTGCCAAAAGTTCATTAGAAATGCTACCTCGTATTCTGCTCATTACATATGTCTCTCTTGTGACAAACTCCTTAATGTCATTTGGGACTCAGAACAGGTTTTATAACAGACTGATTATGGGTATAGCAGAAACAAGATTTGAAAAGTATGTAAATGAATTGAGCTGTCTTTAACTTATGGAAAAGCATTATAACTGTTAAGTTGATATATTTGCTAGTAAATGAGTAAGCAAATAACTCTAGTTTCACAATTCCCAGTTTAATGGAGCTATTGAGCTAACAAAAGGCAATTTTTCAATGTTTATAAAAATATATTTACAGTTGCAAACATTTTCTTGGGGCATTATGATAAAGTATTCAGATAATTCATAATTTATGACAGTAGGGTTTGAAAGCTGGCTACCCACCTGGACATAAAACCTTACTGTTAAACTGCTTACATTTCCTGACAACAAGAGGGCTTTATTAATTTCCTCTAATCTGTTTCAAATATATTTTTCAGGTTTTCTAAAGAGAACATTGATTTCAGATATAAGTGGTTCTTCCTCTTACTGATGACCAGGGCCAACAGGCTTTTCTCAAGGAAACTGCCCTGCCTGGGAGATGACTCGGAATACATGACAATATCTTACATGTGAACAGAGACAGAACTTCAAGGGCTTCCTTTTTTCATCTCAAAAAGCCACATGGAAAGGATAGATAACTTGTGCAGACAAGTGGGTTTGGCTGTGTTCATTGCAGTTGCCGCTCTTATGGTATGGTGTGGCTTCTGAGCAGGCAGAACTAAGTGCATGGAATCCCTTTAGAAAACCTAGATCCATCGGAATTTAATGCAGACTTGAAGGCCACTTGAACGATACATAAATCCCCAGCTTTAAAGAGGTGGTTTTGTCTTTTCTATTTATACAGGTCACTTCACAGCACTAGTAACAGTATTTCTCTGTGTCTTTATTGCACACACTAATATAAGAGTGCCATTCTTGAATTACATCATATACGTAAACTTTGATAAATAAAATCCTACCACTAAATATAATTGTCACAGGAAATGTACTGGACAGAATGCAAACAGCATAGAAATAAAAATTTGTTTACAGGTACACTAAGGCACAAACTGTCCCTAATCTTAGCAGGAAAAAAAAATAAAAATCAGTTTCACTGCTGAAAGTATAATCCAATAATAACACCAGAAATGACGATACAATGACCGTCTTCTGCTCTGAATTAATATTTAGAAAAGTTCCTTATTTTAATTTCTGTTCTCATTCATTCCATTCCATTCTCTGTCCCACTGGGACCAATGAGCCATGACAGTTTTTCTGTTGCAGGACAAACTAACACAAGGCCTAACAGCAAACAGTGCGGGGGATCATTTCCACTTAGTAAAACCTAGTAACAATTTAAAATCTAGATATAACAGCTGTCCTTCCCTATTAAACACTTAAAACCTCTTTAATATTAGTCTGGCTTTACTGAGGGGAGGAAAGAGATTCTAGCTTTTAGTATGCTCCCATTATGAGCACAGGGAACGTACATTTTTCTTGCCAAGGTGCTGCTGGGGATTCAGAATCAGTCATAATGCAGCAATATCCATCATGAGTCCATAAAGCACTAAAACTCAGAAATTTAGAAAGCGTTTAAATAAAATTCATCATGTTTTTGTGTGCTGTAATTTGTTTGCACAAGTTTTATAAAGCCAAGTAACCAACATTAAAGTCTGAATGCCATCAGTGCAATGTTTCACTCACTTACTAGAGCACTTAATAAGTATGGCAATACATTTCAATAAAATACACACAACCTTCATTAAGGAATTTTATGGGGTTTTCTTTCTCTATTCAGATCACTGACATTTTTGCCCACACAAGAAAAAATTCTAAACAAAATAGTTACATAAAAACAATCAATCCTAACAATGAAAGTTTGAATCTGAAAGAAAGGATGGGTCCTCATTCATCAATGAAAGAAAACTTTTTAATTCAGAGACAAGGTATTGCCATCGTATTTTGCAGCATCTCGTATGTGTTCATTTATTTAGATTATTGCATCTTTTATAAAAAGATATTTAAATGCTTACAAAACAAAAGTGCAAAAGCATAATTTTCTAACATATAGCTGTTATATATCTCTGCTGACACTTAATTTGAGTAAGAGCTAGTTTAGCATTTTGAATGGAATGGAACAGATTACTTGAATTTTTCCCTTGTAGAAATGAAAAGCAGAGGAAATAAAACTAATATTCTTTGCTTAATTTTTTAAGAGTTTTAAAACTTGGAGAAGCTTTATTGATATAGCAACTGTAAGATTTGAACCTGAGAAACAGATAAAATATAATACAAAGAAAAAAAGGATTGAGAAAGTGAGAAAAGCCAAAAATCACCAGCTTATTTTCAACAGCTCTGCACTTCATAAAGAAGAGGTATATGAAAAGCATAATATGATAATGAATACATCCAGTATATGTAGAAATTCAAATGTAGTTTCTAATTTATGGGGTAAGACAGTTTAAAACTCTGCTAATGGCCCAGGGTAAAATATGCAGGGTGATCCTAATACTCTGGGACAACATTCTTTGTGATACTTTATTACTCGAGTCACAATCACAAAACTATTAGCCTAATTTGTAAGAAATAGTGTAGTCTTTAACTCTAAGATTCAGGGAAATTTTATATTCCCAAGAAACACAGATTGAAGAATTGATTTTATTTTGCACAAGATGCTAAATATAATTTTTGAGGAAGAAAACAAAAGGAGAAGATAGAAGAGAAAAAGGAGAATTTCAAAAATACTGTTAGATCCTCAACCTGGGAAAATGTAGCAATGGCCAATTCAAGGGCTTTCAGCTCTTCAGAGAATTCTCTGTAATGTTGCCTGCTCTCTAGGGTTTCGTTGTTTTCTATAATCTTGCTTTTTACTACCTGTCACACACACCCCTTGCTTGCTTATGCTTCGGCTAAGGTTTTCCTTCTTTTCCCTCAGTACTTCGTGTAACTTATTCTGTCCTAAGTAAATGCAAAGAAATGAATAGCTATTTCACAGCACCAGTTTTCCACTGCCCCTCTCGCATAATCTTATGGGAATAAATAAGTAAATAAATGCCTGGATCAGAGGAGCCCTTTCTAGGGTCGTAAGAGAAATGGGCATATAGTATAGAACTGTTTCTGAAATAATGGAGATAATTGCAAAACCTAATGTCTTTTCACTCATTACCTTTTCCTTTAGTTATTATAGAAAACTGACTAAATGCTGAAACAGGAGTTGAGATATTCAAAATTCAACCTCACTTGTAAGTGCTGAGCTTTTAAATTCTCTGCGTGGTCCTTGAAAACTCTCCATTTCTTTGAGGTTCACTTCATGTAATTACCATATGTTAGTCTGCTCCTCCAAATCCCTGATGTGATATTATCTCTAGAATTTAGCTATGAAACTTGCTTATATTCATATTAATACTTCTTTTGTATTATATTTTGTATGTTTTATAAATGCTGGGTATTTAAAAACAAATGCAGAAAGCCCTAGAGGGCTTCAGGAGGTGAGACACATACATAAACAACAGAATAAATCCAGTCTGTTCGGCAGCACCAGCAGTAACAAAGCGCTGACTGTTGTTACCCAGAAACAATTCAAAGTGCATCTACATTTCTCTCAGAGTGAGGAATGAAATTGTGTCTGACATTAAGGTCTCTGTAGAAGAAATTTACTTTGAAACACCTGAATAGAACTCTTTAATACGAAACTTTGTGTAGAGTCTTTGTCATTTAACATAATGTAGAGGAGTTTCTAAAAAATATTTATTTACTATTAAGTATTACAATGCGTAACATTCAGAAAACAGATTTAGTTAACATTTAAATTGGGCTCATGCTCAGAGACTGTAGGATAGAACCCCCACACTCCAGTTCCACAAAGCTCAGCAACAAATTAAGACTATTTCCCATGACTGGAGCAAGTTGAGGCATTATTTGTGAGATCCAATGCTGCAATGAAAAATCAGGCAACACAAAAATTAGGTAACATATTTTCATGGATTATAATCTCCAAAAGTAAGAAAAAGTCTTTAAAAATCTTCCTGCATAAAGACACATGATAAAGTTTGAATTAATTGTGAGCTACTTATAATTAATATTTACAATGAGAGTCTCCTCTTTTCCATTCTGCTCATAAAAACCTCAAGACAGGACAATGAAGAAACAGAAATGAGATCTCTCACAGATTTGTTTTTCACTGTATGATGTAATAATTAGTTAATATCAAATATTTATAAATATTTGGTGCCTTTTAAGGAAAATAATAGCAATAGACATATATTCATGTGTGTCCATAGAAATGCATACAGATCTATATATCTGTATATCTATATGCAGAATTTGCCAGCTGCCTCATCTATCCTTTTAATCTTCTGAGAAAGATAGGTGTAGTTCTTCAGATAAACCCAAAAGAAAACATATTTTTTCACATAGGAGAAATCAGAACAAATTTAAATAATTTTCACTTGATGAAAATTGTTCCGTTTACATTTCAAAAGAATATCGATGGTTTCTCTTTTCTGACAGGACCTGAGGGAATGGCCTGGACTTGTGTCAGGGGAGGTTGAGGTAGGTAGATGGTGATCAAAAGATAAATTTTGTTTCCTTAACTCAAAACTGCATATTGCTTTTCATGTCCCTGCATATGCTAATGACCAAGGTTACTCTAACTCCACTGAAATATGAAATTTAGAAACACAAGCAAAATAAATAGAAATGATGAACGCTCTTCAATACCAAGGTGCTGATGGGGAGGCAGTTTTGAAAGATCTCCTAATCATTTAATGAATGTCATATCTAGAGAAGACACCACAATTTTGGCATAAAAAATTTAAGACTCTGGAACAGCTAATTACTTTTTGAACATATAGGATGAAATACAAATTATTGACTTGAGCTTATTAAAGGAAACTTAGCTATAGAAAAGAGTACAAAGAGATTACTGAGACTTAGCCCTCTCTACTTTTCCCACACAGGCTGGTTAACAGCACGGACAGCCCCAAAAAATTATATATTGGACAATACTATTAAAAAAGGAATAAAAAGGTATGTAACTTCCAGGCTACTTGGAGATAGCTAGAATAATGGACATCGGTGGATTCCAGAGGCAATTGAAAGAGATAAAATGGAGGTTGAGTAGGTAAATGTTCCAAAGTGTAAAATGGGAACCGTCCTTGGAAAAAATAGGATTTTCCTGCCTTCGTCTGCAACTAGTGAGTTGCAGGCTTTTTATTTTCTTCATAATTTCCATGGCCTAGCCACCCATGAATGAAAATATTTTTTGAGCCATTGAACCTAAGGAAAATATGATAAGTCAATTATGTTACATCACATTTACAATTGCACTGATTTCCACTTCGAGCCTATTGAGCCTTTTTAATTTTATGGTATTTATTGCCACCATGTTCAATTAAATCTGGTGCAGGACCTAGGAATATATAATGACGCTGTAAAATAGCAAGTGGAGGGAACATTTGTTACTAAAACACAGAACAAAGTAAACAAAATGTAGATGCATTTCAGGAGAGTTTAGGGAAATATAGGACCCATAGTTATCACAAAATAAAAGTAAGTTTCTTTTATCAACTTCTAATTTCTCTTTTGAAGAAAAGAACTGTGCTCAAGGACTGTAAGATTTACAGCTATTTTTTGCTACTGCTGTTTTGTATCCTTTCACTATATGTCATTTGCAGATTATGTTCTTGTCCTTTTCCTCATAAAAAGAAGCAATACAGGAGATATAGGGATGAAACTTGCTTTATAAATCATATATGAGATCATCGTTACTCTGGAGAACTTGCCTACATTAATAGTCCACTTTAATACTGATGTTGAATATTCTCCTTTTCTTGCCCTCTGCACCCTCTTCAGAATTCCCACGGATGAGACAGTGGAAAGGGGCAAGACTCTTCCTTTTGTTTATCACTTTATCTTTTTGTTTATCACTTTATCTTTTTGTTTATCAGCAGTTTCTCATCCTTGCACAAAGTCATGATTATTTTATTTGGATTTGCACTGTAATGGGAAAATATTTTTGTTCTACAATGTATAAATGCACACATTTTCATAAAACTCTCTTTTTGAACTAACACCAAAGCAAAAAAGTCAAAAGAATCTTAGATCTTCTGAAGAAACTTTTGCTTTAAGAAAACAAGCAGAATTTTTCAAAATATTTCTAGTTACCCTATTAAACTAGCCTAAAATGAGGGTAGTTATACCTAATATTTCTCACCTTTTGTCACCAGAATTATTCATCTCCACATAAGGAATTATGATTGCATAAATTTCTGGCTGCTCATATGTATTGTGCTATTCAGGTGGCTGGTGGTATTTTAACTCATCAGAGGTGATCTGAGCAGAAGTTTCACAGAAGCACAAATACACTAATGATACTCACTGATGATTTGTTTGCACTGACATTTCTCTCTGAGTATAAAAAAAGAGGTAAAAAAAGATGTCCTGATAATAAATGGCCGTTGGTGACATCTCAAGAAGAAAAGAGATCTGCTGGTGAATGCAATGAAACATAAACATTTGTGGGCATTGGCCAAACAGACTGTATCATAACCAAACCACCAGATTTCTAGACAGAAAAGAGCATTTTTTTTCTGCTTTAATTTATTAATATGAAACACCACTGCAAAATGTTACAGGAATTTGTGGTATTTAATAAGGCAACACAGATAACTAAATTTAATATTCACCCTTATAATTTAAAGTGACTTCTAAAGAAGGAATCAGCATCATGGGAAGATTGTATATGCACTGTATGTGTACTGGCTCTGATTTAATATACTTAATAATATTATAAATATCAACAAGAGGAAAAATATTCCCAAATGCACTGTGAGTCACTACCTTCAAAATTAGGTACTAAATTTTGCATGTGACAGAGTGGCCAATAAAAGTCTTAACTCTTATGAATGAAGACAGTGTATAATTCTACAAGTTGTTTTCTTGGTGATAGTTCTGTCTTAAAGAATTCTGTTTTGCCTGCCCCCAGATATTTATTTCTAGGCCTATGTTTTCTTTAAAGGTGAGCCAGCACAGGAGCTTGTAATTCCATGATATTGCCCACCAGTGAAACACTGGCGTGTAAAACAAGAAAAGAGATCTGTTTGGATGAAAAAGAAACACTCCTGGCATTACTCAAACACAAGCAGGAGATATACAGAAGGTGGAAGCAGGGCCAGGCGACTTGGATATAGAGATGGATAGGAATGGATATAAAGACATTTCCAAATTGAAAATAAGAAAAATGAAGACTCCTTTAGAATTAAATCTGGCCAAGGCTGTCAAGAACAGGCAGAAGGGCTTCCCCAAATACACTATTATAAAAAGGAAAACTAAGGATAATTAAACTAAGGATAATTAATAAATGGAGCAGGGACCTGGTGTCAGAGGATACGGGGAAGGCAGTCACTGAACACCTTCTTCGCATTAGTTTCAGTGTCAAGACCAGGAATTTCTGACCCAGGAGACCGGGGTAAAGGAACGAGGAAGAGGGGACCAGTGCTTTGGGCTACCATGTGCGTCCAGTCTAGCTATTCACCAGTGACTATCCTGAATACTTTGTTCAAGACATCACTGACATTAAGATCCTCTTTGGAGATAACAGATTTTACTCATTTCTCTCCAGTGTCATGCATTTTTCCAACATGTTCTCCTAAAATTTAGTGCCGATATAATTCTGTGCAGGCAGAAAATCAAATTTTGAAATTACATATTGAGAAAGTATCTTTTTTTAAATTATGAGTTTTACAGGGCAACATGAATACATACTTTCTACACTGTTTTCAACTGAGACTCTTCCATTTCCTTATGTTTTTTTGTAAAACTGTAACTACATCTGTTCCTCAGGCTTCTTTTATTAAGTGGGTTGGTTTTCAGTGGGTTTTTTTTGGTACTCAGACACTATAGTCTAAATTTTAAAAGGAATTAATGGTTTCTGTAGGTCGCTTGGTCTCTGCATTTTTTTCCCAACAATAAAACTAGTTGATATTCTTTATCTGCTCCACAAAAATGGATTGTGTAATCTATAATTTTAGTCCAGTGAAGCAGAAATCACAAATCTCTTACGTACTTTTTGATAGTCCAACGTTTCTAATCCTCTGTTGGCAGAGCACAAATGAAGTTGCAAGGAGGAGGAATTCTGTACAGATGAAGAAATGGCAAATTTACAAAATATATTAACGTAGTCTTTTCCTGGCAGAAGACCTGCATGAGAAAAACCATGTGATCTCTCTATGTCTCAGAGCCATTGAATCCTCAATAACATGTATTTAGGAAAATCTAGGAAATATACGTCACACGTGTGCATAAGAAAGTTAATAAACCATTCACATGGAAAATTCTTAGGACTAGATATTGCTGCTATGTAATTTGTGGAACTATAAAACATATGTAGCTAAATTGATTTTGCAAATATTGAAAATACAACTTCTGTGCCTTACAAATTTCTGCCTTAGCACAGTCTCAAAAAGCTCCCTTTCTTTTGAGTTCTGTGGTGACACAGTTGGGGGCAGAGAAATGTTTATGATGCCATGAAAAGAAGCCATCTGCTTCAATAAAGTTAATAGTAATTCTATTATAATCCCAGTACCTTTTCTGCCACAAATCTTCAATGAAGTATTAGAAATTATATCAGATTCTACGTAATCTGTGTTTCAACAGACTAGATTATCACCATGGCCTGGATTTATAATACTTAACTTTCCCAAGTAAAAACAAATAGTATCTTAAACAATCCTGTATGACATTCCAGAGAACACAAGTGAGAACCTGGTTCTTGCAGGAATTAGTTCAGCATCTATTCATTCTAACAGTAGAAAAAGAGAATGTTTACTTCACATAGATAGGTTTCTTTCTCTTTCACAAGACACCGAAAAACAAAGTAAAACAAAGACCATGAAGCAGTGAGAAGAAATCATAGCTGAATGGAAAATTGGTGTTTTGTTTGATACAGAACACCCTTTATTTTCTCAAACTGGCAGGGAGTATTTATCACAATGACCAAAAAATATCGAGAATTTGCACAGAAGATTTTCTCTTGGTTACATAACAATTCACACATGTAAATTTGCTGAGTATAATTTTTTGGCTAGTCTCTAATTCTAGTAATAGAATTAGTCACCTTTGTTCAAAATCAATAAGCGTGATTTTATGGATGTATGGACGTATTAAAATAGTTGGACTGTCTATACAGAAAAGTTTAATCTGTTCAGATAAATAATGTCAGCATATCACTGTTTTCAGTAGTATTTGGGCAACTGAGACATTTATTACCTGAAAACACACTGCTCATTTAAATCACAACAGCTTGTACTGCAGGTACCCACAGTCTTTCATTTCAGGCCACTTACTCTATGAATAGGCAAAATGGCTTAGAGTATTTTAAAGCAGCTAAAAATCCTCTTTTACATTTTACATGGATAAATACAAACTTTACAAGGTCTAAGGGGGCAAAAAATCTGCCAATCACTGGATAAATGTTTAAAGCTCATCTCATTGTTTTGCAGCTGTTGCCCTTTGCTGAAGGATATTTCCCGTGCTGCAGACTCTGAATAACAGCATTTCATTTAAAGAATGTAATTAGAAACACATCTGTTGTTCTAGAACCTTTGAATTGAGCAAGTCCTCTGTAAACCAGACAGGAAGATTTTTTAAAAAGCATTTTTAGCATACTTAATCTCTCTGCTTTCCACCACCCTACCGCAATAAAAAAAAACCACACAGCAATTAAGTATCCAGATTTCTATTTTCATCCCACCACATACATGACCTAGCAACCAATGTTTGATTCATTTCACTGAGCTCTGGAAAAAAAACAAGCAAATTCTTTTTCAGATGGCTTATTTCTCTGGACCTTCAAAAAAACAAGCAGCCTTCGGCTAGATGGTAGGAATTATACAATCATGTCCTTCATATTCATGGAATGAATAGTAGAAGAATAATGTGCATCCTGATTTTAATCCAGGAAGTCTCAAGTTTTGACAGTTTCTTCACAGGCAAGCATAAACTTCAGCTAAGACTGGAGTTTATTTCAGAGTTAGTTTCATCTTTTATTCTGTCACTGGGTAGAACACTACTCTACCAGTTAAACTACAATAATTAGTAAATAAAGGATGAGTATGAACAGCTTCCTAACATCTCAGCTGCTGTATTTGCCATACAGCATATACCTAATTTTGTGGACATAACTCTGATCCAGTTTAATGAGACAAACCAGCTTCAAAGGCTTAACTGGTAGAACAAGATGTATGACTGAAGCTTGGGCACTGTTCTGTACATAAGGTGGGCACTGCAAGACAAATTGCAAGTTAGAAAGAATCTGAGTGATCTGAGTCTTCCTCATCTAACATCTTCAGTTTAATGCACCATTATATATACTACTGTATCTTTGATTTCTCTTTGTGCTGATGAACTTCAAAAATCACAACATTGGTAATAAAAATGAACAAACATGGAAATGGAAAATGTTATTTTCACTCTTTAGCTGTTAATTATGTTCATTCCAGTGACTCTTCAGGTACTCTCCAGGTAAACAATAAGAGTCCAGTTTAAGATAAGAACTTAAACTTATATCTTAAGAGATAAGGAACCAGAGATAAGAAACTAGTTTATTTCTCAGCACGCTCATGAGCCTAGTAGTTTCTGTTTTCAACAATGTTCTAGGTAAAACAACCTCGCTAAAACCTTACTATTTGTTTTAAATTCAACCCCTAAAAATCCACCATTACCAAAACTTGTCTTAGAAAGTAAGAGTCCTGGTACATCTGATTAGTGATCCCAATTTAGAAAAGGATATCAATGAAACAAGAAAATCTGTCTTAGAAATTGTATGTATTGTCTAGGCATAACTGAAAAAAAAGTAGCCTTTGGGCACTGACAAATCCTTTGTTTTCACTGTTTAAGATGCCAGTTAATCCACAAGTAGCTAAACATTCTCCTGTTGACTAACATTACCAGTATAGTGCTTCAGGTATTAGGGGTTTACTCACAGATATTGTCAGACAGCTTTTTAAACTCTGAAGTCCTCCAAATATATGTGACTTAGGAGACTGATAGTCACAGAATTATTTTTCACAAAGTGCTACATTAATGAGGGCTCTCTATACTTTCTTTATGATATTTGATTGGAAGGTAGCTAAAAAAAATTCTAAATAAGTAACAAATAGCCTGCAAAGAGTTTAATTTTTTTTTTGTTATTAAAAAAAATCAATCTTAATGTAATATCTGATGAAGAATTTTTAATGTTTTTTTAAAAGTCAAACTACTTAACCATGAATGCATAAACTTCTTTTGTATACTATTATACCTAGAAGTTCAGGTCCCACTGATATTTCTCCACATCAAGATAGTGAGTTTGTGCATTGATTACTCCTCAAAATTTATAAATAAAACAAAGGTATTTTGAAATAGTTTTGTGAGGGATTTTTCCTAAGAAAATCCAGAGAAGTCCACGGTCTATTCACTATTAATATTACTTCAGAGTAGAAAGGAATAGCCAACCAATAGAAGAAAACTTGTATTAGTTGCAATTTGGTAAAATTGCAATATGTAACAAAGTGTTCATGAGTTGTTACTGTAGGTGCTGACATTCAAATACTTCAGACACTGCTTGCTATTTTTTCCACCATCTTTTCTTGCTTTTCTGCTGATAGTCACACTGTTGACATTCTATTTTCATACTATTTGGTGCTTCTAATATCTGTCTTTAACATAGGTCCACTTTTTTTTCAGCAAATGCAGTGCCATTATCAAATTTGAGTCTTGGCCTATGGGTCCCAAAGATGAAAGAAGCTTTTATACTGCTGTGCTGACTAAATGGTCCTTGTGTAAGTATGAGTGTCTCCATTGTAAGATTTGGTCTCTCCAAGTGCTTAAATGAGAGAATGTGAGTCACCAGAGGACAACGATTCATGGCTACAAACTACAGTGGCTCATGCACTGTATTACAAAGACATCTGGCTATCCTGCAGATTGGGGTGTAAGAGCAAGCCCTGAACATTGCAAAGGTAGTTGGTTGAGCATCTACTCACTCCCCAGAACACTCCCATGAGCAATGTTACCTACGTGCATGACTCTTTAGACCACAAAAGGTTTAGGTAAACAAATATGCACTTTTTCTTTCAACTCATACACGCAGACTCCAAAATCTACAAGAAATATGCTTAATATTTCCTTATTGTTTATCCACTGAAAATTAAAAAAGAAAATAAAAAAGAGCAGTATTTAATAACTTCAGAATAACTCAAGTAATATTTTTGCCATTTGCTGAGCATGAAAGGAGCGTTTCAATAGAGTCGGTGAAAATAGATACTTTCTATTCCACCAAGAGCAAACTTTATAACATTAAGTGTGCTAGATAAGGCAATAATCCACAATTTTTATACACATGTCACCAACAGGGATGAGCTGATGTTCTAGGAATCCATCCCTGGAGATCAGACAATAAACATGTCTCATTCTCCCTTCAAACAACTTACTGTTTTCCTCCTGTTGCTGTATAATTTATCAGTGTTTACTATTGCATTGTACTGAAATTAAGGGTTCAGCTCTGCTTTAGAACATGCACTAGGTCAAAAGGAAAGTATTTGTTTCCTGTAATCACTATCCTATGATGTTATAGAACAAATGAAAAAATAAAAAGTAAATTTTTTTTGTTTACTGTCTGGACAACATATTTGAAGGTTACAAATCTTCTGGTTTCAGGTACATGCATTTAGCAATCCAGCAAAATAAAAAAAAAAGAGATTATATGCATGTATAGCACAGCTGAGACAGATGAGGGGCATCAGCTACCTCCCAGTTAGTAGATAACAGTAACTTTTGTTTCCTCATCCTTTATTCCATCATGAAATTTTAGCAAAGAGAAAGCAAGAATTGTTATTAGATGTTTGCACTAAGAATGCAAACTGATAACATACAATCAGTTTCAACTGTTTGTAGGGATTCTTTCTTTTTGAGTCGACACAATGCTATGAAGTAGCTCAGAGATGCAATCAAAATGCAAGCAAATACCACAAGATCTGGTAGTGATGTCCAGTTTGGAAGGGATCACTAGCCAAAATACATATTTTCTTCTTTGGACTGATTTCCATTTAGAAATGTGTATTTCTAAAGAACTCCTTAAAATAAGAATGACCTGCTTGCTTCTACTGCTCCCAGACCAACTAAATTTTCATAGGAGGCTTAGAAGAATGCATTCCAGGACCTGCTACCCCAGGATGTGTGAATCAATCTGCCTCAATTAACTCTAATTGAAGGGAAGTCTCAGAACTTCCTTCTTAGTCCAGTTTCCTGGGTAGTAAAGATTATAAGGAAATTCAAACTCTTTGCATAAAAGTTTAAAATAAAAGTATAATGATAAAAAGCAAGGGCTTTTAACTATTTCACGTACTGAGCATCATTTCCCCTCAGAGATTTTTTTCTGAGACTAAGCTGCCAATCCTCTCCTTTAACTTCAAAGAGCTTTTCTCTCCCTTAGATATAAATAGATCACTGCAGACACCCAGAGAGATAGAAAACCATCCGCCTGTAGAGATTTACAGCAGAGAAAGCCTCAAACTCACCTTTCTGAAGGGCCCTTTTCCTCATTCCACCAAAGGGCCAGGTCTTTCTCCTTGTGATAAGGCAGACTACTGTATTGCACTTATGTTTCTAGTAAGTTTTCAGTCAGCTGCAGCCTTATCCAAGTCACAAATCTCCCCTCCACAAACCCTGCAAGCCTCCATTCTTGCTTAGCAGTGCTTTATTGTGAGCAGGTGTAGTAACCTGCTTGCACTTGGTAATAACTCCATTTAACAAGTATGAGTGAATCCTATACTTTCTTATTCTGATATAGTGCCAGGCTTCTATATATTTATTCTTGAGGGTGATAGTACTTCTTATTGAGCTATAAAAATATGTACAGTATCCTTGCTTGTTGCTGCTCACGCTGTCAGTTATGTCTTGATCACTTGGCATCTTTGTTTCCATCTTTTTCACGGAGTTGTCAATTTTCTTCCTGTTCAGCAAATTTCTATATTAAACTTACCTAGGGAGAAGTGATTTCAGTTCTTCACTGTCAAAACCGTGTGGGTAACTAGTGTGGATTTTTTTTACCTTTCATTTTTCATGGCAGGCTTATATATGCGCATATAACAACTAAATATTTTCTTTATCATAAGCTAAAAAAACATCCTTACTTTGGAAAATGGCCTTATATGGAGCAGAAAGCTACTTATTTCCATCACTGCAGGATAGCAGTTGTTTCGTTTGTTCTTTGACATAGGAAGCCTGAAAATAGAATTTATTAGTGCTAGGACTGTATGCATCTTTCCAGAATATATCTCATTATAACTCTACTCTGGTAAGAAGCTTACACCCAAATTTACCATCATTTGAAATATAAACCTATTCTGATAATGTTGCTCAGTGTTGCTTAATCTTAAATTCAAGAATTCATTGTAATTATGATTGTGGCAGATGTTTATAACTTGCAAAAATACTGAATTCTGTTATTTTTTCTAAATCGTTCTATTCTAACAGTTAGATAACTGTTAATCAGTTCATGCATAATTTTTCTTGTATTTCAGAAAAGCACATCCTAGAAGTCTTAGGTCAATATAGGTAACTAAACATTGAAAGTAATTCTACATTTTCTGTGAGAGCATCTTTTAAATATCTCTGGATAAGTTATAAACATTCATTTGTCAATGTAAGTGATGGAAGATGAAGCAAACAGAGGATGTATATCTGCCTTGCTTATGCTTACACAAGACCTAGAAAAGGTCCCACATATCTTGTTGTTTTTGGATGCCCTGTTGAGAGAGAACTGTATCAATAACATCTTTGAGTCCAGTGCCCAGTTTTCATAAGGGAACTTGCAATTACTTGAGTTTCAGGTTTGTTATCAGAGGAAGTAAAAAAAAAACCAGCTGTCTTTTGGAATGACGGAACTGTTCTTGCTTATTGTAATTTCAAAGCAAAATCGCTATTCTTTCTACTTCTGCAGTGGGAGAATTCAAAGAGTGCATGACTATCATTTTTAACCCAAGAAAATATACCTGTATCACAAGTCTGTCGACTCAACTTAGCCATGAGAAATCACATTTTAAAAAAGAAGGTATTTTAGGACTTGTTCCTAGAATGAAATCTTTGTCTTACTGAGCTTGATGGCAAAATTCCTGCAGATTGCATCTGAACATGACTTGTCTGGGAGCCCTCACTAGGTAGGCTTTCTGCTCTAACCATAAGGTCACATGTCCTACTTCATTCCAAAAATACATGCATAATTCTCTCTGCTGTAATAGTTTGGAAGGTGAAAATCCATATTGTCCCTTACATCAAGCATTTTCTTGTCACGGTTTTAAGCCCAGCTGGAGAGAAAACACCACACACATGCTTGCTCAACAACCCCCTACCTCAGTAGAATGGGGAGGAAAATCAAAGTAAAATTTACGTGTTGCCATAAGAATAGTTTAATAATTGAAAATAAAGTAAAATACAATAATAATGGTTTAAAACAATTATTATCATTATAATAATAATGAAAAAAACAAGTGATGCACAATGCAGTTGCTCACCACCCACTGACTGGTGCCAGACCCCCCTTCTTGAACTCAGATTGTCCTTGCTTCTGGGTGACCCCCTCCCAGTTTAGGCACTGGGTGTGACATTCTGTGGTTTGGAATATCCCTTTGGTTGGTTTGCAGCACACATCCTGGCTGTAATCTTTCCCAGTTTCTTTCGCAGACCTCCTCACCTGGCAGAGCATGAGACAAGGAGGGAAAGTAAAGACAGGAAAAAAGAAGGGAAAAAATAGGGTAAACATGACTTAGCAAAAAACCAAAACATCTGTGCATTATCAGCATCATTCTCTTTCTAAATCCAAAACACAGCACTGTGACAGATACTGAGAAGAAATTAACTCTACCCCAGCAGAAACCAGGACACTTCTCTTGCAGCCTTTCATTTGCAAAATCTGATCAGAAACACATCTGTCTTTCCCAGGTACCTTTTTCTGTAAGTGATCATAAACCAAAGCATTCCACAGTAACTGACTTACTCCTTTTCTTCCTGCGAGATATATTTGGAGTCCAAAAAAGAAAATGTGTTATTAATTCCACAGAAAAATCTTTTTTCCTTTTCTTTTAAAACTGTCAATCACATTCAAATTGCAAACATAAACTATTTGGAAAAAGAATCCTACTGAACGAGTTTATTTATGAAGAGAGAATCATCAAAGTCGGTGATGTTTCACCAGAAATTTCAATCAACATAGGGCTTAGAGAAGCCAAATCAAAGGCCACAAAAAAACACTGATTTTGGATGGAAAAAAGCCAGATATGGAGAATTGTCACAAGAACCTTCAAATAGGTAACAAAAAAAAAATTAACAGACAAAACGAATATGTGTTTCTTTTAAAAGGGCACAAGTAGCAGCAAGCCCACAAATTTTCCTGGAAATGCAGAAAACACTTGCAGATCTAAAAATGTTGACAGATGACTCAAGTACAGTTTTACATGTACAATTTACACTAAGCAAGTTCTCCCTTTCTTTTGTGGCAGTTTGGCTCCTGGACAGCCTTGGAGAAAATTGTCTTCTTTTCTGAACTGGACTACAGTATGTTCTTCCAATGAGACTTCCTCTATTTCAGATACGAAACAAATGTTTTTATTAGCACATTTTAAAACCTAAAATAGATACATCTAGAGATGTGCAGTTATTACTGTTGCAATTACCATGGAGGAAAAGAATGGGTAAATGCAAATGTAAACATAATGCAGGAGTGTGTTTCTCAACATCAACTTTGATCACCAAATATCTTAGAAGTTTCATATACTGAGCTCAATTAAGTATCCTATTCAGGAGGTGGGCAAAAAAGTCAACTGGAGCAGGTGAATGAAGGCATTGATAATGTTGGACAACGAGAAACATAGTAGTCAACCAGTGATAAAGTGCTGATGGTCTGTCATGTTTTGATCTTGACTAGATTGACCCTTCATCCCGTCATTATCTTGATTAATTGCCACCAGTCAGTTTAGTCAGCACATGTAAATTTTAAGTAAATTGTAGGGTAAGCATCATTCTTTTCTCTATTTCTAATGAGCTTGGTACAGAGAAGACTCATATCCTTGCTGCCATAGTTCTAGGTCAAAGCACATTTAATATAGATCAGCTATAAGGGCTGGAGGCTGTTTGGAGGGAGTATATTAATTTCTCACCAGCCACAAAGAATATGATTCTGTTTCCACATCCAGTTATTCACCACTCAGTGCTGAATGCTGCTATCAAAAAGAAACCTCTTCATACAGAAATTTTGCTGATGTGGACATGTATTTAGATTTTTAACTTCTTATTCCCTGCAAAGAATGTACTAATATTTGGACATGTATTATAGAATCTTACTTTTTGAAAACTTTTTTTTTTTTTTTTTTGATTTGCAAAATATGATGCAAAAAACTGTACAGGCAAATCTATAGAGAATATTTTAAATTTGAAATTGTTTTAATTTGCTGTAAGAATGCTTTCATATACTTGAATGTAAGTGTTCTCAGAGGTTTTATGTTTCTTGCTGCCTTCTCATGTCAAAAGCTGTTTACAACGGAGTGTCTTCATCTTTCCTTTCCTCATTAATGACAAACCAATCTACTACCCACACTTATATGCAGATACTCAGCACATTGTGTTTATGGGAAAAGAAACTTATCAGCAGTCTTCAGCTGAAATATCCTGGATTGTCTAAGGATCTAAATTCTAATGTTTGAGTACTGTGTTACTACTGTGAAAGATCGCAAGCAACTTGCTGAAAGAGGGTAGGTGATTTTATCAGAATAACTAATGAGATGCATTCTGTAATGTCTGTTTACATAATTTCATATGTAATCTGTCAGATATAATAGGTAGAACAAATTTCCACTTGTCTGTCTTTAAACAAAAATGCTCATGAAACCCAGACATTAAGCAATCTTCACAGTTCATAGGACTTTGTCACGAATAGACATTTGATATACAAATGACAGAAAAGTTATTACTGTCTTTCAAAATACGTATGAATATCTATTTTGATTTGCTAAACACTTATCACCGACAACTGAAGAGTTAGACAAGCTAATTTGTTTCCCTTTTCACTTGATTTAAGTCACCTAAAGTACAAGGCCTCACCAGAAATTATAGCCATTACTTCATCGAGTGCTTATTGTCAAATTGCACATTATGACTGAATTTTCAATTACCTTAACAATGAAGAGTGGACTAAACAGTGAACAGGGAGTAGAGTGGGAAAAAAAAAAAAAAGATAGAAGAAATTTATTTAGAAGCTGAAGTATAAACTGAAATATTTTGATTAAGGAGGTTTTATGTGGGTACCACGAGACTCATTCCTCAGTCTGCTCATTGTACCTGCCCAAGAATTCTCAATTTTACTATTTTCTTGCTCCACATGTTTGTCCACCCAGTTTACAGATCTTGGAAGGAATATTCTCAGATTTTACTTGCATTTTATCTTGACAATGTCCATTTTTTTAATAATCTTAATATCTGGCTTTTGAGAAAAACGAAAGTATGAGTGCTCAGCTGAGTTCTGAAAAGTCTACCTAATTTTCTAAAACTAAAGCATTTCTGTGGATTCCTAGAGTGTCATGGTTACTGAATGGCTTTTTAAAGCTATCCTGCTTTTTATACCAAATCTTCCAGATGCCAAGGATTTCCTCTGTGAGATAGAGAGGTATCTTCAGATACATGAGCTGGAGTTAAACAGCTTTCCTATGAGCAGGATCAAATCTGAAATGTAAGTCATCAGTCTTTTTCTGAAAGTTTGATGCTTGGTATTTGGGAAATTCTGGTAAAGGGTCAGTTGAGTGATCTTCAGCTTAGCAGATTATAAAAGTGAACATTTATGAGTCACAAATCATTAAATTTTCAAAACTTCCTCTCCTTTTCCTTGCACGCACCAAACACACGCAGGCCTGCAACATGAACATTACACAGGTAGTATACTTCAGTTTAGTAAATACTCTCCTACCTTTAATTTGGAATCTATATCTCTATGTGCTACATAGACATTTATATCTTTCTTCTTGTTATGCAGTCTATGATGTTTCTACTGGTTCATTCTTTATACGCATTTTACTATTTCGCTCCCATTTTTTTTTTCTAAATTGTGTCACGTTTTTTTACCAATTTCTTGACACAGAGTCCTACTACCAGTACAAAAAAGAATTTTCCTTTCGCTCTCCCCAGCCTTACCTGTTTCAGTGCTGTTGCCAGTCATAGGACATTCCTCTCATTTCAGAGCCTGTTTTCTTCATCTTCCACAGGACTGACTATACCTCACGAGAGCTCTTTCTGGATCTAGAGGTTTGAAAAGTCTGCCTCTGTCTCTTTGCTTCCCCTACCTGTTGTTGCTATCTCTGAACTGTAGTGTTGTTTGAGGTCTTTTACAATAAATACCGCATAGTAATTAGTATCCCAGTCACAACACATGTTCATAGGGGAACACTGAAGGAATGTACTTTTTTTCTTTAAAATAAATTAATTAGCTCGTTTATAAATCATTTTAACAAGAAAGATGAGGAGAGGGTGGAAAAATGCAGAACAAGAGCAAAAATCAACTGTTTATGCTTCTCAAATCTCAGGGGAGTAAAACAAGAAAAAATCACTTCCACGTTTTTGAATAGTTTCTTAGTCTCCAGCAAAGAAGCAATGAGTGGACACATATACTATCTGTCTTTCTGTGTAATGAATAGATAACTAGGAAGCCACTCACTGATTGCAGTAGCAGGCTTTTTACTGTGGCAGAACTGTAGGGACCCTGGGGCATTCTGTCACTGTCAAAACTCTTAACCACTTTACTCTCCAAAGGCTTCTCTGAAATCTCAGCCCTCTCTCTTGCAGAGACAAAGACTTGGGACCACTAAAATAAATAATAGATCAAACTTTAGCAAGAGAAGAATATGTCAAGAGACAAGGCAAGGATGGAAAGTTTTTATAACATCATATGAAACTATCAAGGCTCTCTCAAAGATATCATTTTGTTTTATTACGCTGCTTTATCAAAACCAAAATTCCATTGTTCAATTCGAGCTTCACACAGTCTCTGAAGAAAACTCATCCAAGTATATAAATGAGCAAGAATTAAGTGGTGTCACCTCTTTGTATATCAAGTGTAAGAAACACAAGGGGACTCCTAATTGATTTCATTTTCCTTTAAGAAATTTTTCATCTTAGCATATAATCCTTTATCAGTGTTCTGATTTTGTGTTGTGACTATTATGGTTCTGAGGATAAAATTCACACCTGATTAGATAAAACCAACAAACTGTAGGAAGCTTAAAGTGACTACAGTTAATGACCCTCCTCTCTCCTATCCCCAAAACAGAAGTTCTGCATTGTGTAATTATGAAACTGAAACAAAAAGGTTTATGGGAATTAATTTAGAGATGCATGAACCAGTTGTGCAGGTGGAGTACACAGACACGGAAACTGAAGGAAGTTTTATATGCAGAAGGAAAAGTTTATTTCTCAGGACAGTGAATTCTGCTTTCTGAATGCCCAATATTTTTAGTCTCAAATAGTGAATATTCATAATACTTCTCTCTTCTCCTCACCTCCCTTACCCTCCCCTCATTTCATTTCTTGAAGTTCATGGCTAATAATCTGCTCTTTGACATTCAAGACAAAACAAAAGTTAAGAATTCTTAAACATGAATGACATTGTTATCAAAGAGTGCTGAGAATATTTGTGGGTCAAAAAGGTGATCTTCCTTAGAGACAAAATAAACTGTTTCGGATATCTGGTTATTAAGGTTAGTACTGGTGATACACTTTTTAAAATAAAATCAAACAACAAAAGAAGCAAAGAAGATTATTTGTTGAATTGTAACTCCAGAGAAACTTTAGCATATTAATCACAAGGAAACGTTAATTTTGCTAAGGGCCTCACTGAAAAGTTACCGTCCTTTGGAGTTTGTTAAGTTTTCAGAACTTGGTGAGAAAGTCTCGTTAGAATCCATATAACGAATCTTACGTTACTGAATTTTCATTTACTGTCACTCAAAAGATTACTGTTGAATAAAGGTATAATCTCACAGTATTTCCAGTCTAATCAGAAATGGGATAAGTCTGAAATAGAACTCTATTTTTGAGATTAGTCGGACTCTTTCAAACTCAGTTGCGTGCTCAAGAAGCTAAAGCTTATTCTCAGAAGGGAGACTGGGTCTCTACCTGCTGTATTTCTAAGCAGGTGAAATTTCTTTCAAGCCACTCTCTGACTAATCAAAGGCACAATTGTGTCAGTGAAACTGTGTCAATAGGGCCAGTGACAGACAAATATATCAGGTGATATTGAGACTCTGATGATGCTGCTGCCTTAGGTCCTTTCCTGGTAGCCCAGGAAAAACATTTCACTATTTGTGCAACAGTGAAACTAATTCACAGCAAATATTTCACTACACAAAATGCTGGCGAGAATAACTTAGGTCCGTCTTAGAAATTATTAAGCCCAATGCTTTATTATGTTTCTGAAAATTATTCTTAAGTTGTATTTAGACACTTCCAAAAATTTTACCAGTTTAGTGACCATCTATGCCCTGAACAAAGGTGTGTTTCTGATAGGTACCTTTCCCCAGCCACTTTCCAGATGCTAACCTTAACAGAGGAAGTAAAAGTCAAACAGTAGTCAATTTCATAAAATTAATATATTCATAATTAAACACATACTTGTTTCTAATTTCAAAAATTACTCTCAATTTTGGGTGATAAATCTTTTTTCTCCTCCCTAATATAAATCATCATATTGTTATAATGAATTATTCTGATTTTAGGTGCCTGGTCTTGTGTTTTTTGTCTTCGGTTTTAATCAAATCAAGTTTATTAAAAAATATCTTTGCAGTTATTTTAGTGGTAACGTTGCCTCAAAAATATATAGGTAACTGGCACTTTCAGGTAGGTGATGTAAGTACCACAGAATTTTGTATCAAAGGCTAGGACCCCAACACAGAGATTATTGCTCTTTGGGTAAGAGATTTCCTAGAAGTGCCAGACTTCACCATCTTAATCACACAGAGTTAAATAGTATTGCATACACATAAAATTAAAAATCAATATTTTTACATCAAAAGCAGTTAACATGATGAATCTGAAACTTTTCTCTCGGGTTACTGTCCTCCCACAAAAATATTTTTTTGTAATACTGTTCTGATTCTCCATAATTAATTTATCCTGGTAAATTATAATAAAAGCTGTTATGCTTCATTTATAAGGTGCCTACATTATTATAAATTGTGACTCTTTTTCATTTGAAAAGTTTTCGAATTTATCTTAGCTTCTTAGAAAGAAGTGGCAGGACAGGAGGTTTTAGATTGGAGGAGAGGGTACAGAGAAAAAGGAAATTCTTGAGTAGGAAAACTGGAATACGAAGAGCCCTAAAATGAAGAAAGGAAAATGAAGCCTGGAAGTGCGGTATGGGTACTAGAAGAGAGAATGCAAAACCAAAGAAAAACCTAGGAAGAAAACAGGGTGACATTCAAGAATGACAATTCTTCTATTTTAATATGAGCCAGCATATCACCAATGCACTGCTGGACACGGTCCTCACAACAGACCCTGAATACGGGGAGGTATTTCTTACAGGGTACAGAAATGCTGTTAAGGCATCAAAAATGGGATCAGCATTGTACTACTGCTTCAAAATCCCACTGGTCCAATCCATCTAGTCACACCCAAAAAAAGAAAAAAAAAGAAGCCAAAGACTAGTTGGATTTATGAAGAGGTTGAAGCAGCATAATCAAGGAAAGATAAGGCTGATGTAGTAAAAATTGGAAAGTTGGAAGCTGACTTGGCAGCTTGGCTTTGAAGCTTTAACACTTTAGCAATCTGCATCAAGAATATCCTCATTAGCCTTTAATGTTGCTTGCTTAAAATAGGACAGGATCATAACTAGGACATGCCTGCACCGCACAAAGATCCTTGAGGAAGTGCTGACCAAGGCTAGTACAGCCACGCACGGGGGCAGCCCTTGCGTTGAGCATGAGTCCAAAGCCAGTGGGCCATTTATTTTCTTTACAATAAGCATGAGACCTTGGCACAGCAAGGCACTACAACCCCAGAAAAGGAAGTACAATGCTGCTGTGCTGCAGCCCTTGCAGTCCCTGATTTGGGACTGGTGACGAAATTCCTCAGTAGCCATATATCGTGGTTGAGAAAGCTGCAGACAGGAATTTGGAAAGAGTGGATATTCAGAGTAGATATGTACAAGAACCAACTCTCTCACTTGTACACAGCATTGCACAGTTTGGATTTTTGGGGGGTTTTTTGACACATGGCTTCCTGGGATTGTTTGCATGGAAAATGGATCATTTATCATTATTTAAAGCAGGGTGATCACTGGTATTTATGCATAGATTCTTGCACTTATAGTGGAAAACAGCAGCTCTGAAAACAAAAGATTGGAAGCTTTGTGGGCAGTGTCTAATTATGCTTGTTATTAAAATTCTAGGAAGTGTCAAACGGTGTATTTTTTTTATTTAGCTTGTATCAAATCTATTTAGCTTTCTGAGGAATAAAATTATGTTCTGCCACTCGTAAAAGAAGGGATGTACATGTATCTTCTAGCAACGTAATACAGTAAACTAAGAATTTAAGAAATCTATGTGTTTCTCTATATTTGGGACAAGCTGAAATATCCCTACTACACAGATTATCACAGGCATGGAGATGTGATTGTATTAGTTTTCTACAGAACAACTTCATTCAATGTGTTCATTCGACAAAATACATTTGTCATTTCTGCAACCATGTGTTGGTGACATAACAACACATCACTGAGCACAGTGGGCCCAATTGTAAATCATTGCTGCATGAATAACTAGTGAAATGGGTGTATAGAAAATCTCATCTGCACCAGCTGTAGCTTTTTTCCTCCTGTGCATATTTCATTAATAAAATTATATAAGTTTTTGCAGAATTTTACTAATTTGACCATATAATTGCTACCATCTTTTACCAAATGAAAATTGGGTTTAAATACAATATTGAATGAATTTGCACAACAAATTCAAACACCAAACACATTTTTTAAAAGTCCATCTAGTTGTCAGTGAAGTAGGAGATTTGATTGCTCTGCCATGAGCAAACTGTGGACCTTGTCAAATTTATCTGTAATTTTCACTAGAGACTTTCTTTTATCATTTGCTACTGCCAGAATATACTATAATTCCTTCAAAACCACCCAAAAACTGTCATTTTTTTCTGAATCAGCAGTTCCTGTTTAAAAGATATAGAGAAGCACCAGGAAGCAATATATCAGACAGCTCAAAAATGCACACACATGTTATGTTGGACACAGAATTTAGCATATGCATAAATGCACGGTGACTGCTCAATATACTGTGCTACCTGTTTAGCCATCTGAAACTAATACAGTATAAACATGAATTAAAAGGAAATAGCTTCCAGTGTGCTCAGCTATCTGTCCGGAGATTTGCACAAGAGAAAGCATCTTTCATTGAGGAAATTAGGAAACGGATTTGCAAGTGGAATTTTTAGTATCAATTAACTCATTACTTTCCCAGCAATCGAATCAATTTGGTACTGCTAAAACACACTAGGTTGGCAAAAAAAAGACATCAAAATCCTTCACCAAGTGGATGTAGATATTTTACAACACGTTCCATTTTGCTGCCTTTTTGACAGATGAAGATCGTTTTACAGATCATGAAACCATTAATTTTAGCTTTACTTTTTTGGAAGGGCAGAATAAACCCCAAATAACACCTTCAGCCTTCTTCAGCTCTTCATGAGCCTTTTTAATTGTAAACACTGGTATGTGTCACAAAGTTCAAACAAAAAAAATTTAAATATAACTGTAATTATCTTTTGGATAATCTTTGCATTGCATTATTTCAACTTCCAGTTAAGTGTCAGGGATCCACGTTTTCACTGTTACCTACTGCTATCCTTGTCTTAGGTTTGATCAACATAAGTTTGATCTTCAAGAAGCTTTTCTGTCTCCGCAAAAGGGATAGTTTTAGTTTTTCCTAACAGTGCCTCTAAAGATACCACTTAGTAGCAACTGGGATATTTTTCTCTGGTACAAACTCACATGTGAAGCTGACTGACTTAGACCACTTTGCTCTCCAGTGTGTGAAATACCATCTATGGCAACATCAGATTTTAAAGGAGTGGACTGTCTTTGAGGCCTAAAGAAAAAGGGCCTAATTTCCTGCCGAGTACTACCCAGCCATGAATTAATCTAAAATCTGTCCTTTTACAACCTATTGCTATTAGCTGTTCTCTTATCAAGTAATGAGACCATTTGGGATGCGAGCCATATGAGAATAAAAATTTTCTCCTAATGTTAGCTCAATATTAAATCAGTTTAGAAACTGTGTTTATTTTTTGCAGTGTTTTGCCTTTTGAGCAATTTGGCTATGGTTGGTCATTATTTGACATATCCAGCTCTTTTTAGCACTGTTTTTGGAATTTACCTGTCTTAAAGACAAAACTGCTTTCTTCATTCTGTTCATTTCCCAGGCTTTTTAGCTTTGCTAGGAAAGGCATGTTAAATAGGACACATATGTCATGACCCTCTGTACAGTATTTGCTTCAGTCTCATTAGTGGTAATATGCAACTACTAGGATCAGATAATTGGATCTAAATTTGGTAAAGTCCCCAGACAGTCTTTACACCCTGCCATTGTTTCTGCAATGGGCTGAGGCAGCATTGGGCCTCCTCAGCTCAGACGTGCAGAGATATTTTGTGTTTCTCAGCTCTCACTGTCAGAGATGATTAGGTGCCAATGCAGCTGGAAAGAAGACAAGCAGATTTGGTTTTCAGATGAAAGTTAGAAACTACTGTGCACTGATATTCACTACTGACTAAAGGACTGGCATGGATTACCTTATTAAGTACTCATTTGGCTCTCAGTCAAGGAACCCGATAGATTTTTTTACTGTTGGTGAGGAACTAATTTTTGTTTATATTTTTTGTAATGACTCATCTTAATCTTGGGTCTTTTAAGTAAGAACTAGTGAAGGAGAAAAGAAGAATAGTAAAAATTTACGATATCAAATCAGTTAATACTCCAAAGAAATTTAGACCTATGTTTGCTCATCCAGAATGGTTGAACAGACAGCAGATGCTCATCGATGTCGGAAATCTCAGGACAGATTTAATTAACTTTTTTTTAGTCCTAATTGTTTCTAGATCATCTACTGTGTTATCTCAGCAATTATTTTTTTTCTTTTTCAAGCAGCCCAAAATGTAATATAAATAGAAGCTTTATACTTACAATGAGACTGATTTTTGTGGTTTTAATAAAAGCAAGGGAGCCTTTTTTTTTTTTTTTTAAATGAGGAATTCCTCATAAGCTTTAATAGATACAGAAAATGAGTAGAAAAGAATAAAAGAGAAAAACACAGTGTGAGTTTTTCCATATTATTGGACCCACTTCTCCTGGATGGTTTCCAATCAACATTGTACATGATTTTTAAAGCATATAACTGTCTAAAGCAGCAATTGGTCATGGTTGTTTAACCCCAGCCCACAACAAAGTTGCACACAGCCACCTGCTCAGTCCCTGCCAGGTGGATGGGGGAAAGAACCAGAAGGGAATCAGAAGAATAAAAGTGAGAAAACTCATGAGTTGAGATAAAGACAGTTTAATACATAAAGGAAAAAACACACGCACACAAGCAAAGTAAAATATGGAATTAATTCACCACTTTCTATTGGCAGGCAGGCATTCAGTCATCCCCTGGAATGTGTAATGTCTACTCGGGAAGACAAACAACAAATTTTCTAAGTTCCTTCCTTCCTTCATGTTCCTTCAGCTTTATACGCTGAGCATGGCGCCAAATGGCAAGGAATGTCCCTTTGGTCCGCTGGGGTCAGCTGTCCTGGCTGTGTCCCCTCCCAGCTTCTTGTCATCACCTCCTGGTGTCCTCACTGACAGGGCAGCTGAAAAGATACCGACTCTGTGTAAGCACTGGTCAGCAATAGTGAAAACATCCCTGTGTTATCGACACTGTTTCCATCACAAATCCAAACAACCACACAACAGCTGCCATGGATACAGCTGTCCCTAGAATGAAACACAGTAGACTACAAGCATATCATTCTGCTGTGAACTGGAAGCTGCTGTGATGGGAGTATTTGGAGACTGAAACATTGAGTAAATTTTGAAACTTTAGGCATGGGTTTATTTATATTTATATTTAATTACCAGGTACTCTATCAACAATTGAAAATCATACATAAATCCAACATACTAAGGGAGCCTTGGAAAAATGATGTGTTTTTTGCTTCCAGCAGACTCTGATACCCACAGCGTTTGATGTTCTCAGCCTGTGACTGAGATGGTTCATTCACTTCATCATCAAAGCAGGTAGTTAAAACCAATGTTCTCTGCTCTTTCTTCCCCAAGTTCCACTCTGCATCCTCGGTGTTTATATGAAACTGTTCCATGAACTGAGACCAGTCTGGTCCCGTTTTTCATAGGCTCTGCCTCGTGCAGGTTATATCTTGCAAGTCATTGTCTGTTTCACCTTCTTCAAATGGGTATTGCCTGTTTATAGACCAGGTGCTCCTCATATGATTTCTTCAAGAAACTCCAGACTAGAAAATGTTATCTTAATATTTTTTAAAGCCAGTATGATAAGATACTTCACCCGGCATCTAAAATGTATCAGTTTTGTGGCATATCAAGCTCCAAGACAGGCAAGGTAAGTTTGTAAATTTGTCTTCATGCTGTATATGTTTTAGATAGCTAGGGAATCCAGCTAGGATTCCCTAAACTAAGATTCTTTACAATATTTAAAATGCCAGTATGTTTATTTCTCAAGTGTACACCACCAGAGTTTCGCAAAGTTTTAATAGTTTTATGTTTCTAAAATCAAACTAAGGCTATGTAGGAATTTTTAGAAAGTCAATACTGAGCTTCTTTCCTTCTCCTTTCCCTTCCACTGTCCTCTCCTCCACTTAACCTTCCATTCTAAATCTTCTTAGCATTTACTTTCCCTCACCCTTGCAGTCTCCTCTCCTTCCTCTTCTCTCTTCTTCTGCCTTCAGTTTTTTCCATCTCTTCTCTTTCTTTTCCCTCTGCAGCCATTACACTGATGCTGCAAATTTTCCTAAACATTTGGAAACTTTAAGAAACAAACAGCCCCCTCTTTTTGAAGGAAGCACCTGCCTGAGATAAAATTACATCTAAAGAACTTAATTAAGACTCTTAGAAAAAAAAACAGAACACAGGATAATTATAGCTGCAGTAATGGAATTCATTCAAAACAAACCCTCACACAGTTGCAGCAGAATGGAAAGATTAAGCATCTGGTAGTAACTCATAGATAAGGTACGTAAGAAAGACAAGTAGTGAATGTTATGTCCCAAAAATAAAATAATCTGGTTTGGAGGTAGTAGGAAATGAGTCTGTTATTTACAAAGATCCTGGTGTGAATTATCTGCCATGCATTTGACGAAATTTTTTAGAATTTTTTTTTTACCCAGATGAAGCTAACTTCATATACAAGTATGAAATAATTTCATAGATATTTGAAGTAAACAAATATATCACCTCCAATTTATGACTTTCTTTTCAAGAATCAGATAACCAAAAGATATCAAGAATATCCTAACAGATGCTTCCAAGAGTCCCTGCAATTTTCCTGAATTTTATAATTTATAATTAATTCTAAATCTTGTTTTAGCTCACATTTCTGGATAGAATTACTCAGTGTTATTTACAAGTTCTTTAAAAGCTTAATATACAACAACAGAGAATAGCAAATAATGCTCAGCATACTTGCAGATTTTACTGAAAAGGTCTCATGCTTCATACTCAGCGAATTTTGCAGAGTTTATTGTTAATATAATGTTGGGTAAACTGTTTTAGTTCTTGAACTATATAATTACCACTAAAGAGTAATATATTACTGTTATTAACCTATGAATCTGTGTGAATGTGCTTAGGAGCATTTGCTCATATTCAGTGTGCTAACCAAGCAAAAGGCTTGGAATAACAATGACACCGAAATGAAAGGAAATAAGAGTGTGTGACAGCTCTTTCCAAAACTTATGATCTCTGGCCATTTAGAAACTGATGCCATTGGAGATAAAACCATCATAACATGAACATCAATATAGCACAAATTTTTATTAGATGGAAAAGGGATTATTTTGAAAGGAAAATAAAAGCTTTCTTACTAATGGAAGTCCACTCTTCTACTCATCAAAAGTCTGCATTTTGGGGGTTACCACATAGACACACAAATGGAGCATGAAAGCAGGATAAAAATCAGAGGATCCAGCTAAGAAATTACAAGGCCAGTATCATTTTATTAAGTCTCATATGAGGCAAGAGATTTCTTCTTTCCTCTTAAGTCAGGAAAAGAGAATATTCATTACCAAAAAATCTATTCACCTATTGAAAAAGAAGCAGCCTCTTTACTAAAGATTTCTGATAGTATTATTTTTATTTCATAAGAAATTCAGAGCCCAGTTCAGGGACAGAGGGAAAATTACTCCCACGCTTAGGGTTTGAGGAGCTGATTTATTTGCCATGGAAGACAGGGCAACTATATGAAACACTTTATTTTATACTGCAGTTTTGAAGTATAGCCATGCTGTAATATTTCTTATCCAACATACTCCTGTCAACATTCCTTCAGTCAGGTTACCAGGGCGAGTGGGCTCATTGCCAGTGCAGTCAGTTCTGAATTCCTCGAAAGGCTTTGTGCCCTCCAGATGGGAAGATAATCTGTACTTGGATAATGTGATACTAACACTACTGCAGTTACAGGAAGAGCCGCAGAAAATACTTTCATTTCCACAATACCGTTCCTCATCTTTCTTTGGGCACCTTGCAGTAGACACCACCTTTTACACCCCACTGTAATGGGTCTCCAGCTCCTCTTTGTGGATGACAACAGCGGCTGCAGCAGAAACAATTTGAGGACTTCCAGAATTTTGCCTCAGCATCCCTTCTGCTTGTTCCTCTGAGTAACACTACTATCAGTCCAGAGGCTGTGTTCAGTGTTGAGTTTAATCAGGGATATGCATTTTACTTTCCAATGCACTTTCTACAGCTCCAGAGGTCCCAAAGACTAAAGTTTCCTTCTGAAATTATGTGAATCTCTTGTGTGAAGTTTGGAAAAAAAGTAACCGTCTGAGATAATTTTGTTGTTATAATTCTCCCTTTAAGTAAATTCAGAAGAAGGAGAACAAGTATACAGTCTCTGAGATATCTTCACACTCATGCCAAAAAAAATCACTACACTAAATATTGTGTCAATTTTCACAGATCCACAATTGCATATCCAAGCCCTTTGGAGAATATTTATGTATCAAATACGTGCATTTGCAATCATGAAGGCTATTTTGTATATTCATTATAAAAAAAAAAGTAACAAATATCTCAAATGTATTCACAGCATAATTTCCAGTCACAGTTACTCAGGGTTCCTTTTTCATTTTTTGTCCAGAAAGCACAAGTTAGTACTTATTTCTGACTTTCTTTTTCATGTATCATACTCTATTTATACAGTTAGTCATGGTCTAGATTTCATCTGGTATGAACCCAATATGGCTAATGTCATTAGTTTCTGTCGTGTGTAATTTCGTATTCTGTTAAGAAACAGAATTTGAAATTAGCATATGTGCAAAAGCATTAAGAAATGGAAGTTTTTTTCTCAGCTGAAAAGGTCACGTACTTGTAAATCTTTGTCAGAACTGAAGCGGCACAAATGCACTGCAACGGCAGCGTTCCAGAAAGGTGGTGCATTTAATGCCAAGGTAGCGCTTGAGCCTCGATAGTGTGAAAAGCTCTAGCAGCTTGTAAAAATCATTAAATAAAAAATTATCTGTAGTCAACAATGTAACATATGATTCAGGTATCCTGAGAAATAAAGTAATGAAGGTAAGGCTTTATTTGGAGAATATACTGAGGCATCAGAACATAAACAGGCGAAAGGTAAGGTGGCAAGAAGATTCTGGAAAAGCTGAAAAAGGGTGGTTCTACTCTGACAATGGATAAATAGTTACCTAGTGTTATCATCCATACTTTATTATCCATACTATGGATATGCATTGAGGACAAATATCCTTCATTACGTTTTTTCTTTGAGGTATTTTGAAATTTCTACTGCAGATGTTCAAAATGGATGAAAAATCAACACCATAAGTCTTTAATCTAATTTTATCTTCTGCAGGTAATACAGAAGAATCACATAGAATCCCAGAATATGCTGAGTTGGAAAGGACCCACAAGGATCATCAAGTGCAGCTCCTGGCCCTGCACAGGACAGCTCCAAGAATCACACCATGGGCCCAAGAGAATTGTCTGAACACTTCTTGAACTCTGTCAGGCTTGGTGCTGTGACCACTTCCCTGGACAGCCTGTTCCAGTGCACCTCTGGGTGAAGAACCGTCTTCTAATATCAAACCTAAACCTGCCCTGACACAACTTCAGGCCATTCCCTTGGGTCCTGTCACTGGTCACCCCAGAGAAGAGAGAAGAGATCAGTCTGCCCCTCGTCTTCCCCTCAGGAGGGTGTTGTAACTTCAGTGAAGTCTCCCTTCAGTCTACTCCAGATTGAGCAGACCAAGTGACCTTGTTGACTACAAACTGATAATAATAGTAAATAAACAATAAACTGAAGTTAATTGAACTCTAGAAGAAACAATAATATAATGTATTTGTTCAACAGCACCTCCATTTATGTTTTATTTTTATAGTAAATTCACTTAATCTTTTTCATTCATTTGCTCTCCAAAATAATTGCCAATAAAGACCTCTGCTTCAAATAAACCACATGAAGAAAGATTTAACCCATCAACTAAAAACTTTTAAATATTGCTACCTTTTTAGTTATCTGATCGCTATAAATAGAAGTAAATTTATAGAGGATATATTAAATCAGATTTTTAAGTTAGAGACAGTATGACATAAAAAATTTTTTTAAATACTAAACCAGCAATAGCTCCACCTCTCTTTTTGGTTAAGCAGAATAAGAATTCATTCTGACTTGTTATGTTTTACTCTGGAACAAAATGTCTCACTTTTATATAGCTATTTCATACAAGTTTTTCTTACTCATTTTTTGTCAGTAATTCCCATAAAATCTGAAGATATTTTTTGTCAATATGCTGATGTATTTTTATAGTAACAAAGGAGAGAAAAGGAAACCTATAAAAAAGTATAATTCTTGCCAATTCCATTCTCTTCCTAGATAGTAACAAGTAGATGTTTATATTCATTTATAGTAAATTGATAGAATTGTTTTGTTGCCAATTATGTTGTGCTTTGATTTGCCAGGTTTGTACAGCTTCTTAACTTTCAAAGGCAGAAATATTATCTTTGGATATATTTTCAGAATATCTGGAAAAGTATTATTACTGAGGATGCATTTAGCATTCTTGAAAAAGACATGTAAAAACATTTTGGCATACAAGAAAAGCCTTACAATCGTTTCATACTTTACCTAAGGGAAAAAGACATTGAGGAGCAACATACTTGAGAATAAAAGTTTTGGAAAATGAAACTTGTTTTTTTCAACTTTTCGTGTTTCAAAGTTATTTAGTTCACCTTCAATTAGAACACACACTGCATGCCCATGAGCAGGCCTGGATCCACACAGGATTTATAATGAAGCATTCTTTACTGCCAGATATCTTGGAAATTTTAGACCATCTGGTTTCACAACATACTTGTAGCTGATTATCTGCTTAAGAATTAATTAGGAACACATGTTAAACTGTTGTCATAGCAAAATTGTTGACATTTGTCTTATATGTCTTTTGAAAAACAACCATATTCCAAATCAGCTTCCAAAACAGGATGAAGTAAATAAAGAATGAAATAAAAGGCAGACTCTGCTAGGATTAAAATGCATGTTCCTTGTCCAAGAATGGTACCTAAAGTTATTACATTGTAGTTTTCAGTGACAGAGTATAAAAATATGACATAGATGAAGCTCCTTCCAGTATTGGTTTATCTCTCTCTGTCATATGAAAGATAAGTGTAACTTAAAATAGCGAACAAAAACAAAACAGCACAATGTAAAATAGGAAACACAATGAGATTCAGATGCTTAAGGATAACTGAAATACATATTCATTTTCTCAGCAGATATAGTTGTCTTTTCTCTTCTTCTCCTAGAAGAAATACTTGTGGCATTTATAGTTAAATAATTGCCCGTAGAAAAACATCAAACGGAATTTTCTAAAAACGGCACCTTGACTCAAAAGTTACTTGTTCTTTCACCGGGGCTTTTTAAAACGAAGACTATCGCTAGCGTGTGTGGGTACAAACAACAAATTATTGTGACAAAATAAGTTATTGCACATCAAATGGGTGACTGCTACAGATCACTTGTTCGCTCTGAGTCACTGAGAGATAAAATGCCTAAGAAGCTTCAGCTATCATTAGACAGTTGGGGGAGGTTTGTGAATATTTGCAAGAACATAGCTCAATTAGAATGAAATATCTTGAAACTGTACAAAACAACAAATGTTTCAAGTATCTGACCTCCAAAATTTTTTGTCAAACTGTGAATAGAATCAGTCATACGATAACATTTTTTTAAACTAAGGTATTAACAGGAAAAGAAAAAAGAAAGAATCCTTCCTATCTCTGATACTAACCTTGCTCGACAGAAAAAAGGCAACATGAAACACTAGAGTTTAAAATTCAAAGGAGTTCTCACTTCTGTTTGCTATTTGATAAAAGCATTCTTTTTCTAATAGTGTTCTGAAATCTGGTGTTTTGTGTCTCCATTTCTTTAGTCCACAATTAAACTGTCGTTACCATTTCCTTCAGTAGGAGTTAAACACTTCAAATTTGTGATTGTATAGATGACCATAAGATGAACTTTTTCCCTAGTTTGTGCAACTGCTTGCTAATGTATTCTTAAGTCTCTGTATACAATATTAAGCCACAAGGCAGCATGGCAACTTCTCTTTGCAAAGCAGGATAATTTTTGCAAAATGGTAACCCTTGTGGAGCTTTTGGTTTTGTGTACCGTGCTGAAGGTCTGAATTCTTTTCTCTGAGCAGCTTGGGATAACGGAATGGCTATTTCCCAGTTTATATAAGTCTATCTCCTATCCTCTTCTCACTTCCTTGGGTGCAGTATTAGTGCTTGATACCACAAAAATATCATTTAAACACAGAGAGAAACATCAAAAGCTACAACTCATGCCCAAAACTTTAACTACTTTTGAAATGAGTGAGAAGAAAAATGCTGGCAGTTTTTAGCAGCCTTATAAAGAGGGTAACACAAAACACGGAGCAAGAGAATATCAAGAGCTTTTGCAGTAATTCATCCTAAATTGTGGTTCCAACTTGACTAGCATTTACAGCTCTGAAGATTAAATGCAATCTGTAAAGAAATTTTCAACTGCTATAGTTATTAGTTAAGGGCTGGAGAAAGCAAAGGAAAGATCACGATAACATACATGTGTATGTGTGTGTGCATATCTATATATGTACACACACACAAGTTTACAATTCTTTATTGACTCAGTAGGGATTCACCGATTTTTAAAAGTATAAATTATTGCACATTATCTATATTATCTGAGTAGTTACATGAAATAGAACAGTCTCAGTTACATCAGCCTAAATATACTTAATTTCCCTAGTCAAACAAGTTGAAAGCAACATAAAACATTGTATCAAATCCTTCCCAGCCTAATCTTCCTCTAACAGTGGAAAGTTGTCACACTTTCTTAACTATGTTACTACAGATAAAGCTACACTATTTTCCAAGTATTGAATTCAGCTGTGATATGTAGCAAAACTTAAATAGCCAAAATATACAGTCATTATGTTTCTCAAGTAAGGAATAAATTCCAATCTGGTCCAATATAATACAGGCTTAAAAATATGAAACTGATTAAATATGATGTGGACAGATGGAGACAGATCTAGCTGCCAAAGATATACAGGAACACCTGTGTTAATAGACTTGTCATCAGGAAAAGAAAAATAAAATTATTCACTTAAGCAAGTCTGATGTCTTATAGGCTTCCACAATAGTTGATATAAAAAGGATTTGCTATTTTAAATGGATCTGTGAATGACCATTAGTACTAATGGTCCTTTTTTCTGACATTTTTACTGTCTTTTTACTTACATACTGACATTTTTTTTCTTGTTCTCTCTCCAGAAAGAAAAGTAATACTGTCATGTAGCATATGTCAAGGATTCAATTTAAAATAATTTCTCCAGCTGATTTGTCATGATAAGGCATTAATGTTTTCACTGAAAAAGCTGGATGGAGAACAAGAAAAAAAGATGTGGTGAAGTCATACTTTAGGCTTCATAAGTATGAGTCCATTATCGTACATTGATGTCTCTCTTTCACCAACGCCCATCAAGTGAGGGCATTTCAATCCGAAATGCAGATGAAGGCACTTCTTTCCTTTCAACTGTTATTATCCAGCTTATCATCATGATTATTGTTGAAAGATACTATAGTTATAAAGATTAATTAGTAGTCAGAACAATAGAACCACATATCTTACATTAACAATGTATCAGCTTCCAAGAATGAAGCTTTCAAATACAGCAAATCACAATGTGTGATGGGTCAGACAAGAATATGAAAATGTATTTCTTGGTTATTACAAAGCCTTTGTGCTGATATGTAAAAACGGCAATGAGTCATCTTCTGTCTCTGCATAAAAAACCATCTTTTTATGCTTGTAAAAACTCTTTAAGTGTTAATTAGGTAAAAATCCATCAAAAAATCAAATTAGGAACAATTAACACTCATTGTTACCGCTAAGGAGAAATAAAAGAAGGAAACATTTGGCAGCATGTAGACTCTTACTGAGGTGTTTTACTTGAAATGAGGGCACATTACAGCACTTTACTGCGAAAGTATTCAAAAATCCTGAGTTTTAGCTTTTCTTTTTCATATATTAATCATTATTCAAGCAGAGACGAGAGGTTCTTATCAAGCATAGCTGAAGATATACTATGTGGTATGTCATTGTTTATTAGAAACAGATATTTCCTAAGCAAGGTAAAACTCTTGGAAATACTGAGCAATACAGTCACAATTACAAAGATCAGGTATGAGTCTGAGCATGTCTTTCCTGTTCTTTGTTAATATCAACACAAAAGAACTCAGCTGAATAGTGACAGTATGCTGCATTTCTGCTGGTTTTTTTCTTAAGGCTCTTTGCAAACGAATGTATTACCCATCAGAATATTTGTTATATAAACTCAGCAGTCACATACACAAATAAAATAACTTCTGCATGTCCTCTGTAGCAATCTGTTCACATTTGCATATGCTTCTCAGCTACCTGGTATGATGAGCAAATCGATTTTGAGAAGACAATAAACAGTTATGAGGAGCAAGAACACTGAATTTCTTATAAAAATTATTTTACAAGCCAGAAACGATCTTCACAGCTTCAGATATCTTCTTATGAGGACTTAGCAATGGAGATGGCAAGGGAACTCGGATAAAATCAAATGCTGGCAATGGATTTTATATTGTAGAGGGTTCTGTAGCAAGAAAGAGACACAGAAGACGACAGCTAAGAGCCAGACAAGATTATGATTGATAGAAACAATCAATAATTTAATACATGGCTTTGTCACAGTTTTATGCCAGTGATCCCTGATATTTCTGATTATAATTTCATTTTCTCTTCCAGATATTGTCCATTTTCTTTGCCACTTACTGGGCTTCATAGCCAATACTGGATATTCACTTAAATTAAGTAACTTTTAAAATAATTAGCACTATTGAAAAACTACAGAATGTTTAACTCTGAAATCTGTTTTATGTTGGAAACTGTTCTATTTTATCAAAGGGTGCATTTACACCTCCTGCATATTTTACAGAACCATATGTCCTGTAAATTACACATTTATGATTTAAGAGCTTTCATCTGCAGGGCTCTGGTCAGTCTGAATTTTTCTAAAGTATTTCTTCCAGTTCCTTTGTCCTTTAAACTTAATAAGACCATCCAAATAAATTAATTAATATCTGTAGAACTTTCATGTCTTCTTTAATTTTCCTAACGAACTACTGAAGGTTGAAGACGTTTTAAACCTACGTTCAGTTAACCAGTGATACAAGTCCAAGGACAGATTACAGCTATCTACATTTCATAATCTCTTTCCGGGAGTTCTAGCCATACTCACTTCAAAGTTCCAGAACTGCAATTCATTCATTCCCTAAGCAAGCTAACAAGGAGACCAAGGAGCCTTCTACATGTAATATGACATCCTCTACCAGTATATATTCATCTAAGATCAAGTATTTATGCAGAACTTGATCAAAAGGTTAGAAATGCTGCTTCCTGAGAAGCTCAAATAAAAAGTTCAATTACAATATGAAACAGAGAAATTTAAAGTAGTTACTGAGTTCATCAAAAACAAATCTAATACTTTCTTCCAACCTCCACCATCACAAATTTCATATTAAATGAAGCTGAGCCTGAAGGCAGCTGTAACTTCTCTCTCACCTTAAAGGCTGGGTTTGACAGCGACAGCTGACTGTCATTGCGTCAAAATCCTCGGAGAGTTTGCAAATGAGATACATTTCCCTGCTAAAAGCACCGGTGAAGACAACAATAAATTAGTCATTCTTCAAGAGGATGGGGGGAAACTGAGCAATTAAAGGCAGTCTCGCTCACTTGCAATTAAGGGTAGTCTCTTTCAATGATGAGAAAATAAATAAGAATCATATTAGATTTATCACTAAAAATAATTAACCTCCTTAACCGTCTACTTGCTGGATTGGATAGATTAACTGTTTAGATACTGTTCAGTTACTGTTTTAAGCTTGTAGTATTTACGATACTTTCTGTTATGAAGACAAGAAATTCGAAAAATATGAGAGAAGGAGCAGCAAACTGCAGAAAGGGGTCGAGATGCTTTGTTTTGGAACAGCAAATGCATTTGTTAATAATTAGACTTATAGTACTCTTCCTCTTCATGTTATGTTTCTGTGCAATCCAGAATATAGATTCCAATGCTTAGTTAAAAGGAAATTGAGTACATCATGTTATTGTGTTGTAGCTTCCAGAAGATATTTATTCTACTTGTGCTAAGTGAATTTCTACTCAGACTAAGAGTGCACTCTGACATTCTGAGTTCATATAAAAGCCTGAACAGCAGATCAGCTTTTCCAAGACTAGAAAAAAAGACTTGTTTGTGTTTGAGACAAACCAAACTACCAAGGGAACTCGTCATCCTAGGTTTTCAGATGGTCCCTTGACACTAGCATTGGATTCTAATAAAGCTGTATTATAAATATCCAATTTTAGCATTTCTCAGAGGGAATTAATTTCTGGCTTCAGTTAGGGAGTTTGCATGGAAGAAATGTGTCTGAATGTATTCAGAATGTTGTCAGTCAGATAAATTTTGACAAAGTGTAAGGTTTAAATTACATCATATATTTGTGTGTATTAAATCATCAGTATTTTAGATCTGGAAATACTTCTGTGTCAGCTGTCAAGCTCTGTTCTGAAGTTTAGACACGAGATAACTGAGGAGTGGAAGCACATCTCCAGTGGAACTATTTTATTTCACAACCTAAATTCAAAACATATTTGCAGTGAGCCTGTAGGGGAAGGGACGGATGTACGTTCAGTATAAAATATGGTGGCATTTTCTTCTCTCCCTTACAATTGTTACATTAGTTTACAATAAGGACTCCTCAAAAGGTTACAGATTACGGTAGTTTCACATTCTGAATGATCTCTATAACATTAACATTTTTGTTGTCAGACACAACTCTATCAAGATATATTTGTGTTGCATTAAATTTATTTAATTTGCCTGAAAAAAACAAAAAAAAAAACAAAAAAAAACCAAACAAACAAACAAACAAACAAAAAAACACCCTACCAATCAAAAAGCAAAACAAAAAAACCCCAAACTCCATCACTTAAAGAGGTCTAAAGTTCATTAAAATTTTCAAAATTACCTTTGGCAAGAAGTATTAGCACATTCCTTTCTTGGGAAACTCAGTGGATGCTGTGAACACCCCTACAAGCACAATAGAACCTGGAGACATTTTTCTGTGGCCTGTTCCTTTCTTTATACCTTTCCTTACATTTCACACAATGGTTTGGCCAAAGATATCTTACGTTTGTCACCTAGCTCCTAGAAAATTTTAATATATTGTGTGTGTAAGTATATGAAGAAACAAGCATTTCTGCATAATCAAAATACAGACCACCACTGAACCACCATGTCCATATTTGTACCCTGTTCTCATTCTTCCAACTCATCTCTTTTGCTTCTAGTTTTTATCTCCAAGACAACCAGCACAGTTGGTTGATATAGTTATGAAATCTAAGAAGAATCAACAGGCAGAAAGATTACATTCCACTGCCTTTTCAAGCAACCAGTTCATACAATCTGATTTTAAGCATATAAAGAATTAGGAAAAACAAACACTCCTGATTCTTAGTGGATTTTTATGTCCCAACTACCTGGACAAATCAGCTGCACCAGGTAACCTACCAACAAAATTTCGTTTTCTAAACCACTTTGCATTTTAACATATAAAAGAGAGAGAAAATATTCTTTTTCACTGTGTTTGGCTGACCTTGGCTGGATGCCAGGTACCACCAAGCCGCTCAATCATTCCCCTAGCTAAACTGGGCAGGTGAGAGAAACCATGAGAAAAGGCTCAAGGGCCGAGATAAGGACAGAGTGAGATGACTCACTGGCTGAGCAAAACAGACTCAGCTCAGAGAATTTTATTTATTGCCAAAAAATCAGAAAAGGGTAATAGGAAGTGAAAACAAATCTTAAACCACTTTCCTCCTGCCCCTCTGTTCTTCCCAGGCTCAATGTCACTAACACACTCACACAGCTGCCTCACCATGGTCTTCCCCACAGGCTGCAGGAGAATCTCTGCTCTGGCATCTGTGGCACCTCCTCCACCTCCTTCTTCACTGACCTTGGTGTTTGCAGAGCTGTTTCCTTCACATATTCTCACTCCTCTCTCCTGGCTGCTGTTGTGTAGCACTTTTCCCCCTTCTTAAATACTTATATCGCGGGCGCTACCACCATCGCTGCCAGGCTCAGCCTTGGCCAGTGACCTGGCCGGTGTTGCCTCTGTTGAATACAGGGGAAGCTTCTGACGTTTTCTCGTGGAAACCACCTCTGTAGCACCCACTGCTGCCAAAACCTGGCCACACAAGATTTTTGTAAATAGACCATTTTGTAAATAGACTGTAAAATTGCTATCACAACTGCAGAAGTCAGTCATTTACTGGACACAGATACTTGCTAGCCTGAGAGAAAAAGCTAATGGGAATGAAGAATCTGTGGGACCTCAGTCCTCTTCAGGGAAAGACAGTTAAGTATAATCAATTCAATAAATGCTGTTCTCATACGGATGTAAATTGAGTGAAATTTGTCAATTAAACAGACAAACTGTGCCTTGAAGAACCTAAACAAAGAGGAACTAAATCAGGTCCACTGAAATATCCTCATCAGGCTCCCTAAATAGATGACTAGGATAATTAATTTCATTTTATCTACAGACTTCGTTAAGAATTATCCTTTATTACATTGTGCACTAGTGGTAAAGCTGTCTGTGCTACCAATCTAACAAATTCATTTCTTTCAAGCCTTTCACTTTTCTCTGGTCAGAGTTAAAATAATGTGGGAGATCATCATCTGCACTTTCCATTCTAACTGCCCAATCTGAAAGAACGTTAATCTGCTGTTAGTATCGACCTGCTCTAGTCACAAATTCTAAAAAAAAAGCCCTTAACTGGGGCAATGGACAGTGGATTTTTACGAAATTCCTAAGTCCTTGTGGCTGTCATTCCACAGCATAAAGATTGTCTGCTAGAAGCTGAAATAAAATTCAGACTGCCACCACAAAACCCCCATAAATCAGTCTCTTGAGTTTCAGAGCAAGAAAAATTGCACAGAGGTCCTCAGTGAACTGACACCTCTATATTGCACGGTATTATAAAACGTTATAGAACAATGGTCCTGTACTGCCTGCCTGGAACAATATTCATATTCATGAATATTTGTTTTCATTTTCAAATGCCACTTTTGAGAGATCTATTACATACTGCAGCAGTCACCTAGACTGTCTGAGTGATTCTTTCTTTAAAAGTAAGTGTGCTGGCTTACACCAGCTGGCAAGAAATTTGAGGTCTGCTCAGTAAAGAATAAAAAAATCCTTTGAGGCCGTGGTGGTACAAGAAATAGTCAACATGCAGTGTAAAGCTAATACTTTCTCACATCAAACTCTCCCCTCAATCTTTTTTTTCTCAACACTAAATGCCTGAGTTGCAAATGCGATCAATTATTTTGCTATGTCAGCCACTGGCTATGCTCAGATGCTATCAGCTCTTTGTAAAGAAACCTGCAAGTGGAAAAGATGCAGACTTCTAAAGAAATAGAGATGATGCCGAGGTAACAGCAAGGATAGACCATGTCCTTGGACATATGTGCTCACCTATAAACCTGTACAATATGCAAAGCTTTGGAAATTGTTTACACTGCAAAGAAACACCAGATGTTAATGAAAGGATATTTTGTGGGGGCTGGAGAGAAATAGAGTCTGAATTCTGGAAATTAAAGTTTTAAAAAGGTTAGCAAATTCTAATTAAAGCTTTCTAAACTTGTGGAAACTTTGATATTTCCCAATATCACCATTGATCACATTGACATTGAAGCAGTCCTGAAATGAACGCAACAATTAACATTGCTTTAATCACTATTGTAAACCTCCTGGGAGCAGTCACTGCAATAAAATTGGCATATTAAATATATGAAAAAATAATTGCAGGTGCAACTAAACATGACTAATGATCAGACAACAGCATCCTCATGAAAAGAATATTAAATAGTTTTGCACGGTTGTCAGAGCCAAGATTGTTAATGCATTGGCTCGTTTGTTTGAATAGAGCACAGGGCCGGAGGACGGAGAATTTCTATTAAAAAAGTACTATTTGTGGACTGTTTTATAAAGTTTTCCATGCATGTTTAAAACATAGGTGTTTGCTAACTTCACTAGATCACAAAATATATGGGATGACAGAGCCTGATAGAGATCACTTGAGACTCTGTGTGGCAGTTTTCTTATGAACTTTAATATACTACACAATTTCCTTTATGGAAATGAAGATCTGGTAGACTTCTGTCAGAGATTATTTTGTAGATAATGGCATCTAATCTCTTCAGGGCTGCAGACAGTGTTGTAAGCTTGATATTTTGAGGCTTGGACTTAAATGCTACAGAATCACAGAATGGCCTGGTTTGGAAAAGACCCAAACCCTGCCATGGCCAGGGACACCTTTCACTAGAGTGAGTTGCTCAGGGGCTCCATCCAACCTCTTCTTGAACATTTCCAGGGATGGGACAGCCATAACTTATCTGGGGAACCTGTTCCAGTGCCTCACCACCCTCACAGTAAAGAAGTTTTTGCTAATATCTAATCGAAAGCTGACCTATTTCGGTTAAAAGCCATTTCCACTTGTCCTGTCCTTCATGCTCCCGTAAATAGTCTCTCTCCACCTGTGTCGTGGGTCCCCTTTAGGTACTGGAAGGCCACAATAAGGTCACCCTGAAGCCCTCTCTTCTCCATGTTGAACAAAACAAATTCTTTTAGCCTTTGAATGTGTCTGATCATCCTGTGGCATTTTTTTTTTCCTGTATANCTGTTCCAGTGCCTCACCACCCTCACAGTAAAGAAGTTTTTGCTAATATCTAATCGAAAGCTGACCTATTTCGGTTAAAAGCCATTTCCACTTGTCCTGTCCTTCATGCTCCCGTAAATAGTCTCTCTCCACCTGTGTCGTGGGTCCCCTTTAGGTACTGGAAGGCCACAATAAGGTCACCCTGAAGCCCTCTCTTCTCCATGTTGAACAAAACAAATTCTTTTAGCCTTTGAATGTGTCTGATCATCCTGTGGCATTTTTTTTTTCCTGTATAAAATGATGTAAAACAAAGAAAAGAGCTAATCATTTCTGGCATAGGGTAAATGAAAAATCATAAGGAGTTGTAAAGTTTTATTTTTTTTTTCCTCTTTAGAGTAGTTTATAGAATGAAAGAGAAATTGTTTTTATAATAATCTCAAAAATAGTTTAAACAAAATCAAAAATATCTACAGAAGTAATTATCTTTTGCTCTTACTTTTTGTAGTTCATGAGGAATTAGATATCTGATACACTTTTTTTTTTTAAATAATTTTATACAGCTATTTTTATAGAGTGCTCAGTATGTTCCAATATACATAGCAATACTAACATATTGCACTGAGCTTTCTTTCAGGCATGACTGCAAAATACTTATGAAGCTCCTTAGGTAGGTATTACTTTTAATTAATATCAGCATGTGGAAAACTTATCATGGTACCTGATAAATGTTTTATGTATCTGTCGTTAGTGATATACAAGTGAGTTTTACAACTGAAAATAATTGTATATACTTATATTGTAACATGTGAATCCAGTGAAAATTACTGTTAAGCTAAGGAAGCAACATGTCAGCACTATTTCAAAGTTCTCCATTTTAATATCTCAAAGAGGAGCAACTCAGAGCATCTAATTCCTGAATTTAAAACTGAAATTCATGCTTTCATTCCATCTTACCCTAACCACTGCAGATCTTCCTAACCATTGCCATTCTGATTTTATTTTGGAACATAAAAGCAGATTTGAATAATTTACATTTAAAATTTTGATTAAACACATGCAGTTTTAGCACTATCTTTAGACTACTAATGTATACAAGGGTAAAATTAGATACAGCACATATTTTCACACCAGCAAACTCTTACATTTCACAAACCTTAAAAATTACATGATATTGACAATGACAGCTTGGGGTAAGGTTGTTTATTTCCTTTCATCACCCCTATCTTTTTTCCCCCTACACCACTTCTGCAAGTATGAAGTCCCTTAATACAACTTATAATTAAAAAAAAAAATTACAAGATCGAGGGAGTAAAACTGGGATTTTTAAAGCAATATAGAGGCAATTAGAATTTACATTAGTGTTTTATTTCTAATTATGGTCTTAAATTCCTTACCTTACAGATTTATTCATAATCCATATAATTTTCAAGAACATTCTTCTTTTACAGATGCCTTTAGCAGTGAAAATGAACTAGTTTTAGTCACTTTGTAGCATATAACAGGGATATGAGAGGTTACAATGCAAACGCTTCCATAGCAGATATATAGACTGAATTTTATATTTTTACTGACTCTTGCAAGTGAAAATAAACTAAAATAGAGCACAAAGTGCTAAAATACCAATTACAATTCTAATTTAGCTTCATATTTACACCGTACATTTCCAAATTGAGATTTTATTTACTTAAATGTGCTTTCAAGTAATGCAATGTGGGATTGACAATCTGTATACTAATGACTTCTTCAGAGACACTGCAACAGTGACTACAGCTCCTGTTCCACCATCTCTTTATACTGTCAGTCACATATTTTGAGATATCAGTCCTTGTCATTGAAAAGCTCTGTACTTTGTAAAAGGAAGAAACATTGCATTTAGAGGACAAGATAAAGCAAGGGCTTAAGTAAAAAGGAAACACGTACACATACACACATATACATATGAATACAAATGGAAATGGAAAAATTTAATGCTAAAAAAAAAAAGGATTGGTTTAAATCCTTGGCTGTAGTGCAACTTGTTTAGTCAAAAAGCTAGAAAGGTTTAGCATTTAAAAGCTTTGTTGACTAGTGTGAAGCAGAAGGGGTTTTTTGTTGCGGTTTGGTGAGTGTTTTGTTCAAGGTATTGTCAAATTCCTCTGGAAAGGTGAATTATTAGGTCAGATTGGTACTTCTAAAATGAGTGGTTCTGTTTCTTCTTTTGAGAGTAGCTGCACATCTTGATGAGGGAAGTTTCAGAGACACAGAACTCTCATAAATAAGAATAAATAGCTCATATAAAGGAGCTACAAGTCTGAAGCTCATAGTGAGACAGATTTTGGAGAAAACCAATAGGCAGGACTGAGAAGTGATGTCAAGGAAATTCCCAAAGTATTGGGCTAAAGTTCTTGACACTCAGGAAGCTAGAGCTGGCTGAAACCAAGTTTGAAAACTACGACCCATTCTGAAAGAATATAGTAGATAATGAATAAGTTACCTATAAACTGCTTCTTTCTTTCTCCCTCTTTGTCTCTAGTCAGATTAGTTAAAATCAAAAAAAGTTAATTATAAGAATATGCTTTATAGTAAAAGTTCTGTTTGATTTGTGGTCCTATTTTTCTACATAGTTCTGTCTACAGTTACTTCCATTACTTTGAGTCCTAGTAAACTCCGACAGAACTGTACATATGTAGGTGTAGAGTTTTTTCCTTTTCTACAATTGAGTGTTTTGATCATTTTCTTTTCTTCTTTAGCCTTGATTTTTGTTAACACGCCAGCTAGCAAATCCTTAAAGCTAAGCGGGTGAATTTTTTTTTTTCTTTTTATTAATGTGGTCATCTATGTGACAAATTTATAGAGTATTTAATGAATGGCCATAAAATCATGTTCCATATCATTATTATAATCATGACTTTTCAACTTGTTGGATTTGAATCAGTGATTATATCAAAGAAGAGATTTTTTTCTTAGTTAATATTGTCTCTTTCATAAACTAGCAATGATATATTTAATAAAACAAAAATATATAACCCTATCCTAATAATGTTATGAAACGGGAAGTTTAAACAGGCTCTTATGAAATACACATTAATGGAAGCAATTTCCCGAAAGGAATGAAATAAGCCAAGGAAGGATGCATGCCTAGGACCAACTTGCTTGCTTTGACAGAAGCAACCATAAAAGGCCAAACACTGTCTGATGTACTTGTTTTATCAAAAATATTTTTCCTTTTTTTTTCTTTTTCTCTTTTTTTTTGCACTAAGATTTTCTGGTCAAAAGTATCATCCAGTCATAAATGTGATGAAAACAAGGTAAAGAATTACACATATAATTGCCACCAAGAGAGAAGATGTTCATTTACAACCCATAACAATTATGTAGATAGACTGTAGGCATAATAAACAGCCACAGGAGGGAGGGAGAGACAAACAATTACTCTAATGGAGAGGGAGATGTTGTGATTAACATTAAATGCTACCCACAGTGAGAGATCTGCAGTAAGAGTGACATACATGACAACTATATAAGACACACTCGCCTCCCGGGGAGGCAAGACAATGAGAATAAGAAATAGGGTATTCTACTTCAGTAGAAGTAGTTCCCTGTATTTGTGAAGTTGTAAGAGTATATCTGCTTTCCACCCAAGCCAGAGCAATTTCTTTTTGTTGGACCTTCCTTTTTAGCGTCATTTTCAGTTAGGAAATCTGACATCACAAAAAATAGTTGGAGAGGGAGACAAAGAGAAATGGAGAAAGGAAGGAGAAGGAAATGCAGCACTAGAACTCCTAGACAGGCAAATTTGTTTTGGCTGCTCATTACAGATCATACTGAAAAGTAAAAGCCCATCATTTTGTCATTAATCTATAGACACAGACATATTTTTCCATGGAAGAGTTTTAATAATTGGTATATTGTTAGCATATCAGGTAGAACACAGTTGCTCCTAGAGTAAGGTTAAGTAATGAGCACGCAATTAGGAAGGAAAACCTGATCTATTTGCAAGTGCTTATAATTGTAAGCATTTCACATCAAATTCCTGGACAGTAAGACACTAAATAAATGCACGATTAAGACAATGTACTTATTTTAACAGGAAATATATTCAGCTAGGATGCATACATTATAGCTTTATTTATACATTTTAATACAATTATGCACAAGTTCACAGATGTGGAAAGTAATCCATAACAGAAGACAAAGCTCTGTCTTCCTCTACATAATAATTCATTGTAAGAGGTTAATGAAATTTTTAAAAAACATATGCTTGAAGTACTCTTCAGGTAAAGCTGTTTTTATTTAAAGCAAGAAAAGTCTTCATAGTAATACAGTTCACTCAACCCAGTGTTGTAGCTGATTTCCCTCACAACTAATCACTTATTAATTTGAATTAAATGTGAACTAGCCACAGCATTCAAAGCTAACTTGGAAATTAGGACAAATATTTCAGAACTAGATTTTCATTATCCTGAAAATGACACCCATATCTAAGATTAAAAGTGCAAATATGGGAACATGTAACACAGTTGACAGTATTTAATCATTATCATTTGATCAAGATTTGATTTGTGATGATAGGTTCCCATTTCAAGTGCTGATTTATCAAAAGCTTTTCTAGTTTTATTTCTGTGTCTCTGGATAGAGATATAAGTCTTGCCTTCAAATAAAATAAAGTCTAAAGACTGATAAAAACAAATTTGGAAAAATATGGGGCTTTAGAAGTGTAAGGAAATAGAGATATTTTTTGTTCTATTCTGATTTCAGCTATTGGACTTGAATTAATTAAGCTGACTTTTCTGGCCTCACTGAATTGCTGATGTTGAGAAAAAGAGAAAATTTCAAAAGCAAATTGGAAATGAATGCTAACTTAGACTGAGTAATTTAACCTTTATTTCTCTTCTGTGAAAGCTTTAAAAGTCCTGGATGACGAACTCAGATGGTATCCTTGCCCTTCTCTAAACCTGCAGGGTGCTTTTTGCTTGTTTTCACTGTCATTGCATACAGATATGAAAACAGCTTATGCTGTGCATCCAAATATTTTCCCTTGTGCACAATGTAAAAAGGCTGGCATGACGTAGGATGTGAAAAGAAAGGAAAATTCATTTTCCTTACACCTTGTTCCCCTCTATGGATGCTATGTCTAATGGATGTGCACCTTCCTTGGTTTCTTCTGTATGTTGCAGTGATGAGCAGATCTCAAGATGCTGGTCTAACACAATTTTGCTGTCTTAAAAAATCTTCTGGGTTTTGGATACTACTGTACCTCTTTAGGGTATTATTGCCGGATAGCTCACTCTTCTACGTTCGTAAGGATTTAACTGAATGAAGAAAGCAGGTTTTTTTAATCTTAGGCAAATTGCACTTCTCAAGCTTTCCACAAAATGCTGAGGAAAGGCCAGTATATCTAACACTGCCAAGCCACAGAAAATGACAAGTACAATTTTAAAAATTGAACAGTGTGCGTGTTATTGCCAGTCTTCTATTATTTTCATCAGGCATTTCCATAGTATCTGATTTTGAATTCCCTTTTTTAAAACAAAATAAAATAAGATAAAATAAAAATAAATCTGTCAGCTTTTGTTAATTAGGAGTTGATTTATCAAATTTGCTGCAACTCATTTTGCAGATTTTCCTCTGTTGAAACAGATCTTGCATTTAATTAATGGATGATAGTGCTGATAACAAGGACATTTTAATTACTGGGTGCTGATGATAGATGGTTTGCCTGTTTAATTGAATTGTTACTTAACAGCATATTGTCTTTGAGAATGCTGTGATTTGGATTCAAAGACGGAAGGCACATTGTTGGGTAATGTGAAAATCATGTTTATTTGTTGGGACTGTCGTTAACTTGTAGCAGAGAAACTACTGACCTTATTTCGCAATTTCAACTGGAAAACTGATCATTTCGATCTTATATTTTTCTCCCTTTGCTTGTCTGGAATTTCATATGTAAAAATACGGAGAACAGAGCATACATAGACACTGTCAATGTTAGTTAATAAAAATACCCCATTCCACAGCCTCATAATTCATTCTGCAGATTTATAAATTCTTTCATGGGATGTTTAAAAAAATTTAAATATTAAATATTAATTAAATTATTTTATTCTGGTTCTTTAATACAATTTCTATTAACTGTTGGTTGTGTTCTTTAATAGAATGTTTCATAGCACATTCCGATTTTAACTGTTTCCTTACTATTTTGCCTAATTTGAAGAGAGAGTCTGCATAAAAATAAGTAAATTTGTTGAATTAAAAACAAAAGGAGCATCAAAAAGAAGTAAATAACTGCAAGTGTAATTAAGAATCTCTATTAAACGATGTAGGAAAAACAGAGAAAATACAACCAAAAAACCTCAACAGAGTGTGGCTTAGCTAGAGATCAAGGCAAAGTACAATAACTGTGGGGATGGAATCCTTTACTGAATATCTACATTAAACAAATAACTTGTTCTAAATCCAGAAAGCTTAAATGCAAACACATAAAATTTGGGTCCAAATCTGTTTGGGGAACAAATAAAATGAAGCATAAAATCTAATAAAAATGTCTTTATTGAAATATGTAAAAGCAAGAAGCTTTCCAGAGAGTTTGTGTGAAGCCGGCAGACAATCCAGATATAAAATAAATGTACTAGTGTGGAAGAAAAATGCGAACGAACTGCTTATATGCTTATTTATGGTTCAAGAGCTTCAAAGAGATTCACCAGTCTTCATGAAGGACTCATTAGCTGATGATCCCTTCTAAATAAAGAATCAGTAGGTGCAGCTACAGAGCAGACATACAGATGTAGAAACAGTAGTAAATTAATGGGTGCCAGGACTAGGCAGTATTTCACTCGTGCTGTAAAGAAGCTGACTATAAAATAGACAATATATTACTATGTAAAATGAAACAATTGTTTTTCTAAGATTCTCTAAGTCTGAATAAGTGTAACTGAAAAGGCTGATATTTCTATCAGGAAATTAATAGGCTATATAATAAAGAACAGAGTTGGGGTGCTCTCAAATGAACAGCATACTAGGCAAGAGTTGTCAGGATTTTAAAAGCTATCTCATAAGTCTTATTCAGTTCCTTCCTAGAACTGCAGCAAATGTATGAACAAGGGAAACCATTTAAAAATGTCACTTTTTGAAGTATGAGTTGACTTTTCATATGGTCCTCATTACCAAAAAGAAGATCTATTGAATAATGATGATCCCACAGTGCTCCACCAGGGAAGGTCACCCATGAACTTCCAGCAGATCTATATTGTGAAAGACACACATTCACAATGTGAAAAATGCTCTGAATAGCAGTGACAGAATTTGACTATGATTCTGAATTATTTGGGAGAGTAGAGACAGAATCTGAAGAACTGAAGTATCTCCTTGCACTACTCAGTGGTTAAGTAATAAAATGTCAGTGTGAAAATTGAATGTAGTTAAATACAAAGTACCCCTCTCTCCACGCCATCAATTTTAAGTTTACACACACGGTAATGGGCTCAAAGCCTGAGTCTCACCATTCAGGAATGAGACATTTCAGTTATGATAAGTAGTTCTACAAAAATGCGCAATTGTGAGCAGCCAGAACAAACTGAATCCTAGAAACTATTGGGAAAGAAACAAGAAATAAAACAAGATCATTATCATGCAGCTGTATAAATAGATTGAGTCCATGGAACACATATACAGTAAATTTCCCTTCCTGTGTCTCAAGAAAGATACAGTAAAGCTACAAAGGATTTAAAGAAAATGCCACGGCTAAGCAAAAATATTTAGCATGTTCTGTAGGGAGAATGACTGAATAGATTAGGCTGAAAAATTCATGAATGAGGGAGAAGACCATGGAAAGCTATTTAACAGTACAAGCTCTGGAGAGCTGAGCAGAGATAATGAACCATCATTCCTTTCACCATATGAAGCATCTTCTCACTTGCCTCTTTTTAAAAATAATTTTGTACTGATTTTATGCCATATAAACACATTTACTACATAAGCCTTCATACCACAAGTTATAAGCTTGTACGATTTTCAGAGGCTTTTTAGGGTCACCTCTTGATGCCAGGTTAGAGTTTCCTTTTTCTACTAACAATTACAGAACAATTATTTCATGATCAGTGCTAATACCGTTCTAAAATTTTGCTTTTTTCCCTGATAATGAGGAAAAAAAGGAGGGAAAAAGACTTATTTGTCCTCATTCTTGAAGATCAAGGAATGGAATAACCTTGAATATGTTGGAGAAATGACGTAATTTGATTCTTGTTTTCCACGTTTGTCCAATGCTAATTAACTCATGAGGTCTCTCCCTCCCTGATTATTCTGTGATACAGTCAAAAATGCCATAAAAGGCGTCTCACACCCCAAAAAGACAAAATATTTTCATTTGTCTAAACTCTGCAGACAAAAAAATAAATAGGCAGAGCAAAAATAATTATGGACATGTAGCCCTAAAATGCAACTATACTGACTCAAAAAAAATAATATTTTAGTACGTGGAGGTATACTCCACAGAACTGTGATCTATTAGGCTCTTGTTACTGCTAAATATAAAAGAATTTAAAGCACTGTGTAAGCAAGTGTAAGTCTAAGCAGTGTTCATGATTTGAAGACTTCACCACTGCTCCCAGAGTGTTTGGTCACTTGTTCCTGTATTATCAGTTTTGACTGATTCATTCCAGTTTTCGGGTTTTCTAAGCCAAGTAACAGTGAGTAACACTAAGCAATAGTACCTACATTTGCAGCAATGGGCTTTAATCTCCTAATAGAGATTGCTCCAAAGACTAATATTAAAATGTGTATTAGAATGTTTACAGTTGAGGAAAAAAAAAATCATGAAAACCAGATTCTAGATTCATTAAAAAAACCTTCAGAATTTAAAATTTGTGAGTATTCTTCATATGGGCTACTCTTGCAATTAGGTTTTGCTAAACTTTTTAGTATATGAAGTACATATTAAGGGCAGGAACCAAGCAGAAATCTGATTGGGGTCTGAAGACAATAAGGATATTATTGCTTTAAGGGACAGCAGGATGCTGCTTCTCTTTCCTCCACCTTTTCCCTATCTACATTAGCTGACAGTCCATTTCAGCAACCACTGATACCTTAGATCCAGTCTATTAAACAGTAAGTCTGCACATAGTGCTGGTTTTATCTGTCTATCGGGGCTAAATCTACACTAATCCCTACTGTAGAATTGGAAATGGAATTTGGAAAGGGCCAGGAGAATTCAGCCTATTGATTCAGAAGCCAGGGCTCACTGAAGTTGCTCTGCTACTAACCAGGGCTGATTACTTTTCAAATGCACAAGGTTGAGCAAACATTATTGTTCTTCTTCAGCCAACTAGTACGAGGATTTTGGGGGCCTCTCGATATCTTAAAATAAAAAAAGACTGACTTTATTAAAACAGCTTCTTTGACTTTTTTATTCTGTGGTCTACAAGAGACAGGGGTTCTAATCACAAGATCCAGTATTTATTTATTTCTCATCCATTTCCTCACTAGTTAAGACTTTGGTGCAATTGTAAAGAAAGAGAGTAGATGCATTTATTATTTGGTATAATGTCTTACAGCAAAATATAAGATGAGGACTTCTAAAATATGCACTTAATGGTTTTGCTAACCATTAAAAACTTTTAGAAAAGATTTGCTTGAATCAGAATCTTGGATCCAAACACTCATAGGAAACTAGAAGTCACGTCTGCAATCCTTGCTTGTGCTCATATCTATAAGGACAAGAAAAACAATTGGAAGTAAAACTATCTGTTCTAAACTCATAGATGCTTTGGTGTTTGTTTATTGTGCTAATGTGTTAACAGAAAAATGCACAAGTGCATTTGCAGAGACACCTCATAAAAATCTGTAGCACATTGGCTTATATATTACCTTAATATTATATTTTAAAACAGAATCTTGAAAGGAGTTACTACAAATAGGAAGATTTGACACTGATGTTGGAGGAAAAACCCCTGCTAATACTTAGCTAAATACGCAAGCAGAAATCCCAAACACATCTCATAGAAAAACAATTTCAAATCTGAAATTAATATTTTATGAGAGCAATTATTCCTCTCTTAAGTTAGTGATACTTTTACTGTCAAGTGTAATCTTGGATGGAAGGTTTCAATTTGCATGGGTTTTCCATTTTCAATGTGAAAAAAGTTTTCTGTTTCTAATTAATTTAGGGAATGTCTTGTTTGAAATGTTACACTGAGTTGCATGTATTTAGTGTAGTATGAACAGAGGAGGAGAAAGAAAGAGATTAACTTTGTAAATAGTTTAAGCATTTTCATTTCAAAGTGTTGTCATTCAAGGTTTGTATGAAAGTGGAAATGATTGCCTGATTGGACCTCTTTTGTGGATCATTTATGGCTTTATATAGGATTTAACATGACGGCATTACATCCTCCAAGTGTTACTGTCCTATTAGTACAGATATAATATCAATATGATAAAAAATTAGTTGGAGAATATTCTAGGCCCTAAACATTACTCGTAAACAAACTCATACTTTTGTTAATATTCTCTAAGGAGAAGTGATTCAACCAGCAAATAAAAAACTCAAACTGAAATTTCAAATATCCAAAATAGTACTAAGCCACCCAGAAACTGTTCAGTTCCTGTTTCAGTTTGGGGAAAGCAACATACATGAATCTTCCTGTATTTCTGATTTAGCACATCAAAGAGCAAAATCAACTCCAATGGCTTTTGAGGCTGATGAAGGCTAAAACATCTGAGATATTCAGTGGAACAGCTAAAGCTTCCAAACTTTTTAATGATGGGAAAAAAGACAAAGCTTTTCAAGATCTACCTACTTAAAATGTGCTCTACTTAGTCCATTTCCAGTGTGGGTGAAGGCAGAAATGTCGAAGGCTTCCTTTTTCAGACCATTTTAAAAGGTTCATAATTTCATTCTATTTTTTAAATGCATTTTTCAGAATCCGTACAGGTAAGGCAAGCTGGAAACCAGTAACGGCCAGCTGTGTTCAGGCCATTAAAAGCCAGTCTGGGCACATCTATGAAAAGGGACATCCTGTTGGTCTAGAAATTAGTAAATTGAAGCAAAATTATAAGTAATTAGCTGACACACTTTCCCAAACCCTGTGAAAATTATTTTAAAACATCTAACAGCTGTTGGCTAATAAAGAGAAATAGTCTAGTTGCAGCAGAACATTTTAAGTGCCACTAACAAAAATGTTAGAATGCTGTGAAGAGTAGCTGCTACATGACAGCAGCAAGATCCGAAAGCATGGAGTTGAAGAACAGGCACCATCGAAATGGGGGTAGCAGATGTGTAAAATTAAATATGCAACGGTCACATCCTGCACCTGAGTTTCTCCACAGCCATGGGACACAGTGACTGGTTCAGCTCAGCTGAGCACTCTTCCCTTTCTCAGCACCTTGTCAGGTGCACCACACTTTTGGACATACATATGACTGTCCCTTACTTTCTTTCGTCTTAAAAAATGAAAATGCTGTTCTTTATGGCGTTGATGAAAGAGTCCCTCAGGCTGAAACTCTGTAGAGGATACCAATATTCCATATCTTGATAAAGATTGACTGTTTTTTATTCTTTTGGGTGAATTCCTAAGGAGTATTCTACAGACAATGTTGCATGTTAGCGAAAGGCATCATATAATGATTGCAATGTAATCGTTACCACTGCTGTTTTAATTTAGAGTTTGTGTTTGTTTTGTCCTTCCTTCGCATGTGCTAACAGCATGTTTATAGCAGGAATGTGAGTTCCCATGATGAACAGCTAATTACATAGAACTTGACATCGCTGTCCAAATCCCAAATTAAAACAATTCTTTTCACTATAGGGTTATGCTATTTTACATGTAGATTTCTAACTTAACTGTTATTACAATTTTTTAATGTTTTCTTGATCTGAGGTTTAAACAACGAGTTATGATGGTGCATTATAAATCCTGAGCATCTTTTCTCATTATTTGATGCAGAAAAGACTTTTCTTTTTCCCCCACTATAATCAGAAACTTTCCTGTACAGCAATGCTAATCTTGAAAGCAGGTGCAAACAATCTGTAGAGAGACAAGACAATTTCCGTAATGTATAGCTAACAAATTTGAGAAGTATCTTACAAAGCAGGAAGCAACATCAGTTTTCAAAAAGGTCCTTCAATAACATCCTAGTTGAAACTGTTAGCATTTAATCTGTAATGTTTGAAATTCAATCAAAAAGTGAGATGTTTACACATATAAGTATCATTAAATGGGTCCCCCTGAAATTATTCTAAAATTCCTGTTCAGTGAAATGCTATTCATGATCTTACTGATGACACTTTTTTCAAGAATAGTGTGGCAGTTTTTCCTCCAAAAATTCTGCAGAGATCGATTCTGTATTAGAATTCACTGTTAAGTAGGAACTAACTCCAAATCCAGGCATCTCTCCATTCTAAAGAATATGGGATTTAAATGCTTGTCTTAAAATCATAGAATTTTCAAGGTTGGAAAAGACCTTTAAGATCATGAAGTCCAACCATTAACCAACACTTCCACGTTAATCACTAAACCATGTCCCCAGGCGCCATTTTCACATGGTTTTTTAACACTTCCAGAGATGGTGACTCAAGCATTTCCCTGAGCAGCCTGTTCCAGTTCTTCACCACTCTTTCAGTGAAGAATTTCTTTTCTAATATCTGACCTAAAACTCCCTGGTGAAACTTGAGGTCCTTTTTTCTGGTCCTGCCCCTTGTTACCTGGTAGAAGAGACCAACTCCCACCTTACTATAACCTCCTTTCAGGTAGTTGTAGAGAGTGATAAGGTCTGCTAGAGAGCAGTTTAATTGGACTTTGAAGTGTTTGATACCGTATTTCTCTTCAATCAATTAGTGTGTAAAGCTTAGTTACTGTAATCTTTTATTAATATTTTAGATTAAAATATTGAAAAGAATTGTGAAAAAGTGCTCTTTCAGTGTGTATCTGTTATTAAGGGAGAACTGAGATTGCACACATTCCCAAGGCAAACAACTTTTGCATTTAGGAGAAAAGAGTAGTGAGATTGTACTTGGACACTTTGCAGAAAAAGAGAGAAGGTTAAAGATGACTTCTGGTCTTCTGTCCATCCCTGTGTGGCTGAACAAAGATCCAGTACAAACTAGTCTGATATTGGCAATGAAGAAAGAATAAAAAAATTCGTTTGAAGGCAGAGTTCTTTATGAAATTCTCAGAAATAAAAAATCCTCAGATGTCTTCTCTTACAGTTCCTTTTTAATGTCTGGAGTGGGGAAATTTCATAATCACTCTATTAATGACAAAATGCTTACAGTATTCCAACAAAATCCTGGTCAGGGTGCCAAACGAAACACACTCGTGCTGTGACTGCAAGTACTTCTATTAATTAGATGTGAAATTTGGAAGACACTTGCTCCTGAAAGATAGGATCACAGTTTTTTCCAGCAGATGACACTGTATTTCTCTCTGGAGAAAACATCCTAATGTGTGTTCAGCCTCACCGTGACATACAGAGAAAATGAGACATCTATCTTCTTGCCACAATAAGATTTTAAAAATATTTATCTCCTACAATAGCTCTTCTTGCAGTTAGGTGTATTGAGGTACTTATGTACTAGCTTTCACTTTGATTGATTGGCAATAGGGTTATATACATTCGATGACTGACAACAAGAAAAGCAAGATTTCAGTTTCTGAGATTTTTTTGTAATATTTTTTGAGCCCTTATACAGAGACCTGTGAAAATCAAACAACCTGAGTGGTTAACCAAGTACTACACCTCCACCTTCAAATCCAGCTAAGTAAATGATTAAAGCAGAAAGCCCCTACTGAGGGAAGGAAAACTGAAAAATAAAAAATTAAAAATTGTCATTTAAATTTACAGAGCCTGAGCTGTCTACAGTATTGCAGGGTACTTCTTTGTCTAGACAAAGGTGTCCTCCTAAACCTGTGAACAGTGCTGCAGGATATTATTCTTCCTCTCTTCGAACTTCACTTTTCTCATACTTTAGTGACTGCACAGAAAAGTCCAAGTGCAGGCAGGAAAATTGAGAATTTGACCGCTGGTAAAAGACAGAGCAGCAATAAGATTACATAATAGATCCCATTCTCATATTTTCTACATAGCTACGGATAATCTGGATGCAGAAGCCATGTCAGAGCTGGTGTTCTAAATGCTTGCTAGTTGTGCCTTGCACTAGGACTCTGTAAATCTTGGGTTGAAAGAAAGTGTAACCACACGACTGCATGCTTTCCCATCCAGTGCATGTATTGATTGAGCTCTCTTTTTCTTCCCAGATAAATTCCCTGAGCATTCAATGAGCATTCAGTTCTGCAAAATTTATTAACTGACGTTTAGCAAATAAGTTTCTATTTTTCCTTCGAGACAGAACATATAACAAAAAACCCCCACAAATATTCATTAAACATGTGGAGTACTTCCAGTGAAACAGAAAATTATGCAACTTTATTGAGTACTGAAATTCTAGTTCAAAGTGTGGACTATCTGCAGAATCTAAGCTACATCTTGGAAATTTGAAATTCATGAGCATGGATCCAGATAGTCTGCCATAAAGGATAAAGAATAATCTTTTCTTTTCTTTTCCCCTAACAGTAGTATTAAGTGAAAGCCTGTGTGGAGTGCCTACAATTAAATATATATACATACTTATGAGCTCTTCAACATCTTTAGAAGTGACTCAGATGGAGGACCTGAAAGCATACTAAGCATAGAAAGTTTAACAAAGTACCAGATTCTACACCTAGGACAGGGCAACCCTGGATGCGTGGACAGGCTGGGGAACAAGAGACTGGAGAGCAGCCTGCAGAAAAGGCCCTGAGGGTCCTGGTCTGTGGGAAGTTGAATCTGAGTCAGCAGTGCCCTGGCAGCCAGGAGGGCCAACCCTGTCCTGGGGGGCATCAGGCACAGCATCAGCAGCTGGGCAAGGGAGGGGATTGTCCTGCTCTGCTCTGCACTGGGGCAGCCTCACCTTGAGTGCTGGGGGCAGTTTTGGGTGCCACAATATAATAAAAATATAAAGGCATTAGAGAGTGTCCAAACAAGAACTAGAAAGGTGGTGAAGGGTTTAGAGAGAAAGCCATACAAGGAGCACTGAGGTCACTTGGGCCTGAAGAACAGGAGACTGAGGGGAGATGTCATTGTGGTCTACAGCTTCCTTACAAGGGGCACTGATCTCTTCTCTCTAGTGACCAGTGACAGGAGCAAAAGGAACGGCACAAAGCTGTGTTAGGGGCGGTTTAGGCTGGATACTAGGAAAAGGGCCTTCGCTCAGAGTGTGGTTGGGCACTCGAAGGGGCTTCCTGGGGAAGTTGCCACAGCACCAAGCCTGACGGAGTTCAAGAACGTTTTGGACAATGTTGTCAGACACATGCTGTGATTCTTGAGGTGTACTGTGCAGGATCAGGAGTTGGACTTGAGGATTTTAGTGGATTCTTTCCAACTAGAGATAAATTCTGTAGTTCTATGAACAGCTGATGTGTTACACAAGTGTAAAACTTACTCATATGATGTAAAACTTACTCATATGATATAAAACTGTGAATATTATTTTTAGATAAGTTTAACTTCTTTTTCCTTTTTTTCTTCTGAACTCCTTACATCAATTGTCTTTGAATGGAGAAGCAACATGGTCCTTTTTATTGCTTAAAAAGCTTTCTATTGAAATATAGTCTTGATTAGACAAGGGCAGTTCCTGATTTAATGTACACATATCTTTCATGAAAACAGTTGTACTTGCTTATAAGTAGTAATGTAGAGCTGTTAAATGGCAATATATTTCCTGAATACCAGCTCTTTTAGTTGACCGCACACTCCGGCTTTGACATTTGCTGTTTTATTAGTCTAGTACTGATGAATGGAAGGAAAAGGTCTCATCACAAGGGGGTTTATACGAAGCAGTTTATATGAATGAAGGAATAGGCAAGATTAGTTAGACCTTCCATTGACATAATTTTTATTTTTTCTGAAGGGTTGTGAAGGCGATCTGCAGGTCACATAGCCCTCTGTAACCCAGAATGTACTAAATTTACTTGCACTACTCCGGATGGTTTTTTATACAGCATAATCTTCAAAATTTCCAAGGCTGAAAATTTCCTACCCATCTCATTAGTACTTAATAATATTACATTTATGCCATTCCTGTAAAATGAATCTGCCTTCTCCTCTTATCATCTCCTGCAGCCTGTGGCAGACAGCTCTCCTTCACACTGAAAAGAACTCTTAAAAAGTTATCTCAACCGAATTAATACAACGTGAGTTTCCGAGGGTCCTTTTTTGTTGTTCATTGTATAACCAGTCCACACAGTTAATAATAATAAGCTGCATTTACTGGTAAAGAGCAGTTTCTGATTATGATTACTTATTTTTTATGCAGGGTTCTTCAGACAATGGTAGTACTCAGAAAGCATAATTAAAAGTTGCAAATGAGGGATAAATTTTTTTCAATGATCATTATTTTATTTGTCCATTTGTGACACTACAGAACTAAATGCAGCCTTTTCCAAGAAAAAATGTTTTAGATTTTTAAAAATTATGTAATACTACTTACTACTAATAGATTTTTTTTTTTAAATATCCAGTAACTGATCTCTACAGAATTTTGTCTCTAACATTATTTTACCTTTCAGTAAATTTTTTTAACTGCAATGAAAACTGTTATCCTAAAGTCAGAAAGAGTACAATTAAAATCACTGAGCATCTATTCAATTCCTATTCTGGCTTGTATGTTAGACACATTCCTCAGAAGAGTTTTAAAACCCTTATCAAAGATAATGACCTTCAAAGAAAATAATGGACATTAAGTATAAAATGTCAGTGAGATTTTCATGAAAGATAATATTCTTCATCCTATGTGGACCAAAATACAAGATATTAATGTAATTCACTGAACCATTCAGTTGCCAGTATTCTGGAAATATATATTCAATATCTTCTTTTAGTTTGATGTGTGCAAGACTGCATATTTTTAGTTTTCTGGTTCTTACTTTCCTGTGTATCTTTTGCTCATAAAGCTTGCCATTTTGTAAAAACACAATGGAGAACTATTCAGATGAGTATCACTGGTCTTGATCAAGACCCTGTGTTTTGCCACAGGTATGTCTAAGTTCTATATTTCTGTTGAGAATCCTGTACTGCCTTCAGGCTCTCAGGGAAAAACTGTAGCATATAGCTGCAGGTCCAGGCTCTGAGGAACTGGCTGAGTAGAGACGGTTGAACATCTTTCTGCTCAGCAGACCTGGATAAAATAAGGCTTTAAAAAAAAAAAAAAAAACAAAAACCAAGTTTCAGGAGACATTATGCCCTGGAGCTGGAAATTAGATCTCTGGAAAGGGTTTCCAAGAAACTCAGTTTGTACACAATGCATTGTCAGGTAACAACAACTGCATTTGCTGTCAAGAACCTCATTCCCCAAGCAGCAAACAGTAAAATGCGTAGATGTATCTTGTGTGCCCACAATGGGATTTCTTCGGCTGAAATGTCTGATACTGTTTCAGATGAAGCTGTCTCTAAATTGAAAGAGTTTAACAGATACTCCTTACAATGGAATTGCAAGGGGAAAAGATGAAGACAGTTTAGTCTTCTGAAAATGGAAGATGAAATTTCATTGTAATAGCATACTTCAGACCCTGGCACAACATGACATAATCAGACCTCCCTCTTACTTCCTTGTATTACTCAGTTTAGTGTCAAATGTATAAGTACTGTTGAATGTGGACAAACAAATTAAGATAACACAGGCCAAAATACATCAGAAAACAACTAAAAATTTGTCTCATCAACCTTTGATGAAATAAACTGAATGAAGACCTGAAATAAGAAGGAGTGTTAAAACCAGGCAGAATTTTGGAACTAAAAAAAAAGATAAGATCTCATAATAGATTGGATGTAGGTGTTATGCAGGAACTGAGTATCAAAAGAAAAAATCTTTCAAGGAAGATTAAGCCTAGACAGGGAGAAAATCTCTAGAATGGAAAAAATTATTTATACATTTGCCTTTAAAATTATTTATTGATTTAAATTCTACTGCAGAAACCTCTTGAATTTTTTTGTCTATCAGCAGCTATTTTTTCTATAAGCATGAAAGGAACATCCTGATGTTTTTGTTAGGTAGGGAATACAGATAACTTTGTCAACTGAAATAGTGGAACTTAATGAGCAACACAATATATTCTGCACAGGTAAATAAAGAAATGAGAACTAATTTGAAATAGTGTTATTTAAAAAGATGAAGACTTTTTTGGCCTCAAGTGAGATCTTAATAACAGTAAGGTGTTCCTCACATATTCTGTAACGTAAATGTTAAGGACTTAGAGCCAGTGCTAACATTCAAGGGATTTGTAGGTGAACATGAGTATGCTTGTGAGTGTAGAGAGCAAGAGAAGGTGTGTTTTCTTTAGTGAATACTAACACTGACCCGGGAGACAGCAGCACTTGTTTGTGTTTGTGTTAGTGCTGCTGATATTTACATTGGTGCCTACAAACGCGCTGCTCTGTCTGTGGGGGCCTGTGTGGCCAGGCACGTTCAATGCTGTGTGATTGTGTGTAATGTGTCCTTCTGGAACACACAGCCGGCTTTGCTGCTGGCTGAACCTGCAAACTTGAACGGCAGCTGCATCAATCCGGCTGCACAGAGAGGCCTCCTAGATCTCAGTGTGCCACAGGCCTGGCTGCTGCAGTCGAGAGGAAGGAATGGGTGCTGGCACACGCTGGAGTCAACAAATCAGGTAACATAATTGACAGGCATAGACCGTCCAGAAAAGATGACCATTGAGTTTTAAAGCTGTGAGGAGAGTTGCAGGAATTAGTACCAGATGTGCTTAAAATCACTGTGTGACTGGTATCATTTTACACTGACTACTCTGATGACAACTGCTATCCCTTTTGTAATTTGCCTTTGCTGCTTGATGTGAGGCAGAACTTGGCTTGTTCATCTCTTAAGTCAGTGCTTGCAATGAAGTAATTACCTTTTCCTTGACAATGTACTTGACAGTGTCTATCTCCAATGTTATTTATTGGCTTTCTTGCCTTGAATTCTTTTGCAAGAAATTCTTCCAAGGACTTGTTGTGGTTACATGAGGCACAACCTGTTTTATTTCCTTCTCAGCTGTTGTGTTTTGACCTTTCTTGTACATAAGTCTACATTTGGAGATTAAGAGGAAAATGGAAGTGTAAATGAGAGAAGTAGGAGCTGCCTTCATTCTCTACCAACTCGTCACAGGACAGCCACGGCACTGGAGCACAATAATCAGTGTGCAGATGTTGACACATTTGACATCTTCAGACAACACACCACACACCAGTCTCACTTGGTGGTTGTGAGAAATGATCAGTTAGTGTGTACAGCTAGGCCAGGGACATACATGCAGCCTAGCTTAGTTCAAATACTGCTCCGAAAAATTAACGTCAAGGAACCAAGAACTAAAATTAGAAATTATAATACGCAAAACCATCTTTTAAACAAAAAACCCCAACTTTTCAAGCACAAACATATACACATCTCACTCACATGAAACCTGTTACCGTCACATACTACCTACAGGCCGTACCCTAAGCTTTGTAGGAGAATTTGTGTCTCTACAATTCCTCAGAGTAGCGAGCCCTACTAGAACCATTTCTTTGAGATCATGAGGGATTTTGGCACCACTCTCACTGCTGCCCTTCTTTACCATGTCAGATTTATATCACTAGTCCCTTTCATTTACTCTTGCTGGGTTCTTCCTCATTTTGGGTTCTAATCTCAAGGAAGAGCTGTTATTTCTTCATTTTACTCTCAGGTCATTACTAGACCTTATGATGCTTGGTAGACTCAGAAAAATCCGACACACAATAAAAACTATATGTAATTTATGCTTTCATACAAAAAAAATAATGTTAATTAGTTGCAGCAGAAATGCAAATTCAGTAAGGAAAATATGGAATCAATATCACCTGTATTCAGTGTTCAGCATGACAGCTTTGTTACTATCCACACAACATTTCTCCAAAGAAATTGGTGGTCAGTGTTTGCTACATGAACACTGAAAGAAAATAAAATAACAGGTAGTTATTCAATGTAAATTAAACCTGAGGCTACACTTGATTCTGTTGAAAACTTGTTCTGAATACAAAATGAATAGTTATTTAAATGGAACTTTTGTGGTGTTCATTACTGCAGTTGCAGTGCTTTACATCACTAGCTAATTTATCTTCAAAAACACCATTGTAAAGATAGGTTGTATATTCAGAGTACATGATCCATACTGTTTTTGTAAATGTTTCCTGATTAAATTAATGGTGTTTGTTTTAGCCTGTAAATCCTATAATGTTTTAAGACTTGGACACTTGCAGGCAGCAGCAGGCATTTGACCTTGACACTCTCAATGTAAACAGCAAGGTGGCTGGCAGATTATCTGTGAGGGTCCTCAATTTGGAAATTAACTTCCTTATCAATTAATTGGTCTAGGACTCAGTTTTTTAGAAATCTAGACATGTTAGAAAGCCTATCTGGTTTTTTGTCCTCCTTTTTTCTATTAAAGAAACTGAGGAAATAACGAGGTGAATTCCATACATTTAATTTAGGAAGTTATAGGCACTGTGAACAGATAACAATAGTTTTTTTATGAATACTGATAAAAAAACCCCATAAATTAATTTCAGTAATATTATACTAACAACATTATGTAAATATTTATTCAAAAATTAACTACCTTTGTTTCGGCTATTTCTTTTTTCCTTTGCATTATCTTGGAGTATATTTCACAAATAGGTTTATGTGTCAGAATACTTGCTGAAAAAAGGCTTTTGCAATCTGTCATTATAGGACAACGACTTTACAACCAATGCTTTTTAATATGAACCTATAATCATGTTTGATACTTCATATTTCTCCTAAATAACAGTGCTCTCGGGCACACAGTGTGATTCTTAGGGATTGTTCTGACAGTGTTCTCAGGCACATGCGGTGACTCTTGGGAATGTCCTGTGCACGGCTAAGACTTGTACTCGATGACCCTTCTGGGTCCCTTCTAATTCAGACAATTGTGTGATCCTGTAATAAGTTAGTTTGGGAAATACAGCAGGCCTGACTTTTGTTTACAACCTCAAATAAGCCTCTCACTGACTTCCAGGCAGAGATGATCTTAAGTGTAACAGTAGTGCTGCTGCTGGCAATTAACAGCAGAACAAGTAGCTTTGAGTACTTCATATAGCACACAGCAAAAATAAACAATTTCGAGTGAAGGAATGGAATGAATGCTACCTTTCCTCTTCACCTGCAATAACCAGGCTAGTGTTTACTCTGTATTGGTTCTCCAGCTCATCTTGACTCAATAGAGGCAACTCTCGCTAGCTTTGGAAGAATTCTCTATATTTCTTTATAGAGAATCTCTATATTTCTTTATAGAGGTGATCAAGGGTTCTGAACTTATGACTCCAGAATATTTTTATTGCCTTATAGACTTCTTGTAGAAGGAATTTTACAATGTGAATGTTTTTGAGGGAAAAATATTATTAAGATTTGCTGTAAAGTTCGACTATGAAATTTTTTTCAACGTGATGAATTACTCAGGAATCTTTTCCTATGTTCCTGTGGAGTCTGCCTGCTGAGCTGCGTGCTCTAGACCTTTTGCACTACCAGGTTAGCATGCTGTGTTCTACCCCTTTAAACTGTACCTGAACCATTCATTGCCAAAACAACTCCAGGTTGGATACTGGGAGCTCTTTACAGCCAGAATACAGAACAAAACCTGTTGTCTTCTTATTAGTTTTTCTATTAGTTTAAAAATCTTCTTGCAAGGATGGTTTCTATTGCTCCTACCCACAAATTAATGAGCACAGTTTCCTTAAAGATAATCCAGAAATAGTCAATGTGACGTGAAGTTAGCGAGATAATGGAAATATATTCATTCTTTGTGTTTCAGGCATGCATTTGTTGTTCTTCTGTCTGGCTGCCTGTGCTGACACACACACATGGAATGTGTGCTTTTAGGGTGCAGGACTGAATCTTTTAGTGAACTTGTGCTGGCTAAAAAAGAAAAAATATTAAGAACTAATTAAAGTTAATGAAAACAGGGAACACAGTGTGTTTACAATCATTTGAAAACAAATTTTTACTCAAAGGTTTGCTTCATTTGTTGCCTGAATTTGTTGAATGCCAGCACTTTTTTGTACAAACTACACAATGAAAGAATTGGAGCACTTCAAAAGTAGGTTCCCTATTTCTTTCTCTGCAGCTAATCGCAAAAACACTAATAATTGACACCAGCTCCAGAGTCCACATACATAAAACCCATATGGTTATTCAGCCTCTGAGATGTGTCTATCTCCTCAGACACCTGCATCACCATTTAAAGAATAGAGTCTATGAACTGAGCAATCTCAAACTGCAGTCATCATTGGCATGTGAAATTTTCAGATAACTGTCTGATATATTCCTCCATCTTCGGATTGCCAGGACTTGGTTCTATCCATATTTGAAGCTTTGAATTTTTTCATATTCAGAAAATGCTTTTAAGAATCTTGCAGGTCACATATAAAGTTGTGTAGGTCACACAGACATTGAACTCTGTCCCATTAGGAATACACGATCAGCTTTCAAGACCCGTCCTTAGCATTCTGTGTCATTCCATGTGGCTGTGAAATGATGACTAAAGGTAAAATTTTAAGATATGCTACTCTTAGGATGTTCAAATGAAAGCAGTCGTAGAAGTGAAATGTGAACATAGCAATACTTTTTTTTTTGGAGGTTTCTATTAAGATTTTAATCCGTTTTTCATTTAAAAGCACTGTCTAAATACTATTGTGATATTGCTGGTCTTGACAGCTGTACGAGATAAAATTCTTCCTTATTGCCCTCTCACCAAAGCCCCCTCTATTTCACTGCAGGTTCCTTTCTCTGTAGGTAAACAACTTACTCATTCCATCAGCAATTATGCTCTATATTTAATATTGATTTAAGTATTTGTATGCTGAACATGTTATTTTTACTTCCTCGACCTCTGAGTTTGTTGTTTCATTTCATTGCAAAATAGCTCAAAGCTTCTGGTCATGCTCTTTCTTTTTTTCCTTTCCTAAAAAAAGATATGCAGAGAACCTGGAACATCAATCTCAACAAAGTTGTTTTTTCAACTGAAACGTCTCAAGATAACAAGTTAAATTCCCATCTAAGAAAACATCTCCCAAAAGACGAAATAAAATTTACATAAAAGTTTACTGTGTGTTTCTTTATTTCTCATGAGGGAAAACCCTTAACACATCAAGCACAGAATGTTATCTCAGTGTCTTTCCAGAATAATCACTGATTTTAAGTGGAGAAAATACAGCCTTTCCACCTTATATACAGGTCCCAAGTTAGATAAGCTCCTACTTAGAGGAGAAAATATGATAAAAGTTAGCCAACAAACCCATTAATGCACAAACCACTTAATGTGTAATTAATGCACATTAATGCACAAACCACTGAGTATATTTCCTCATGTTTTTCTTTATTTCTTCTGTTACATCCAAAACAATGGTTCTCTGTGAGCCTCTGACGTAGGGTGATGCAGACTCTCATGAGCAGAACCATTTCTGTTCTATTACAGCTTTTCTATAGTTTTCAGAATCTTCTCTAGCTCTTTGGGTGTTTTCTTATAAATGTATTCATTTTACAAGACCAAGCACATCATTCTCTTTAAACCTGTCCTCCCTGCTGCACTACAAGATGAATTTTTCTTCAAATTTGTGATATTTATGACACCTTCCATTTACATACTCTTTTAATTTATGCTGTAGATTGGAGATCTATTTGTTATCTTTTACTGCCTATGAGTTTTTTCAAAATCATGATATCTAGTACTATGCATCTGTTTGCAACTACATTTAAAACATTTCTGGCTGAGAGTTTACTCATCTTCTGCTGGTTCATGGCTCCTATGAAGAATTTCTCTGAGGTAATGGATCTATTGCAATCTGTCGGTGCTTGAAAAAGGTCTGTTAGCAACTGGCAAATGAATATTGCATGAGTTACTGCTTTGCATAACGCAACAAACAGTAAAACCCTTCTTTGTGTACATCATTTTAATGTACAGATCATTATGTTTTGAAAGGTGATGGAGGAGGAAGAGAAAGAGTTCAAAGAACTATTAGTTTCTGAGGTGTCAGAGATGGAGGAAAACTCCTTTGTTTTCAGCAAAGGAGTGTGGAATTGTTCTATCTTCCTAAAAAAAATTAGCCACTCTGAATATTATCAGAGACTGTCTAGTTTACTCATGGAATGCAGCAAAATGAGTCTTGTCTAAGAGAAGTGAACATTCAAGAGCATTCAAGAGGAAGATGTACGGTCATCTCAGTCAGATCTATTGTTCATTAATCAGCTATTACATAATCAAATGCTTGGATTTTATTGGTTTTATTTGTTACCATCCTTTTTAGCTGTTACTTGATATTCTTCTGAAGAAAATCCTTGTAGGAAATAAGCATGGTAGTTCCACAGGTAATCCGCTGTGTATTAATAAGAAGCTTGCCTTGTGTTATTGGCCTGCTTCATTAGCTGAAATTTTAAGCAATAACCAACATTAGAACATATTGTAATTCAGCCTCATTTATTTAATAGCGTCCATGGAAAATAAGGAAGTAGTTGGATAAACTGTCAAAAGAAATGGGCTGGATAGTATCGCCCTTTAATGACAACTGTCTGCCGAGTTCCTAGACTTCAGGTTTCAGTCCCTCATCCAGGGAAACACAAGAGACTTCTTTGTTTTCCACATTCAGAAACCACTTGTGCAATTATGTCAGTTGTACTGCACGATTAACCTCCTCACTTTTGAAGGGGTTTTATTCTGTAAAGATGCGCCATACCTGTGCAAGACCTGTAAGCAGTGCACAGGCAGACCATGTTGTTAGGGGACAAAGAAGGCAAGTACATTGTTATTTGAGGAAACATTATCTCAGGCTCAGATGACTGACATAAAGGACAGTGACAGAGAGCACATAGTTACCAGCTGTCCCAGATAAATATTTTACACACATAGTCGTACTACATTAATATTGATGATGTATTGATATTTCCCACATTTGCTATATAAATTAATGAACTACTGGAGCAAACAGCCAGAAGGAGTGAGATGATTTGTCACTCTGTAGCTTCCCCAATTTGCTGTCTTCCCAAGGCTATACATTATCAAGAATAACAAATGGAATTCATATGGCTCCCTTATTAACATGCATTAGCTGTATCGGCGTGTGCCTCATGGTTTACTAAGGTCAGTTCAGGAGAACCTCCATATCTTCAGGCAATCTTTCCCTTCCTTAAAGAGAACTAACAAACAATTAAGACATCTCCAAAGAGAAAGCTTTTCAGTTTGATTTTGGTTTCTTGTTAAATTGTAAAACAGGTTGAACCAATTCACTTGCCCATGAAATTCATTTTAGTGACCACCTTTGTCAAGTGGGTACTCCCTACGACACTTACATATAATTTGTATTTTCTAATCATGTTGTTTAGAAATACACTAGATTGTTTACAACTTTTGGTCAGAATGGGTTTTCTGACTACTGGCATTTACACTCTCTTCTTTTGGTTTATATTATCCATAGGGCTCCCTATTTCTGTGGTGGGGTTTTTGTTTATTTGTTTGTTTGTTTGTTTATAGATTCTATGCTATGTAGTCATGTTTACTGTACTAGGTGCTGCACAGAAGCATTGCAAGGCAGGCTTTAGCTCAATTTGTAATCTAGGGAAAAGATGGAGAAAGAGAAGGCTCCATCTTACCACATACATATTCGGCTCAGAGTCACCTGACAACACAAGACAGTTTTACTTGCTGCATTGCTAACCTCTCAGGAGAAAATTTTTGAGTGAAGCACTCATAATTTTTAACCCAAAATGATCACGTGGTTGAAATGCCTCTTTTTTTGTTTTGCTTTGTTATGTGGGTTTCAGGGTTTTGTTTGTTGTTTTGATTGTTTGGGTTTTTTGCTGTTTAATTAATGAGATGGGGTGTGGTTGCTTGGGTTTGTGGGGTTTTTTACTGACCAACCTGTGTCATAATATTTAACTATAAAAATCGACATATAATTAGCCTCTCTCGGGCAAGAGTTGGAAGAGTGAGTGCTTTTACTAATGGTTGAGCTACCTGAGAAGAACAAACCACAGATATGTAATCAAGTGAAGCAATTCAGCATAGTTCTACTATTGGCCTGCTTTAATTGTTTTTATAGACAACTTATGGCTAATTATGATTTTTAATCATAAATGTTACCATGTAATTTGATATCTATGTAGAGTGTATCAGATTTCTCTGTATTCTAGAGGCTTCTCTTATTCTACTAAACATTTTCAGAGCTCATTAGCACATTGCTGTAGATATGATTACACTTTCAGTTGGCACAGCATTTTCTTGTTGATTGCAGGGTGGTAAACAGCTCCCTTTGGTGCCTTTTCCTCTCATCTGGAGCACAGAACCTAACTGCTGTGACCACTTATGTGACAAATTTGGCAGATGCAAGATCCCAGATGGAAAGCTCTCAAATTTGTGTTTCCAGAGTAGCATCTGGGTATATGATTGGCTTCCTGGCTGACTCCTTACAAGATCTCCTGGGCTGCTTCTACATATTTTCCAGTTACAGCTGCTGCAGTTATACTAGACTATCTGACAGGGTCTCCTCATTTGCATCATCTATTGAAGTTATAACTTCCTTTAATTATCCCCCCCCCCCTCCCCAAATCTATCACCTAAAATTATCGTATTGACCAGAGCGTTAGTTATTTGAATCTGCAACTATTCTGCTCCACTGCTGAGAATATGCCTGCCAGAGGTCATATTTCATTCTCTGTTCTAGGATAGTTCACAGGATTAATAATTTTAAAATCCACAATAACTTCACTGAGACTAAAAGAATTTTTCCAGACTTGTGCTGATACCACCGTTCAGTGTCTGGCTCTTCTATTGATCAGGGTCTGTCTTATTATCATCTTTTAGATATTTAGTTTTATTCTTTTCAGTAGTTGGCCATCTTGCATTAATTGCATCTTATAAATACTGACAGTTATCTATATCTAGTATTGTATTAAGGGCCATTTCATTGCTGAGAGTTTGGCTTTGCAGGTAAGAAATAAAACTGAAAACATATCTCTCTTGCCTGCTAAAGATCTCACAGCATTATTTTGCAAGAATAATATGTTACCATCAGTTTCTTGTATAAACTGCAATTAGCTTAATTACATTCTGTCTCCCTAAATTCCTTCTGTAGTGTCATTTTGGTAAGTCATTTTTCACTTTCAGTCTTAAAACTGTTGTGCAACACTGCTTTATGCTGTTAAACATCTGCTGTATTCCACCCCAGTGGTGTTTGATTCACTGGTAGATGAAGAGATTGCTGTGTGCCTGATATATAATACACTTTGGTATCCTTTGGGATAAATATAAATGCAATATGTTATAACAAATCTGTAGTCACAGAGGGCTTCGTGGTTGTCACTACGTTGCAAGTCATAGCATTTGGGAACATCACAAGCAGCAGTGATGGAACAGTAGAATCAGTTCTTAAATGCATCTGACTCTAAGCTAAAAGAATTTGTAGAAATAGGATTTATGGCATGCAGTTGAACAGCTGTTATCCCAACGCTTAGAAGACTTTGCAAGATTTCCTGACAATACTGATTCTTACCATTCCCTCGACACAAAATGAGTCTGGATGCTTCCTGAGAGAAGGAAGTGCCTTGTAGACCATGGATTAAAAAAGTTCTGCCCAAATCCTCCTTCTTCTGAATTCCTGAAACTTCCGTGAGGAAATTGGTGTATCCCCAAGCATTATGTTTGGAAACTTCACATTTTTTATTACTGCCACAACAACAGTGGCACAGAAACTGGTTCAGCAGTGTTATAGCTATCCTGGTAATAAAAAGCAAAGATATTATGAGATGGCCATTTGCCTTTGATTTTCATAAGTACTCTAAATTGGTGAATACTGTTCTTAAACCACAACACTGTGTTTCAGGGAGAATGTGACACTCACTCCTTAGTCCACTGGAATGCAAGTCACACTAGCATGGTGAAAAATTCGAGGGAAAAAAATTACCTGTAAAATAGCAAACGATTTGGGATATCTCAGATATGCAGGAATGATAACAACTGGTTGCTATGTAAGAAGATGGAACTACTTATAAATGAGAAACCTCTGCAATACACTGAGACAAATCCATAAAAAGCCTAGTACTTATCAGGGAGTATAGTTCGTAAAATTCTTTTGCTGCCCATTAAAATTTTGAGCAGTCTTGCTAGTGATGTGGTTCAATTATAAATGAGAACCTTAGTTCCAGCTGCTTGAATAAATATTCTATCTTTCTTAAAACAGATCATAAATTAATCTGAACATGCCTGCGCACTCTACAGCCTAGAGTTTTGGACTTGTAAATCTACATATATATGCAACCTGGTTATGGCTTACGTGTCAGATGGGATCCAAGGAGAAAATAATGACAGCTTAAGTAGTACTGGAAAGCCAATAATACACAGACACCGCTATTTATGTGAGGATTCGAATATGCCTATTAAACTGTTGATTAAAGTAGCTCAGAAGATGCTATACAGAATGCTCGAGATAATAAATGCCAGATAAACTACTGGTAGATACAAGGGAACATTTAAGAAGAAGGGAGGGAAAAGCAGTGCAATGTGTTACTTTGTTCCCAAGCTTCAATGCACAGCAGAACTAAATGCATTTTATTTGTTATAATGGCCACGTCTTCTTTGTCTAGTACAATAAAATGCTGCATTTAAATAGATACTATGATGTAATATGCTACAAATGTATAATACATCAAGGTGTATCTAGACTCAGTAGGCTGTTCAAAAGATAATAACCTTGATTTAAGGAATCCTTTTGTTCTCTTAAGCATTGCGGGAAGGGAAAGGAGGGAGAGAAACTCCAGGAGCTTAGCAAAGACATCTTTCATTCTATTTTATAAGCCTTCCTTTTTCCTCTTCTTTAAATATACTGACAGACACCATGATACATTGATCCATATGTTATTTTTCTTCAGCCAACATAAAAGGATGGTAATTTACTGACCATTAAATCTTCAAAAGTAGTATTGGTTTAGAAGTTCAACTGGATTAGGTGCAGCTTATTTGAACCATTTGGACCTCATAGGTCTCTCTAATTCAAACTTAGAGTCAACTTTTTATTTTCTTCTGAGAACTCCAGTCTTTTCCTACTGAATATATAACAGGAACAGTGGCTCTCATTTTCTCCCTAATTTTAAGTGATTCTTACTGAACTACCTTACGACTACTGCTATAGGAATAATAATATGTGCAATGAGTAAAGTTTATAACCTAGAGAATAGGACAAGAAATAAAGCTTTTATGTTTTAAAAGCTATTCCTTAACACATATATATTGATTATGGAAACTCAGCAGGCTTTGTTAGCTAATTAAATGTCCAAGAAGACATAGTTGTCTTTATTCTTTTTCCTGACTTCCATCTGAGCACATCTATCTACACACAGAGATAAGCCTTGAATATACATTTCCTATTTTACATGAAAAAGAAAACGAAATTTAGTGGATCTGCTTTCTCTTTATCTCTCTGCCATTAGGCAGAAGGCACCTTGGGGCCACTTACTTGCTAGTAATAATGGGAAGAAACCACAAGCTCCTTGGAGAAAGGATAATGGAGTTGAAACAGACATGACTTAAGAGGATTGCGTGTCTTTTGGAAAAAAACCACTATGTTACATTCTTAACATCTAATGGGTCTATCACTCACTATATAATATACCTTGTCAAACAACCTTGTTGGATGTAATTCTGTCCAAAAGTGTCCTCCATGGACTTTCTTTGTGAAAGCAGCCCCATACTTATGGCTTGTTTGTACTCTACTTAGCAGTATGTTAAATTAAAATTTAGTTTTAAGGCTTAATTCAGATTTAAGTGAAACAACCCTTGTGATTGCAATCTAAAGTGACAAACTTCACTTCAACAATCCTAGTTCCATTCTAAAAGATTCTATGATTCTATGATACAGTAAAGTACTTGCACTTCAATGAAATGAATCAACTTTTTCCAAATGAAACACGAATGAATTTTAAAAAAATAATATAAGCTGCAGAAGTTTCTTACACACCGTATTTGTTCTGAAGTTCATAAACATGGCAAGAAGTCAGTTAGAGAATGCCAATCCTCTCAGTATTAAAACTAGTAGGTCTTAATATGATGGCTGTAAAATTAAATCACAATTGATAATAAAATGCATATAATTCATTATTAGAGGAACAGGATGTCCCTGTAAAGATCACCATTCATAAAAATTATTTGCATGTGGATAATGGAATATTGGCTCAACAAATGCTTTGAGATGCAAAGCTGAGACTTGAGGCTACGATACTGCGTCAAAGACAATTTTGAAAGTAATGCTTTAGCTTGCAATTTATATTTAATAAATGTGCCTAAGCAAGATAACTACTAATACATTTGCAGTTAGGTGAGAGGAGAAAACTGATTTTAACTACAAATGCAGAAGAATAAATTAATCAGAAGATGCGAATAAATTTTTACAAATTTCTTCTCCTGACAATTTTTACAATTTTGAGCTCCTGATGAAATAAATTTAAATCAGCATATCTGCTATAAGAAAAAAAATCAGATGCCAATTAGTATTAAAAGGCTGGGAAAATTAGATTCTAGTATATTTCAAAACCTCAGAAATTAGGAAGTCAAGAAATAATTCTTATTTAGTTTTAAAAAATCTCGAGAACATAATGAAATCTTCATTATTGTGAGAAATTTGCCAAATCCAACCATGATTCCTAAAAAAACCATCTAATATTTAGCTCCAGTAACAGTTTCCCAGTACACTTTCCATCTCTCTTCATTATTTTGCTTTATGTCATGCTCCAAAAGTCCTCCCATTTTTTTAGAATCATCCTACTCTTGTCAATGGACTATCTCTGCAACATGGGTTTTACCTATGTGCATTCATTTTCACTTCCTGCAATTTTCCTCTACCTGACATGGATTTATTGGAGGAAAATGTCATTGATTTGTTCCTTGCAATCGCTGTAAAGAGATAATTCAATATTACTGTTATGCAGAGTAGTACTTCTAATAATTTTTAATTTTTGTGATTCTGCTGAAACCTCTATAATACGTATACTAAAGAACAAATTTTTATTGGTGTAAGTATGGATGAAATGCCCCAGCCATCTTTTTACTTAAAAACAACAATTGAGCATCTGCGGAGTAGCGGAAAATCCTCTGGGTTTTTTCCAAACCAGAACGCAAAAGGGAATTTTGAAGCAGAGGTGATATCAGGTTTATTACTGACATATTTATGTGCAGGTGTGTGTGTGTGTGTGTGTGTGTGTATGCATTACCATTCCATTTCTAGAGTGACTCTGAGATCAACAGAGCAGCTATAGAACATTTTACTACCAGGGACTACGTGAGGAAAAGAACCTTCTTTTCTCTTTCGATTCTAAAGAGACTCACAAGCACAATTTCCGATTTTGAAGGCTGAATGCTAGTGTGGGTTTTGGGTTTTCAAGGAATGTATTTTTAAGGGTCCTTGTCTGCCCTTCTCTAAAAATTGTTATGAAGCCCACTGTTCATTTGCAGTAGTGAGTCTTCCTGGGTAGGCTGGGTTTTTTTCACCTGAAAACATAAGACAAATTCGAACATGTATGTAGATGTAAAGGAGCAACATTATGTTCACCAGCAAGCACGCTTTTGTCTTTTGACTTTAGGCAAAGCTTCAGTATAAATAAAGCAAAAATAGCGTCTATTAAGAGGCTTCTGAGGGCAAGCAAATGTAAAAATTAAAGAAATCTCAAAAATCTCTATGAGGACTAAACTGGTAGTAATTACATATTTTGGCAGTTACTTAAAGCTTCACACCCCAGCCAACCTTTCAGCCTGCATCCAGCCATAAGCAGACAGGCACTCAGCAATCCCAGCACTGAGTAATTGTACAGTGAGAAATCAACTTGGGAGTGCGATGTGATGCTTTGCTAGGAATTGGATGACAAATGATGATGATCAACCAGAAGATAAACAATAACAAGTAGGCTTAATGACAACATTACAAGATTCATTGGCACCAATACTTTCGTTGCCCACTGGCACAGTCCCCTGGATATGCTGCATTTCTTGTGCCAAATTGGAATCCCCTTCATAATTACTTTTCTCTCTCAGTTATATTTATAATCCATTTTGCTGTCCAAAAAGTAAATTTTTATTTCACCACCAAAAAAGAGGCATATTTTAAAACTTACTCTAGAGGAGCTAAGTAAGACATAGACAGACACATTTTTTTAAGAGTCTCTTATATTTCTTTCTGTTAGAAAACATACGTATATAAAGGTTTCAAAAGAGAAGCGGGGTTGAATTAGTGAATATGTTTGATATTGAAATCTCTATGCTAAAAATGGCACCAATCCGAGTGAGAAATGTCATTGTGTCCATGCAATTGCGGTTGGCTGGAAGTTTGGGGTGATGGGCTGAGACGCTTTCTTCGGAAGGAAGATCAGGACACAAGTGAAAAGATGGAGATGGCTGAAAAAGCTGCGGGACAGGGTGCATACGGCAGCATAGGATGAACTGATGTATTAGTGCTTTTGGGCTTCATTTGGACTCCTGATCACCCTTCAGTTTAGTGTCCTGGCTCCATCAAATTGTTAAGCAAAAAAAATCACCAGCTACGAATGTGAGCATTATTACAAAACACAGAAAAATTTGAAATTGCTGACTATAAACATGCAACATATGCTTGTAAAACTAGAATTGTTATAAAGTATATACAGTAAATACATTAAAAATTATATGTGGGGAAGAAAAGAAATCAAACATAAGAATTCCTTCTCAGCTTTGGAGACTGGCTGAGCACCCAGCAAAACAACCCTTTAGCTAAATTTCTCAGTAAGGCCTGCATTAAATATTTTGCACAGAATCTCAAACCATTTGAAAGTTTAGTTCTTGAAAAGTTTTCAACCTCAGTCTAAACCCATGGAATCACACTAAAAGGGTGATGCTTATCACAGCTGGGAGTCTGAACCTCTTTTCTATTTTTCTGCTTGTTATTGTCTGTCCTATGATTTTCTTCCCCTAGAAACCAGAAGAGCCTTGGGCCATTGTCATATTTATATTGTCTCTAACTTTTGAGAGGTCAACATTGGTTGAGTTTTGGTTTATTTTTGTGATCACTGTGGAACAGAATAATTTCAGGCTTGTCATCCACCTAGCATATTACTCACAAAATGCCTGAATTTTCCTAATGTGAGTTTCATGGTATTTCATTGCAGGGTATACTAGAAGTAATGAAATGCATGTATGAATAACAACTCCTTCAAGAGAAGCTTGGTTCATATTTATAGCAGAAATATATATCCATATATATGGATTATTTTTCTTATTTATTTTCCTCTGGGGAACATCCATTTGGTATGCTGCGTGAACTGGGACACTGTTTGGTACTCAGGATGTAAAATCAATTTACTCAACATGGCTGATGCTCTCATTTTTAAACACAAGGTGTCCGCCTGTGTCCTTACACCAAAGCGTATTTATAGAGAAGGTTTTCTTGTATTAGCTTCATTTTTGAGGTTGCTCCTGAGAAGTGATTCCAAATGAATTAAAAATTAACTCGTTAGAACAAAAAGAATTCAGAGTAAATTAACTCCTTCTTGTCTCTGTCTCTTTCAAGAGCATACTTGTAAACATGCAACTTCTTGCTATTAGCTTGCAGTTTTTCTAAGGATGAGGAATGATTAAGACCTATGATCCTGAGATACAGAAGAGTGCTGTAACATTACACAAAAAATGAATGGTAAAAAATACTGGAAAAATGAAAATGGAGAGATTTAATGCATCAAGTTGTAGGATAACAGAAAAAGTTCTGTTGTAAGCTGCAGTCTCTTTAGTTGAAAAACAGAAAGGTTGAAAGAAATAGGTGTATTGACTTACCAGAATATGATTATGAGTTAGAAATGTGATATACCTGAGAGAAAGGTCAGTATACTTCTGAGATGCTTGAGGCAAAGTGCAGATAGGAAAACAGAGGAGATGTTGCACAACATCATCAGCGAGACCTCGTGTGGAAGGCTGTGTGCACCTGTGACTACTGTAATAAAAAAAGATGAGCTCAACCTGGAATAGACATGTTAAGTGCTATTACAGTAACTGAGACATGGAGAGGCTGGGAAGAAATACACCTAAAGAGAAACTAAGAAAATTTTATTTGAGGGAGATATCCCTGGAACAAGGCATCCAGTTTTAGAAGAGCTCTCCAAATAATAACAAAGAAAAGACTGGCCTGCTGTAATCATACAGGCTTTGCTACCTGCGGAAATGGGATGTGTTGCAAATGCAGTGATGCACTTCACTCATAAGAGAGGAGCGACAATGTAGTTTATTGATATAAACCAATGTGTTAAAGAAATTCAGTGCTAAATGTGGCTCTGGTTTAGCAAGATTCAAAGGCAAGGTGTTCTAGAGTATTGTATTGGGTCTGGATGCACTGGTGCTTATGGCTCAGAGCGGGAGGGGAGAGGGCACACTTGTTTTTGTGAGTTGCATTTATTTAATACTGACTTAAATAAGGTAAACCAACCATGAACTTTTAAAGTTTGGTAGAATGTGCAAATACCATTCCCAGTTATGGAAGCCCTGGTCACATCTTTAATTATTTGCTTATATATTTATTTTATTTTTACATATATTACTGTCGATATTTCTTAAATACAGAATTCATATACTTCACCAAATGGTAAGAAGTTAAGAAGTTAATATCATCCATGTATAGATCACCGGTTTCCAAAGGAACTTGAAATCATTATAAATGATGCTAATTTAACTAAATTCACCAGGGAAATTTTGCTGCCTTTGCAAAAGACTGAGTCTGGGCTTCGATACGTTACATGACACAGAATAGACCTAATGCTAAAATATAGAACACAGTCCGAGTAAATGGTTTCAATAAGTTTTTGTTATAAAGAGTTACTAATAGAAAAAGTAAAAACTGGTCTTGTGTACACTACAATTCACAAATTATTCAATTTCCAGGCTTCTCACCTGACAAAAATTATTTTGGAAAGGGATCAGTAAGAGCACTGAATACTGATTTAATTAATGAATAACAGAAAATAAATAGACTCGTAATAGCCAGGAAAGTAAGTACAAAGATAAAGTAGTTTTTACTTATTGCAATTAGTTTTGATAATAATATACATTACATTGAGACCCTGCCTTTTTCTCCTCTTGTTCCATACATATATTTTATACATACATTTATTTTATACATAAATTTATTTATTATTTATCCATTTGCTATTATTTATATATGTATTTCCTGGATACTGTTATTATAAATTTTTTAAATTTTATGCATACAGTTATTTTATTTTATACACACATATCATTTGCTATACCTGCACCCATAGTTTTTTACTGTAACATACTAGCCATGAAGTAACACCTGGAAGTTTCAGATTGTTTACCCAAAGAAGCCACAAATAAGGGTACGTTAATGTTAAATGCTCAGTAAAATATATAAATGTGGTTCAGACTGTTAGTTATCAAGAATATTTAGTGCATCTTTTTTTCTACCACTTCAGACAATGACTTTGGGAATCTGTGCATTGAACAGCTGTTACACTGAAATGCTGTATCAGCAGCACCAGACCTGGCCATCAGGTAAAAAAGCCTTGCCTTTGTGATCATCACCAACTGCAGCTGCAAACAGAAAATGTTAATTTACTGACAGTGTGCAACAGATAATTGAAACGAACTCTTACACGATTGTGCCTTTCAAATGGTGCTCACTTCACAAACGCGTAGCTTGGCTGACAACTGCACTTTCAACATTAACAGCTTTGTTTCAGTTAAAAAGAAAAAGAACACATAAATCACCTATCTTCATGTATAAATGTCTTCTTTTAGTCCACTGCAATTAGTGAGTGGGAGCCATGAACTCCTGTGCTGAAATCTCAGTTTTATTGGCATGATATGGACTAGCTAAGTGAAATTACGTTTGGTTTTAGATTTCCAGTTAGAAAAATTATTAAATCTAGGCAGTCTAAATTAAGCATGGTCCTCATTAAGGAGTGGATTAGAATAGCATTTGGCATGTCTAGAAAAGGGATTTCTGTAACAGGGCTTAATTAGAAGTGTTATCTTTGTAATCAGTCAAGAGAACTGGGTAAGATATTTTTTATTCATACAAAAAAATGTCCTTAAAAGAGCAATGACTACAAAACAAAATTATTAAAATCAAAAAATGAAAAAATTATGATAACCTATGCTTTTTCCTTTTTCCACATGCATTAGGATACAGCTTCCAGTAAGGGAACTACTTGCTATTCAACAAAATCCTTATTTTTATAACTGCATAAATGAGAAAACACAAAACACCTGCCATTTATCTCTGTAACTAATTTGTTGCTAGCTACCAAAATACATCATTAAATCAGAATCTTGCTTACTTTCTCAGTCATATTTTTCCCTTTTTAAAATTCTCTTGCTAAAATAAAAATTAAAAAAAATATAGCAGCATCTTTAAATGCTCTGAGACAGTGAAAATATATCAGTGTATGGGCATGCTAATTATTCCCATTTTCTCAGCTGAAACATAGGTTTGTAGTTGGTTTTAATGTACTCCTAAATGCCATGTGCTAAATGTTAAAGCAGCAATTCTCTTCCACTGTAAAGAAGATGGGAAAATGCTTTTTTGTAAATCATTTGCAATTTAGTTAGATTAAACTCTCCTTTATTCCTGTAGTTAAGCATCATTTCAAGTATTTATTGTGGGACAAAGAGATGCATGCTGAGAACAAAAAGCCCTAGGAGATAGTACAGAAAGAAAGAAAACAAAGGAACTAGAAAAATTCTGTCTGATGGATTATGGTCTGTCAGATTCTTGTCCCTGTTTCTCCTCTTAGAAGTGCTCAGCTTTTACAGTTTTAGTTATCACAGAACCACAGAATGGTTGAGATTGGAAGGCACCTCTGGAGGTCATCCAATCCAAGCCCGTTGCTAAAGCAGGCTCATCTAGAGCAGGTTGTACAGGACTGCGTCCAGGTGGCATTGAATATTTCCAGAGAAGGAGACTCCACAACCTCCCTGGGCAGCCCGTTCCAGTGCTCTGTCACCATCAAAGTAAAGACTTTTATCCTTATATTTAGATGAAACATCCTATGCTGCACTTTTTTGCCCTATGCCCCTTATTCTGTAGCTGGGCACCACAGAAAAGAGACTGGCTCAATCCTCTTGACACCTGCCCTTCAGATACTCGTGTACATTGACAAGAACCCTGCTCAGTCGTCTCTTCTTGAGGCTGAACAGGCCCAGCTCCCTCAGCCTTTCCTTATGAGAGAGATGCTCCAGTCCCTTAACCATCCTTGTAGCCTTGTAGTCTTTCTGCATTCACACGTCCATGTTTGCTTTGATTTGGCAGTTCTTGTCAGTTCCTTCTAAGAGAGTCTAGCAGAGTTAGAATTATTGGAATTATTTGTGGTGCTCTTGCTTCTAGACTTCACTGTTATTTCAATGAATGTATTAAAATCTAGTTCTAATCAACCTGTAGTGCTGTTCCATTTAGAATATAACCACTATTAGAGAAAGATAATTTAAACCTATTTTGGTATCTTCATACTACATAGCAGTCAGAAGAATTGCATAGTTTGAGGCCTATATTATACAGGGGGGAGGAATAAACCTTGGAGGAAGCAATAAACACCAGAGAACTAGGTCTGGCAAGACAAAAATGAAATGAGAATAATTTTATCTTGACCTACAAAATTTAATTAGAATGACTGCATGAATTTCAATGCCCACGGTTCAAAAATGTTTTCTCTGACATGATATGAAATCTTTGTCTCATTAACATGTTTTCTATTGTCATTTCCACACTTTCAAATACAATACTGTTCAAAAACAAAACCATTTAAAAGAAGGGTTTTTTTGATACTAAATGTAATTCGGTTTCGAAATGTCTCAACTTCTCTAATGTTTTAACTTTTTAAACATAATTATTCAATTAACTCATTTGTTTTTCTCAAATAAACCAAAACATAAAACTAAAACTGCAAAGGTTTTTTTCTTTTTGCAAATTGTATTAAAAGAAAACATAATTAAAATATTTGTTTCGTTTATTATGGTCTTACCTACTGGCTTCTGTATATAACTGTACCTGTAATATAGGGCTCACTCAAAACAAGAACTTGGTTATTTGACAATGTCTGTTACAGAAAGTATGGGTTTTTAAAGCACGAGATGTATCAATCAATAAGATGTAGGAAACATCTCAGAAGTGTGTTAGATTACACAGATATTTGAACACAAACAAATACAGCATATTATATACTAGCTATAGTATATAGCTATTTTGGAATCATGTTTGGTCTAAAAGTCTATAGCAGGCTTAAAACTATCTAGTAAAATCAAAAGGATTAATGAGGAGTTTTTAATCCTAAGGAACTATGCAGTGTCTAGTGAAAAGATGTTTTGTTGGAAAATTCCAAACAGTCACATTTGTTCATCCGTACTATTGTAATAATATTTCATTTGCTGATATGCCTGTTATTTCTTACCAAGAGTTTCAAAGTACTTAAATAAGTAAAGCTTTCAAATATGTGGCTACAAGAGATTTCTCAGTCATTTTTAGACAGAGCAAGCCTGTTTTTTTTTTTTTCATGGGGGACTTTAGAATACATAAAGTAAAGTAGAAAAAAAGAGTTTTCATATGCAAGGCTTCATCTTTGTTTGGGTAAATTAGAAAAACTTTTTTCCCTGAAGCTGGCTTAACCCTTGGTTTCAGACAATGCTTTATGCTAGCCTCTTAGGTTAATTTCCCAGAAAGTGGAAGTGCAAGGTGCAGAAACAGCCTTTACAGTTGGTCAGGAAAATAAACTCAGCCAGACTTTTAAGCATGCCAAAAGTCCTGCATATATAGGGTCTAATCCTGGTCTCCTCAAATGACTTCCAATTTTTCTTTGGCTTCACTGAGATACACAGTGCAAACTCAGCTTTATAAAGAATTCGGAGAAGGTCCAAACACTTTTTTTAAACCAAAGGATTTCATAAGCAGAACTTTTATCCCAGGCTGGCTGTTTCAATAGGACTTATATGTATAAAGACTTTCTGTGCTGAAGATAGTCCCTAAATGTATAATCCCTACTGAGCAAGCTGGTTAGGGGAAGCTGCCACCCTGTCTGTAGTTCTCAGCAGGCATGCAATTTAAACACTGAGGAGTTTAGGTACTCTTTGTAACACTGTGCATTCTGCTCCAAAGAGCTTAGAAGTGCAAAGCCAGTGAATGTAACCTGTCTTCTGTTAATACTGTGCTTCGGTGTGCTTCAATTGCATTTTACTTCTCCTCCCTTGTTTTCCCTTAAAAAAAAAATGAAGAAGTAAATCCCTGTGAATATAAGAAAGCTTCTTTTTCATAGACAAATAGACCCATGAATAACAAAGGTTTGTAGCAAGTTTCCGAAAACGTACCCTTGCCAGAATTTGCCAGAACACTTCAAAGTGAGGCAAAATTACTCTTTACATGCTGTTTAGAAACAGATACTAAAACTAAAATCTATCTTTCTCAAAACTCCTGTGTCTCTTTAGAGGTAGTTGAAAATGATAAATTGTGCTACCTAATGAAGAAGAAATTAGCAAAAATTGTCATAGGATATTTACCATGTTGTCATTAGAAAATACAACAGAGTTGTTTCTGCTAAATATGTTAATCCTACTGTTCGTAGTACACGTGGGTATTGTAAAAATCCATGTCTTACTTGTCTGGAAATCATAACAAGGTTTTTGGTATTTGTTTCTCCTTTTATTAGAAGGGAATGTACTCTGAAGTGTGGGATTCTAAAGTTAATTACACTTATTTGGAGTTAGCTCTTCAATCTGTAGTATGACTTACAGCAAATCTTTTTAATCACTCTATAAGTGTCTAAATAAACACACTATCCCACTACAGTTTTCTAGCCAAAATGTAATTATAATTACCATAGTTCATTTTTTTCACATTGCTTGTTCAGTGTTCATTGATTTCAGATTGAGCCATCATCTCTGGACAATTTCTGTGTTTAGCTAAGAATAACTTGAGGTTTTCTTGGGATAGACCAGCAGCAAAGGAATCAGTGAGATCCGCTTGATGGGAGAGTTTACAAGTGAGAAGTGCTATTAATGCTCGCTGCTTATTGCTAAAATACTTTTATATCTCTCGTATCATATTAAGAGCATGGATTAGATGTAAGGATTCCGAGTTAAATTCTAGGATTTAGAGAATTCCACGCTTCTACACAACGGGGCTTCTGCTTCAAAAGATGAAGATATGATGTACTGTATTTGGTGATACAACTGTAAGCAGCAAACATTAGAAGTTAATACAACTTTTCTTTGGAAACTTGAGGCAGATTAGATTTGTGTTTTGCTTTTTCCAAACGCTTTCAAATTTGAGTTGAGTTTTTTTTCAAATTTGTTTTTTTCTCAAAAATTCCATATTATTATTTACCTTGACACTAGTAAATATTACTTTTCACTACTTTTTGAAGCAGATATATTTGTGTTGTTTGCCATTGTGTTAGATTCCAGGACAGAGGTTCAACTATCACAAAACAGTGATGTGTTTATAGTTATACTAGTGGCTCAATTTATCACGCTGCAAAAAGAGGAAAATTGCTAGCCTTCAGTAAGGCAGCAGGAAGATTGCAACAAATACCAGCATAAAACAAATTAGTAAGTCTTTTTCGTAGCTAAAAACAAGAGCAGGAAACTGAATTCTTGTATATTCCAGATCTTATGACTAGAGGTATATTAAATAAAGGCCTGTTTGGTTTAAAAAAATTGAAGAAGATTAACAATTTTGCCAAAAATGACAAGGTACAACAACCTTGCTTGCACTTTTGCGTGCTTTTTAATTAAGAAAGAATAAAATCCTAACATGATATCAGAAAAAGTAGTCAAGAAAGCATGGATGGAAAGCCAGTAAAAATTTCAGTTCGGTAGGTCTTTCCACTTGCATCACCAGATTCTTGTGAAAACATAAGAACACAAAAATATCTGCAAGACAGACCTCTAAATCTATATCTATTCATAAACCTTCCCTTTCACTGAAACCTTAAATCCCTCTGGGTTATTTCCTGATCTCAAATGCTGCTAACTGACTTCCAGCTACAGTCAGTCACATTGACTGTGTGGCTTAGACATCCTCATGTTTATTCTTCCTCATCAAAGTGCCTATTCTAATGTCTGTTCTACGAGATGAATCAATCCCCTAGGAATAGATGTGCATACCCGTGTTGTGTACCAATGGGAAAGTGTAGAAGGGGTTGAATTAGCTGCAAAAGTGAGGGTAAAGAAAGAATTATAGTTGCCATGGACTCACTAGTAGACCTACTCTTATTTTTTATGTCACTTTAGGTAGTTTAATCACCGTCTTTAACCTTTGTAAAGAAGCAGAAGTGGACTCCTCATTCTTTTTATGCAAAAGAATGCCAGACTTGCAAAAGAATAATGGGGAAATAGTTTTTTTCTTACTTCTGCAAATTTAAACAGAAGTAGAAGGTTGCTAGGTAGAATAACCTAGTGCCATGACAACTTAGAAAGTCTTCACAGGTGAGTCACACTGGTTTATCCAATTTGAAGCTTTCAGCTTAATCCTTCTGCTCAGTGATTCTTAACACAATGTGACTGCAAGCTGCGAAACATTTTCTTGTGCTTCACTTCTCCAACTTATTTTACAGTGTAAAAAACAGGTCTTTGATACGTAATACTCTTCCATTTTGCTTATAAAGAAAACAAAAACCGAACAAACACAAAAAACCCCAACAGGTTTGTGCAGGAATTGGTTTGGGCATCTTTCAGGTTACAGTGGTGTAAACTTCCTGAATTTATCATCTGTATCATCTGTAACTGAAGTGAATAATTGACCGTGTTTTTAATCTAGCTCTGACTCAACACAAATATTAATATGAAGGGAAAATTAACAATTTTGTGCTGAACTCACTTTCTTCCATTAGTTTATTTGGAAGAAATGGTGTTCTATTGAATAACTGCATTTTCCATCATCTGAAAGCATTCCCCTTCTTAAAGTCACCTACCAAATACTGAAGGACAGAAAATAAATGTCTTATTGTAATACTTTTTTTGTTGCTTTTTTCCTGTGTACATCATTCCATGTTACAGAATACACTCTCAAACCTTACACTACAAAATTCCCCCCTTTACCTCTCATCACTCCAATGTGGTGGTACTCTTATCAAGTGTTAGCTGATTAAGTTTGTTCAGCCTCATTCTGCTCAGCCTGACCACCTTTCACATGAAGATATTACATGTAAAAGTCAGGTATTAATATTTAACTACAGATCCTGCATTTGAATTTTGTCTCTTAAATCTGGGATTTTACAATATCATTTCAATCATTCAATATCATTTACCCAGCTAATATTCATTCCTAAGTAATTTCTTGTGCGTAAAATTTCTTAGAATTTTCACTTGCAAGTAGGATTCTCCAGCCTCTTCGAACTACCTATGTGTTGATCCATAATAAGAAGGGGTGACTCTTCTCTAAAAACAGGACTTCCTACCTGAATTGAGCAATCCTAACTCATGATTAGAACATGGTAGCAGTCCTGCTTGTGCAATGACATTCATTGCAGTCAATAGGCAAGGGGGGAAAAGAACAGCTTGAAGCATCCAGATTCTGCTCTCACTGACACGAACATGCCTTCAAGTGATGTGTAGAAAGGCAATTTTAATATATGATGCTCACATAACATCACCAACATATGCTGTGCCAGCAGCAAATAGATTGTAGCAGAGCCTCTTTCATCTTTCTTCCATACTGACATTACAGATGACAATTTTAAAATATTGAACACTGGCACAGTTCTAGATAAATCACACACACAGTCACAGAAAGCAACCACGACACATAAAACTCATCACGTCTGCAGCCGTGAGCACATTCCACTCACATGCAGATTAACTTCTGATAACAGCATTATCTCTACTTCACAGATGAAATGTATCTGGGTACACACAGCAAAAATTTTGCTGCAGGCCAGCAGTCTGAGTTGCCAAGGATTGGGAAAAGCAACCTGTTCTCATAAAAACAGGTGAGAATCTTCATCCTGTTTTACAAAGCATCTTGGTAATTGCATTCGATATCAGACGATGAGCATCTCTGTGATGACTTCAGTTTTTCTTTAACATAGGGGATTCTCCACGGGATTTCCACCAGAAGTTTTTCCTATTCAATGGACTAAAGATGTAGTGTTGTACTTCAGTTGCCATGTCCATATCAAATGAAGAGAATAGTAGCTTGACGTTATTGTTGCTGTCTCTTGCAGAAACGTGCAAAACAAATGTTTATCTGTTAAAAAAATGGAGGGGGAAAAAATTAACAAGCTATACGAAAACAAAACAAAAAATCAAACTAGAAAACTGAAGCATATCTCCAGATCCTGATCTTCACCATTATTGTTACTACGCCTTCTGCAGCTACACACCAGAGACTGAAATACTGTGATAAGGTATTGATCTGTGGTCTTCCACTTCAGCTCAAAAATTAAAATATTTTAATCATTATTACTTCCATTCAGGCAAGTAATCATTATGCTGGGATTGTTTGGCTTCTCTGCTTCTGACCTTGCTCCAGCTGGGGCCCAGAGCATAATATCTGGGAATTGCTATGCCAGTCTGGGAAATTTCTCCCACTCTACCCCAGCAAGGGGTTAATGAAAGACAGAGAAATTTAAGGGGGGGTGAGAAGTCAATACAAGTCTCTTTCCTACCCAGGAATTAAATAATTAAACAAATCCAATGGTGAACTAAGTTGATGAGCTGCACTGTCCCCACTCCCTGTGAAGCACGTGCAACCCATTCCTTGGATGCCTCTCAACAACCTGGAGGTTTCCTCCATTAGCCTGGCAAATGTATCTCGCCTTTCTAGCCAGTTGGCAGCCTGTTCTATCTCTGTCTGTAACACATTTGAGCTGGAGTTATTCCATCCACCTGCACAGAAAAATGGAAGGAGAAAAGAGAAGGTTTTCACTCAATCATTCAAGAGTCACTGTGTCCAGCTTTCTTAATAGAGAAACAGATGCCTGAGATGTAGGAGAGTGAGGGTTTCAAATGGTTTGTTGCTTTGCAGCAATCTGATCTACTGGCATGATTGCTCAGCCTCTTCCTGTGGCTGAAAGCAGTGAGGAGACGGTGGTTTGACTCTTTTTCATAGCTTTGAAATAATTTTTCTTTAATTCCCAAACTACTTATTATCTCTGCATTTTTTCAAACAGTTGTCCAAACTCCAGAAATTCTTGACAGCCATCAGTTTGTGTCTCTTCTGAAGCTTTCTGACTATAATTACAGTCTTCTGACATTAAATTTTGCAATTATTTGTATTTCTTCTCATGGCAATAATAAGTATTGGTTGTGTATACTGAATACAATTATAATTGACTATTTTCAAATTATACAGGTTTACCTGTGTTGCTGAAGAGTGGAACAAAAGATGTTTTCCTAGAGCTCATGCAACCCTTCAGGCCAAAGGTTTTCTCTGATACATACCCGTGAAATCTCATTAACAAGTAAAACTAGGACTGCCACATCTTCTAATTCCATAGTTCTCTCTGTCAAGGGAGTTTTAGAGACTTTTATTTTTCAAGAAACCTTCACACATCACCTCTAGGAAAATAAGACATCAGTCAGCATCTGAAAATTCAGTCTGTTGAACTACATTAATTTTGTTGAAGGCTCACATATATTGATCAGGATTCATTGACTTGGGGAAGAAAATAAATTATACAGACTCTTTAGAACTAACACTAAAAACCTACTCAAAACAAACAAACAGTCTCTTTCCCTACCCTGTTTTGCTGGCCCCCAGCCAAAACACCATGTAAATAAAAATGTGTTGAAAAAATAAGGCTCAAGAAGAGAATCTTAATATTATAACATAATAATAGAATTATAACATATTTAGGAAAAATAGAATTATAATAATAGAAAAATTTAGAATTATAATTTTTTAACAATAGAATTATAACATTTTTAGGGAAAAAAATTAAGGCTACTTAGGAAATCATAGTTAATATGAGGAAAGTGCACGTACTTGGGTCCGTTCTCTATCTGACAGGTAAAATCAAAGACTGGTGATAACAAGAGAGTCAGAAAGTAGTTTGGCACCCCATCACTTATGGAAGATATCTGTTGGAGAAATGCCAGGTAATGCCTAGTAATCTCTGAATCAAATAAAAAGCTACGCCACCAGACAGAAACCTTAAGTGGGAAATTAATTTGCTACAAAGAAAATGCTGCACATAACCACTAGCACAAAAAGCAGATTTTATCTTTTTTTATTTTTAAATGGAAGTTCTTCAGTGCCATTAAAATGTAAGCATTTAAAAGCCAAATTTTAAACCAACCTTTCACTTGTTGATTTGTACTACAGTAGCTTAATCATGATCTTTATAATTTACACCTTCTTAACAGTTCCTTTCATTGTGATTTTATCCAAAAAATTGATGTGCTAAGACTATCCACATAATCACATTCAGCCTCAAATCTGGAAATCTGTTTCACAGTCACTGAAATCCAGAGAAGAATGATTTAAGCAAGCTACTCTGTGAATGAAATACTGCTTACTCATTCTCCCCAGACAGACAGAGAACTTCTGGTGTGGGACAGCCACAGTCGACTGCCTTTAATGTCTATGAGAAATGTGTTATGGAAAGACATCTTACAAACTTCATGGCATTGCATTACTAGTGTGAGCAGAAAGAAAAGTTCAGAGAGTTAGCTTTTTCTTTCTTTCTCCTTCCTGTCATTCCCATTTTACTCCCACAAAAAAAAAAAAAAATTATTCAAGGCATTACAGGTTTGTTTTAATGTATGTAATATCATATTCTAATTAATAAAATTATCCATCTTCAGACATTCCAGTAAAAATTAAAAATTGTGTTGGGAAAGATCAAATACAGTAGGTAAGAGATATTTCCAGTAAATTAAGTTTACATATGCTTTCTTGGTTGTTTCGATGAGACTTTTCTATTAATGAGAATATGATACTATTTTAAGCAAGCAAGTTCAGTTATAGCTGTTAAAAAAAACCAGTTACAGTTATGGACATACAGAAGTAGCCGCTCTTTCTCAGTCATTCATTTTGGTAGACCGTTTTGGGTTTTTTTTTCCTCTTCAAAGATGTTGCAGTGGTGGTATTTACAAATCTCTACATAGCAAAGAGCAACTTCAGAACACAGTTTCAGTTCCCAAAATAATTATATAAATGGGTCTCTGAAAAAGTCTGCTATGTAATCCATCCAAACACCTCAATTAATATATACCCTGTGTTGATTCATTTCATGTATCTACACAAATCCTTTCATAAAGAGAAAAAGAATATTCTGGTTACAAGAAATGGGCTACTGCTAGGGGAGAATGTAGAAATGGTTTCTAAAAGGAAGAGTGCTGTGTGAGCCAGGAGAATGCTTATCTGTTAGCATTCTAGAATTCTACTCCTAAGTTTCATCACTTTCTCCTCTTCCACCAGCAGAAATGTAGATCAGAAAATGTAATGGTGGGATGTAAATACTTGTTGAGTTCTAGGTTAATCTTTTGTTACTCTGAATATGCATTTGTACTAAGATTCATTGCATATTAGCTCTTTTTTTCCTCTCTTCTTTTACACATATATTTGACTCTGATTTTCTTGAATTTATAACTGCTTGCCTGGAGAGAACTGCAAGATTTTTACATGTTTCAAGGTTACTGACGTCGTATGCTCCATTCATCTTAATATGTTCCCTTTTCAGTATGCTTTCCCTGAAAGCCTGCCTCAGAGTTTGTGCAAAATAAGCATTTGCCTGGCAAGACAGATGTAACTGGTCTGTACTACTCAGTAACTTTGCTTCCACTGACATTTTTAAAATTAAGCAGAAATCTGTCACTGCATTTCACAGGGAGTCAAAAGAACGTGTGCATGTGAGACGTGCTGTAAAACTATGAACTGCCTCCAGACACTGAGATTTCTCTTGTTGCTGATAAGCTTACGTGGACATTAATTTCTGCACATGAAAATTGGTATGTCTGTGTATTTACAGAAATCCACAGCTTTGATTAGCCAGTGGCTGAGCTTAATGATCACAGTATGGATCCAGAGTTCTCATTTCATTCAGTCCTAGGGTACTTATCTTTGATTTGAAACATTAAAATCTCTTTTGATACGGACATAAACACAAAATTTGGCAGACAGTTCCTCTTAGTCTGAATTTGAAAATAGACTGAACAACTAGCACTGTCTCAAATTGCAACTCTGTATATTAAAAGTCACTCTGAGATCAGATGATCTAATTAATTCAGGTAAAACGAACTCACATCCAGATAACATAACAGCAGCATCAGATCTGGGAATGTAAGTTTAAGTTATTTAAGTTATGTTTCCATTCTCTTCTTCCTTGGAAAATGAAGATAATAACTCTATTTTACCACTCCTGGGCAATAAAGCATTTTAACACTGCTCTTGAACAGGTCTCAATTACTGGAAAAGTTCCAGTATGAGGACATCAGAAGCTCTTGTGAGAAAATAACTGCTTAACAGTCTTCTATTATTAGGAGTCATGGGGCAGAAAGATAGTTTTCATCCTCTTTTGCATAGCCTTGAGGACAGTGCAATTGCTTACAGAAAATAACATTGCCCCAGGCTCTTCCGGCAAGCCTGGTGATACCGTAACGGACAGTAGCAAACAAATAGTAACAAATAAGCAAACACAGTGCTGTGTGAGACAGTCTCTATTAAACAGATAAAAAGGAAGGAGTGGAAAGGGACAGGCATTAGAGGGAATGCAATTGTTGTCTACCAAAGGCAAACCGTGTTGTTTTCTTGTGACTCCTTTTATTGGAAATAAGGCACTAAGAAAAGAAGACTGAACTTGGCAGTGCTCAGCACAAGGCTTGTCTATGAACTCTGTGCCCAAGATATGGTTCTTCCTGAGCTTTGGGAAGACTGGTACCCTTATTTAAGAATAATAACAAATTAAGCAAAACCAGATTTTTTTTCCCTACAGATTTTCCTTTCTTGAACTGTGTAGGACAGTGTGCTGATACATGGAGAAAAATATGAAAGGCTGGGCACTATCTTATTACACTCGTTAGACAGTACATGTTTTACTTGTTGGCATGCTGTGAAGCGACAAAAGAAATTACACATTATGGATAGGAATAATGGTACCTCTGAAATAGTACAAGGCTAACTAACAAGACAAGATGCCTCAGTGCCACTGCCTCAATTTTCAGTTTACTTTATTCAGTACGCCTTTCCTCTGGAATATTAAATGCATCAAGTCTTTTCTCTAATTCAGCTCTTGGATTCCTCTTATGCCAATAATAAAGTGGAAACATATTACAAGAATTAAATCAGTTCCCATGTCACCTATGTTCTCCATTTTTCTATATGCTACCCACCAGAGGTTGGTTGATTTTTGAGTTTCTGCCATGTTATATAGGGAGCACAGGCGGTTTAATAGCATGACCTGAAAATGAAAGCTTGAAGAGAGAGCATTGTTCATTCAGCTGTTAGCTGAGAACAGAATTTATTCACCTAGTTTCTCTGTATATATTAATCTCATTAGAGCTGCAGTCTGGAACCCCTGCTATGGGAAAATTGCATTTAGGAAAACTTCCGTCTGAATTATTAAATATTAGCTAAACTGTCTTATCTCCTTTTTTATATTTTTAACAGACCTTTTTGATCTGTTGAAGCACAAAATAGAATGAGTTGCTAGCATTGTCATGCTTTACCAAACTCTTAAACAACAATTTTAGTTCTAGTCTCTCCTTTTGGTATCTCTTGTTAAGTCAGAATTTCAGAACAAATCATAATGTAGCATTTTTGAAATTTCACATATTTCTCAATATAGGTAATTTTTTTTTGTTTTCAGCTTGTGACCAGAAAGTAAAAGACAATGTGCTTTTGGATCTTCTTGACTGCAGCTTTTCTATTTGCTTTTCAAAACTTGTGGGTTGTTTGTTTGTTTGTAGTTGGTTTTTTGTTTGGTTGGGTTTTTTTAACTGGGAGGTACTAAACAATTTTATCGCTGTTCCATGCTGCATTTTGTTTGTTAATGTGTTGACAGTGGGGAGCTTCTGCGTTACTCTCTCTACTGTGAATCCTCATCCACATAAATGGCATTTCTTGACAGTAAATCAAAACAGTCTCTAATTTGTTGGTTTTTTCCCTTTAATCTGATGCCAACTAAATGCACAGGGCTTAGTCAGTTCTAATGCATTTTTCATGTTTTAGAAAACGTGTTTGTCTGCTGACATTTACCACCCCTGCTCTGCTCTCACAAAGCAGTTTTCTAGACGTCCTTGTACGGACTTACTACACAGCTGAAATTTCTTTTGTTCTGTTCATATGTCCCAGAATTTCAGAGGGTCTCTAATACCACAACATTACTTGAAGAGAACATCTAAGAATTTATTTCTCTGATAAAGGAGCCTGAATCACATTCTGCTTTGTTCAAACAATAGAAGATGACTTTTATCCCAAATACAGTTAATGGCAAATCTGAGTCCTGCAAAGCTGAACAGAAAATTAAATTCTACCTACCTTGAAAACAAATTTATGATTTCCTGGCTGTGGTTAACTTGCTGGGAAATTTGTCACCATTTCAGCAGGGCCAGGATTTATTTTTAATGATAGATTCTCAATGTTTTAACCTTCAGTATTCCCTTTTCTATCTTTTGTGCTTAGCATGTCATATTTTCAAGATACTTCAAAGTCTCACAAAAGTTTATTCAAAAAATAGAGACATGCTAGAAAATCTCAAGTTACAAGTTGCAAACAATAGCAGTAACATGTCCACAAAACTCAGCTTCTGCTCTGAATCTGTTTGCTCCAACTTTTAACAGCTCCAAACTCATCGCTGTTACGATAACCTTATTAGCCTTTTACAAAGGGTAAAGAGGCAAAGAGAGGGATGGAACAAAGAAAAAGGATTTCCATTATGCGATACAACCAAGAGCACCTGTGCTGGAATTCATTAACTCCATTGAGCAGGCAGCCGCATATTTTCAACATCCTGATGAGGCAGGGGGGAAAAAGGAGAGCAGTTGAGTGACTGTACAAATTGGAAAACACAACAAAATATAAAGTGCCTCGTTTTCTTACTCAGGCATTTGATCATGCTGTTCCCTTTTCAGAACTGCTGATTTCCTTGTATTTCTGTTTATATAATATATTTGTATCTTCGTTATAAATACAAAATTATATTGGAATTATGTATTCTAAAAAGTGCAGCTTACACTATTGGTTCTGCAAAGTTAAATAGCTGAAATATTGCTGAATATATTTATTCTTAAGTAAGTTTATAATTTAGGAGAGACCATTCTAGTTAGAAATCATCCTGGCTGTATTTGAAAATTGATTTGCTTTATAAATATATCTCATTTTATTTGTGTTTTTAACCTGCTTCTATCCATTTTTTTTTCTATCCCAAATTTCTCGGTGCTTTATTCCTGACGGGTAAGGTTATAGTACTGTGAAATTTTACTTAGAACTCTCTGATTGCTTGCAGCTGTGGAAGTTCCATTTCCTAAATCACACACTTGTTTGTAATCAAGGGTCATGAGCTGGATCTGGACCTCACAGTCTTCTTCTGGCCTGTGCTAACAGCGACTAGAAAAGTCATTTCCAAGATCTTACTGGATTCTTCAAATGGAAATTCTGAAAACACCTGATCATAGATGTCTCCTACAGACAAATTCTCTAATGTTGAGGGAATACTGTAGGTAACCATGCTTCCTCAGACTATGTTCAATTCTACTCACATTTCCTGAGGGATAGGCATGGGTGAGGAAGATGGATCGAAACAATGGCCTCTGAAAGCTGAGGCACCACAAAGTTCCTATGAACAAATTCCCTCAGGATTAGCAAAGAAAAACAAGTGCATGTTATTGTGACCTAAGCTTCAGTGGGATTTTCCACTAACATCCCTAAAAATGAACGGTATGAACGGGTCTCCATGACGCAGTGGGTTTTGTCTCTCACCCAGATACTGTGTTACAGGGCACATGCAGGGAGTGCTGGTGGTAACTGGTCTGCGTGTCTGTCCGCCTGCATGAGCATCATGTTTTATTGCAATTTGGGCTCTCTTGTTTATAGCTTTTTGAGTGCTAATCATAGAACTATATATAATTTTACATACATTCTATATTATATAATATACATTTGCATAAATTCATCTGTAGAGAGTACTCTGTACTTTCCACAAGAATTGGAAAATAAGTACATACAAATATTCAGAATTCCAGATATCATATTCACATTTCTCATACGTCAGTGTGCCAGAAATAACTCTATCAAGCTCCACCAATTGAAGCTCAATTTGTGTAATTAAGAACAAATTTGGAACTGACCTCTTTTCTGTAGTCTCCATGGTAAGATCATGTTTACTAATACAATATGCTGTTGAAAAAGAGATTAAAAAAAAAAAAAGAACATAAAAACTGAACACTAGAATGGCTGAAAATTAGTCTCAAGCATTCAAATGCAATGAAAAACAACTGAAAAATGTATTTCCGTAAGACTAGTCCAAATATAATTCCTCCTCTCAAAATCTTGCGACATTATTTTGCAATTCATTATCTCCTTTGTTTATTACTGTTTAATTGAATAGTAATTTTCTGTCCTTTAAAAGGACTCATATTTCTTCTATACTAATTTTAAAGACAATCATGTTATTAATGTGGCTTTATTAACAGGTTTGAGGTCAAATACATTAAACAGGCTCTTTTCCTTTAAACAATTTACTGTGCAAGTTGTCATACTGATGCGGCACTGAACAACGGAAGTAACACAGCAGCAAACTTGAAGTATTTGTTACGTGACTGTGGCTAAACAAAAGTAACTGATGAAGTTTCACATCTCAAGCAATATGATATGAACTTCAGTGCTGGCTGTCATCAGAAACACAAGAAACTGTACTGGTCCACAATTTGGATGAGATTTTTTTTTTTCCAAAGTCTATCTTGTTTTGCTTATTTCTAGATTTCAATTAGATAACAATTGTTTATTAATAGCTTATAAGAAAGCTACATTTGCAACAGTTTGCAAAAAAAATTCTTGGATGCTCTGAGTTTTTGATTCTGGTATGTGACAGAGGAAGCTTTGACCCACAATTCAAGCCTTGTTAACAGCCCAGCTGGGTGACCCTGTTTTCCACGACTTTTCAAAATATTTGCAAAAATAGGCTGGTATATTATATTTGATTTCCAAAGTTATTTTTTAAAATTTAAGGTTAAACAGGCTATGCTGCTATGGCATAAGACAGATGGTTTTCCTCATCAGTTAATGTCTGATGAAAAACAAAGAACAGAAACAAATTGAGCCATTAGATTGTCCATAGAAATCTACACAGGGACCTCTGCTCTTCAAGTTTAAAACAGTCAAACCCAGAGATGACCAACCATGAAGTGAAGCAGGAAGATTTCAAAGCACTTAATGAATTAGTGATAAAATGGCAGATAAAATCAAGTGGGAATTGACTGCATGTGGAAAAAATATCTCTAATGAAATGTATACAGTTAAGGTTCTGAATAATGTATTGATACTCAGGAAAGGGATTTGGAACTCATGGATATTTCTCTGAAAATGTCAATCAGTATGCATTTGTAGTCAAAAGAAATGGATGTTGAGCCTTACTAGGAAAAAAAGTCGACAAAAAAAATATATCACTGCTTACATCCCTTATATACTGCGAATTATAAACCCTGTGAAAGTTTAGTAGGTCCTAAAGTTCATTTTAAAAGAACTAATTTGAACTAGCAAAAATACAGAAAAAAGCAACAAGGATAGCCAAAGGAGAAAATTATACTGATTTGGGGCAAATCACATGTACTGGGATCCTTCACTGTGGAAAAGACATGAAGAGAGATATGAATAATGTGGAGAAGGTAAAGAGAGAACAGCTATTCACTTTGCCTTAAGACTGAAACTGGCAGGCACCTCATTAAATTACCAGGTATTTAATTTAAAATAAGCAAAAGGGAAGGGTTTTTTTGTCCTCCATCACTCAGTTACACAGTAGAACAGTGTTATAATGCGTAAAAAATAAAAGTTTTAAAAAACCCACATAACTAGACAAACTCATGAAGCACAGATCCAGCAACTGTTCCTTTGTTGTTTTGCAGGTTGTGTTCTTCCACAGTCACACCCTCAGAAGTGTTCAGCCTAGTTTTTGCCCAAAGGAGATTATAGTCTTCACTGAAATATTCGTTCTGTGTCACAAATCTGTCAAAGACAGTATTCACTGCTTTGAGAAATCAATTTCATGCATAAATTTTAGAAAGTTTCTCTTGAAGAAAACAAATGCACAAAAGCAGTCTCTTCAGGCTAAGTTTAAAACTTACTTTTAATGGGTCCTAAGGCCCTTAAGAAAGATTCTTCTGCTGTTCCTTCACTCCAGAATGTCGTGAATGTTAATTGGCTTCTCGGTGAATGTCAAACGGTACCACTGAAGTGTCATATGTAGTTTTCATTCATTTTATACCAAATTATGCATATAAACATTTGCCTTACATTAAAGAGACTAAGGTTGCAATGTCGATGATTTTAAAGTTGCTAGAATGAGGGTTCATTGCATTCACTGGTACCACACATCATAACGAAACCTTGATTACATGCTTGCATTTTTCCACAGAACTCTGCTGCAAGAACTGTGATATGTTATGAAATTCTTTAGGCTTGACAAACATAAAACAATTAAAAAACCCCAGTGTACTGACAACAGATGTCATCATGTGGTGTTTTCAGGATAAGTCACTAACATTGCTGTCTTCAAATTCCCGCTCTTCCCAGGCAAACACTTGGGACTTAAACTAAATGCTGCCCTGGTGCCCATTCTCATTGTCAGCACTGTCTCAGGGAAATTTAATATGGAATTATAATTGCAGGGAAATCATTTCAGCTTCTAAATACTGAGAAGAAGCTGTTGAAGGCCGGCTTTCAGAATAAAAACATTGGAGTAAACTGTCATGAAATAGCAAAAGACACATCCCTGACACAGAGATAACTCCAAGCTAAATTTCATCTGCCATGTGAAATGCCAGTTTGGTCAGAATTATATTTTGAAATTTAAGACTGGAAAAACTGCTGGTTTTCCAACACAAATATACATTCGTCATAGAAAATTTCATCCCTAGCATGTAAAACTTGGCAGTGTTCCATGAAGAAAAATTTTGGACGACTGTACTAATTTTATGTAATAATATATGCAAATGTATACAGCCAGTAATGACTAAAAAACAGGAAGGTAAACAGTTTACTCATTGACTTGACAGATTCCAACATACAGCAGTTATACAACAGCATAATATTTTGAAATACAGTTACTGTTCTTTATAAGGAAGCTACTAGGAATCGATGTGACAAAAATAATGAAGAGACGTTGGTTTGTTTTATGTTATCATGTTAATTATTACAGACTATTGATTATTAGGAAATCATATTTTATTTCATATGAACACAAATATTCTTATGGTGGTTGTGTTATACTGATTTTTTATTTGAGCAGTAGAGGAAGTATGTTTTTTAAATGGTAAATACAGACACTAATTCTTGGTCCTTCCTGTTGTTCCTGAAGAAGTTCTTAAAGAACACACATATTCTAAATTGTTGTTATGAAAAGGAATACTACTGAATAGTATTGGCTAAAATATTTACCTGTGATATTTTGCAATGCTCTGCAGCCAAACTTTTGCCTGCCCTGCCATATGAATAGGTAAAATAAGATGAAATGTTTGTTTGTGCTTATACGCCAACCTACAAGAAATCCCAAGGAATTACTTTTCCTTGAGAAAGCAATATACACCATGTACAGTAAGAAATTATTCAGTTTCTTGGAAAATGCCCTGAAGTGCAGGAATGGATGGTTTATAAACATGAATGATTTTATTTTTCCTACACAAATATTGTAACTTCATTTTATTGCAAATGCTAGCGAGGCTCTCCCTGCTGACACCACAAGCTCTATGAAAGTTGTTTACAGCACCACGACAAAAGTTAAAAGGATGAAGGACAAAATAGTTATATAGCTGCCAATACCTGGAGGATAAGCAAGAATAAGAACAGCTCTGACTATTTTTTAAATTTATATGTATTTTTGCTGGATTTAATTGCCTTTTTTCTTCCTGGTGAACATTGCATTCATTTCGCAGAAGCGCACTCTCTCCAACTGCTTTTAGACATTGCTGATGAAGAACAGTGGCCAGTGCTCTGGATCTGTACAGACTCGTGAGTAATGGCAAGAGCCCTGCAGGGGTGATGGCAGAGGAACTGGCAGTGCAGAGGCAAAGCCTTCTGAGCTGCTGGATAGGCTGCCCAGAAAGAAAATATGATTGTAAGTTATGGGTAATTCAACAGACATTTTAGAGGAATGGCCTGTACACTATAGAAGTGATATCTGTGGGTATAAATTAAAGACAGGAAAGGTGGTGTTGATTAACTGGAATCTTTTGGAAAGTGTGAGACCAGGGCGTGATGTAGATGGTATAACGTAAGGGCTGGATATTGTCCTGATTTTGGAAGCAATAGAGTTAATTTTCTTCCTCATAGCTGGTACAGTACTGAGTTTTGGATTTATGGACAACGACAATTATGAGAACACACTGATGTTTTAGTTGTTACTAAGCAGTGTTTACACTAAGACAAAGAGTTTTCAGCTTCTCGTGCTGCCCTGAGAGCAAGGAGGCTGGGATTACACAAGAAGCTGGAAGGTGACACAGCCAAAGGGGTGTTTTATACTGTATGACATCATGCTCAGCATATCAACTAGGGGTAAAGTGCCTGGGGGGCTGCTGCTCAGGAATAGGTTGGGCATCACTTAGTTGATGGTGAGCACTTGGTTTTCATTTGCATCACTTGTTTTTCTTGAGTTTTGGCTTTCTCTTTGTTATTTTTCTTTTCATTACTGTATTATTATTACTGCTACTATTATTGCTATTATGGTTATATTAAACTCTTTTCATGTCAACCCACAAGTTTTCTTTTTAACCTTTCTTTTTCTCGGCCCATTCCACCGAGCAGGAGTGAGTAAGCAGTGGTGCAGTGCTTAGTTGCCAGCTGGGGTTAAACTGTGACGGTGCTAAACTGTGTTAGCTGCACTCTAATATTTGTCTTACACCCTTGTTAGAAATACTATCAGTCTCCAAATACCTTTAGAGACAATCACTCACTTACCTCAGTCTTTCAAATGAGACAGATAAAAATCCTATCCCATGATTATTTTTCCTATGTAATCCTGTTTAAGGGGTCCTCCATTTCTTTACAGGGGGTATGTAGGCTCCAATTGCAAAGCTTTCCCACTATGCGCATTGTCATTTGAAAAAGCTTTATTCTTCAGATTTTACTACATCATTAAATGTCTGTAAACAGAAATACTAAGATCTGAAGAGGTTATTTGTCTAACTAAGGAGTTCTTATGTTAGCAGTGTGAAGAAGAGAGACAAAGTGCCATCTAGTGAAAGCAATTATTTAACATAAAGAAAAGGTTAAGATCTTACTGACGATTAGTTTGAGAGCATCAATTCCCAGATGTTGGTGAATATAGCCAGTGTTTTATTAACATAATATCACAATTTATGCATCAAGGCAATTATTGCAATTATTCAAATCTAAGAGTACTCCATGAATTTTTGCAGTTTTTTAAAGAAAAAAACCCAAACATGTTAAATCTCTTTTATGTGTACAAAGCGAAGCATGGCTAAATTGTGCTGGAAGTGCTGTGGTTATCCTGTAAGAGATTTTCCTTCTGAGACACCAACAATCCAGTATGGTGCAGAGCCTGTGTGCCTCTAGTACAATGTAAGCACTACACAGGACTGAAATGCTGAGGTCAATAAGCACATGCTTTTTAGGAAAACAACAGAAATTTACATTGGGAACTTCCAGCTCTTTCTATCCTGCCCACTTTTGAGTTTACCTGGTTTGAGCAGATTCTTCAACACAAATTGCGCAGTGCAATATCTCTGAAAGCATTAATGTTCTGAATCATTGCAGTTATAGTATTTCCCCACGGTAAATAAAACAAATTTTTTTAAGAAATAGAGTAGAATATCTGCTAAGTCACTATGAAGAAATTTGAGCTAATTAAAATATTAGATTACCTTTTGATTTTCAAACACCAAAGAATGACAAAAGTTTGCCTCAGATTACTGAGATACAATACACAAAGTATATTTAATCTAAGGATTTACATATCTGCTTTTGCGGAAATATTATTTTCAGGAAAAATGGAGGGAAATGGAAGCAAAATGTTAAACTTGTGTCTTTGTTCTGTAATTCATCCTAAATTCCTGATTGTTTTACAATATTTAACTAATTTGTATCACCATGCCTCCTGATTGTAGTGCCTCTCTCTAGTCCTGCAACTATTGAAAAACAAACAAAACCCTTCAGCATCATGGTCTGAATGTTGTGACTATCACTTCATTGGATAACTGAAACAGACTTGGGAAATACAATTGTGGTTTTGATATTGTATCCTAGTCAATGCTAAGCACGTTGCTAACAGGCCAAACTGCTTGTAACCAGAATGGCTGAAACACCTACGTTTGTAAATACACATGTGAAATTACCAGCAGCAGAGTTAATGTGGCAAAAATTGCCTCCGTGCAAAGTCCTTTGCAAATCTTCCTACCAGTCACCCTTATTGAGATTTGAGAACTGAGCCTGACTCCCAGAGTTAATACCACTGGTATTTCTCATCTCTGAAGATATATTTGATATGTATCCTCAGATATAGCTCAATATTATATACTTGATAACTATATCCTGAGAGAAGGAATCTGAAAAAAAGCTTTTTTTCCCCTGTTCACATGAAAGATTTAAGATTTTAAAGTTACCTTAATTATAGAACACTGGCACCTTGTGTTTAATTTTCCTGGACATTTATTCTGCATAAAACACAGTGCTGTATTGTTTGGATTATCATGTCTTTCTTTTAACTAGCCTGTTATTTACTAGTGTTACTTCTCATTCTCATAATAAACTTATTTTTACCTAACTAAAAGTTATTTTACTGCTAATTTGGTCTTCCTCAATTTGTAAGCTGAAAGAGTTTATAAACACTACATAAATTTTTAGCATAACCAACTATTAAGATTTTACTTTCTTGGCAAAAATAAAAAAAATCTCTTTTTATAAATTTATTTAGGATTCATAGCACTGGGGTTTAGAAGGAGTTGAAAAGCAGAGTAGGTACTGTAAGCAAATAGTTGCTAAACCCACATGAAGAAGGATTTGGAATGGTTCTGTGAATGGGAATAGGTAATAGTAAAATTAAAGACAGACCACTACAAAAAAAAAAAGCATTGTGCAGAGCATGGTGGGGTGAAACAATCCCATTTCCACTGTTTCTAGGATGCATCCTGATAATGCATCCCAGGACATTTATGTCCCCTACCATGTTGGAGAAATGATACAGGAACAGTGCCAAGCCTGTTAGTTCATTTATTAATTTATTCTACCTGCCATCCAAGCACAAAAAGAAACAGAACCTGACACTTTGAGGTTAGCTGATTTATTTAAATTCGTCCCTACTTAGATCTTTGTTTTATTTTATTTTTAGTCCCCTCTTAGCATTACTCTTGAATAAGAAGTTCCAAGTATGCTTAATCATTGAAAAGTTCCTGACAGTTTCTATAAAAGCAGTAACATTTTCTTTTATTGTAGCTTATGCTGCAGAAAGAGTAGACTTAGAAGCAGTAAATATTGATGCTCATGGAGAAGACTGAGGATTAATTTCTTTGAATGATTTCTACATATGCTATGGAGTTTGAATACGTAATACTAATCTCTCAGTGTTTGATACAATACAGCTGGTTGTAAATCTTCTTACCTCTGTAGCATATATTGCTAATTAAATAGTTCTGTCCTGCCCAAATTTCCTTTTAGGTGTTTGCCTATGGTTCCTAATTTTCTGCTTACACATTGAATCAGTGATTTATCCCCTATTTTGCCTTTCTGATGTAAGTAAAAGTAAGCTGAGCCAGGAAAAAAAGCAATAATTGAATATAGTCTGGTATGGAGAAGCAGTGGGAAAAGAAAGTTGTACCACCAATGGAGGCATCAAGCCCCAAACTCAGACCCGAGCTCCACTACAGCACATCACATAACTTTACATCAGAAAAAATGTAAAAGAGTCCTGTGTACTAAATATACTGTCTCTGTTTGCCTGCTGGGATCAGGATCTAATATCAGGCCATTGCGAGTAAGAATACTCACATCTTTCATAGAGAAGTTTAAAACCCTAAACTATTAAAATGGTATAACACCTAGAAGTTAGTGTGGTAAATTTACTCTTTATGAGAAATCTTTAGATCTGTGACTGTACTTTCGTATGTCCAGTAAATTTGGCTGGATTTAAAACCTTGTCAGATGTAAATTGAGGAAACTTTAACCATGGTACATAATTTCACTGTAAAGTTTTCGAAAAAAAACCCCAACAAATAACACACCACAAAAAATAAACAGGTAAAAATCTAAAATGATACACTGAGAGAGAGTTTGTAATTCTTTTACAAAAGTATATATGCATAATCTATACTCAGTAAGAGATGTGCCCATATATTTTCTACATACATTTTCTCGGTAATAAAAAAAGTCAATGCATTCTTAATATTTATACACTTGATCTGAAAATTTATGTCTTCTGGAAGAAGGAAAGTAGTCAAAATATTAGGTGATGGTTTTAAAAGACAAGTGATTGTGTGCTTTCTTCACTAGTGTTTTAGAAAATAGTTCCTGTGGGTTTGTTTGAGTGCTTTCTCAAAATTATTGAAAAGAGAAATTTATTAATGAAAACAATTGCAATTTAAAATAAAAATCTTTATGTTCTCTGCTGAGAAATCAGTTGGTAAGTTATGTCAGGTCACATCAGCAGCATTGAACTGCCCATGTGATGCAATGTGACTGATGCAGGCTGACAAGACATGCAACCCAGTGACATGTTAATTGGGTGGGGAGTGGGGTGAGGGGACAAAGAAGAAGATTACTTTGCCTCAGAAGACAAGATGTGAATGTACATAGGCAGAATCCCAATTGGCCTCAACGGCTGTCTTCCTGTAGTTTCAGCAGGAAGCTTTCCTTTCACTTATGGAGTTAGACCCTTCATTGTAGCCTGGAGTTTTACAGAGGAGGTACTGAAATAAGTCTCACTGAAGAGAGCCCTGCACAAATCTTATCATGTCCTGCTTCAAAACTCATTTGAAAGTGCTTCAATGAGACACCAGTCAGTGCTTAGACCTTGCAGAGGTTCTCTCCACAGAGGAAATTTGCATATTGTACAATAATGGTTTTACATTTTTCAGTATCGCAGTTAAAAACACATTTTTTAACCAACAAATATGCTTTAAAATTAGCACCCAGAGAAGCATAAATTAGCATATGAATCGCTTTACTCAAGTTCAGAGAAACACCCTTAAACTTCAAAGACATTTCATCATTTGCAGAATGCTAGTTTCACACCGTTGCTTATGGTCTAGTGAGTATCAGTGACTCAGAAACACAGGGCTGTTGAATACACGGCCTACATGTAACAAGCAACCATAATTTCATTTTCTTGGCAAATGAGCATTAAGCCTACTTAGTGCAATTTCAGTAATTCAAGATGAAGTGGAGAAAAGGGGAGACACAGCTAATGAGGAGTGTTGATCCATCAGGATAACGATTCTGCTGTCAGTTATTCTGGGCATGACTCCCTAAGTCTCTAAGAATAAGTCCACATGGTATTTAACGTGCCATCACAGTGCATGAAAAAGCAGTCATGCTACTTAGACACCATGTTAAAAAAACCCCCTACATCTGAGTTTTACGTAACCCAAAACAATGCAAGGAATATCTTTGTCAGAGATAAAGCACCTGCTCAGTTTATACGACAGTCAAAGCTTTTAACAAAAATTTGCTCTTTAGGGAATAAATGTTCCTTTACCACAGAATATTGGGCAGCTTTACACAACTTAGCTAAGCTCTTTAGCCTTCTGCCTCCTGATAGACATTTGTTTTGCTGTTGCCCACAGCCCTGCAACATCTGAATTTTTCATAATAATTACTGAAAACATTGTCTAACACCTACAGATACAATAGTATCTATAAATGTCTGTATTTATATGAAGTAAAGAAAACAAAGCCATAATAATAAAGCTATGGCAGGACTGGCACCTCAAGCATAGAACAAGCAAAAAAAAAATGTGGCTTTTAACATTTTAGGTGGAAATTATCTTCAGCAGAAATCTCAGTAATAAAATTAAGCTAGCATTGCCTTCTTCCAATTGCCTGCTTTAACTACTAAAAGTTTTCTTTATCAGATACATTTTGATGTGGGCATCCTATACAGTTGTAGTACCTACATAAACATTGTAAGGATGTCTCAAACTACCTCAGCAGATACAGATTAAATTCTCCTTGGAATTAGTTATAAACTGCAAAGGACTCTTAGGTAGCTCTGAAAATACTTGGCAAGGTGATGGTTTAGATCCTAATGTTTTCCCCTTATTCCTAGCTAATTAAAAACATGCTTAGAAAACATTATTCATAATAGCTTGAATTCACAGGAGCAGTACAATTACTTGCAACAAAAATGTGCGAGGAAAGCAACTCTCACAGTCTTGACCTGAGATATCCTGCAGATTTGTAATGAAGATTGTAGCTACCAAAAGGATTATGAACTCTTACATGATAGCCCATATTTGAAATCTGCTTGATTACAGTCCAACAAATAATTTGTAATGCACCAATGCAGTGGTGCTCTTCTGATTTGCCTGTTGGTTTGGAATGGATCTTTAGGGGTTTGCGTGCTTGCTGTTTTTTCCCAGAGATATGTGGATATATGTCAAAGGCATTTTACTTCAGTATGAATCTGTGATGACTGACATCAGACTAGTTTTCTTCTACCATCCTGTTCCACTGCTTGGAAGTGTCTTTTCCTACAGTTTTGCTATCAGCAAAATAATTTGCTAGAATTTATTACACAACCAAGTATTATGGCAGGCAGGGCGATATCAAGGTAAACATAAAGAACACTAATATAAATGAAAAGAATGTTAAAGCAATAAAAATAAGTAGTGTGATTGAATACATGTCAAATGTCTGAACTACTGCGGGTCTTTTTCTAGACAATGGGGAGACATAATTATTTAAAATAGAAAAGTGATTTTTTAATTTGTCTTCTAACAGTTATGACAAATCTGGTTTTTAAAGTTGCAATACCATCAGTTCACAGCAGTACAGTGTGTCAAATGTTAAAAATATTTGCTTTAATTTACATTGTGAATTTGAGTTTTTATTTTCTTTTATTTGGATATTATCAAGCATGGCAACATGAAAAAAAGGGATTCATGACATCCCAAATGCATCTGTCCCTCTCTTTTGTTGCAAATTTTGAGTGACTGAACCCAAATTTTATAAATGCTGCTTAAACTATATTTGCCCGTGGCACGCACAGTCATTGCTTTAACAGGAAAAATACATGCCCTTTCTACAAGGCGAAGGATCCTGGCTGCTCCAGCATTAGCAGGCATCATTAGGACACTGCTAGGTACAGCTGAATAAGCTTTGCCTCTGTTATGTCATCTATATTCAAGCCATTAAAAATAACATTGTAAGCTGTTATGTAGTTGTCATATCAGGAGGAAGTCTTATTCTGATTTAATTAAATTTTTCTGGCAACTGATAAAGACAGGGAGTGGAAATAATTAAGCCCATATAGGTTATTCTTTTCATTATTCAAGGAGAAAATCTCTAAAGTTTTATCCTTCACTGGTCTTTTTTTAGGAAACTGTTTTCTCAAGTCCTTGCCATTTATTAATGTGTTGATTCGTTTTAGCAGGACTGATATCTCTGGTGGGTCATAACTCATTTTTGTTGAATCCCCAACATGCAGAAGCTGTTTCAGAGAATTCTCACCAAATAGTTACAGATGAACTATCATCTGAAATCAGTGTGATTTATTTAAAGTTGAAGACAGCTGCAATGCATGAATTTTGATTAAATGGCTTGGCCACTGCCCAGACAGATACACCTCTGGAAGATTTTCACCCAGAAGTGCTATGAATAGGCTGCTCAAGAGTGCTCAAGGCCAGATCAAAGAACTTGGAAAGCCAGTACCGTATTTTAAGGCAGATGCAGCAAAAATGGAGACCAGAAAACTCTGATAAGCCTTTCTACACTGTGTAGAGTGTTCAACACCTTCACATGGCATTCAGAGCAGCACAAGGAGCAGCATGACACCTTCAGTCAGCCCTGCACATATGAGCTACCTACTGCCAGCTCACTGGGAAATGCTGAGTCTTAAATCCTAGCTTTATTCAGCTATAGAAAAAACTGGATTACCCTCTCTTGGGATTCACTTCCTCCACCCATTAGAAGAAGAAAGAGAATTCAGTCCCCAAACACTCATGAAACACGCTCAGCCATTTTGTCTTTATTAAAAGTTTGTTGTTAGACCACAATAATGAAATTGGAAAAGAGGGTGGTTTGTTGGGGGCGGAGGGGGTTTGTCTCTGCATATTGGAATTTACACTCATTTTCTTCACTTACACGCCTAGTTATAGGAAAAAAGCCCAGTCTGTTCTTTGTTTATTTTTATATAGGAAATAATGTTGCTACACTGTGGCAAACTTGTAACAAAGCTCGGGGGAAAGGTGGAGGGTTGATTGTAAAACCAAGGCAGTGTCATCCATGTGCTTACTGTCATACCTGCCTTCTCATGGGAACTGCAAAATGCGTATTTCAGGTGATGCCTGGCCTCCAGCCAAGAGATGTCTTCAGCGGAAGGGGATGGAAGGAGATTTTGCCATGATCTTATGTAATGGTCTGGGTGACAAAGGACACCTGGTCTCCAGTTCTGGTTACGTGTTCTTTCAGAGGTTAATAGCGTGCTGACTTTGCATATGGTTTACGCCACCGTGGAGTTCACAGGGATTTTAATCGGCCATTGTATCCCACATGGATGAGTCTTTAGGAATTACCCATTGTCCTGTCTGCTGCACTGGATGTCCTAAGAACAAGAACAGTGCCACCGGTACACAAAAATGCTGCAGCTCTTCGTCTCCTTTGATGTGGTATTTCCACACCCAGTCAGTCCTCGTTGCTCCCTTGTGCATCAATCCTAATGTTCCAGTTACTATTTCCTACAGTTGCAGGCATATACAGAAGGAAGGAACACAAGGCCAGGCATGAAACACAAGAGACCCTTTTTATCTACCCTACCATTGTTTGATAAAAAATGAAATTAAAAAATAATCAGTAACAACAGTGACCAGGTCCACAGCCTAGCAATTAGTGCACTTCACTTTCCTGAGTTTTGCTCTCAGGACTGCCGTAGTTTAAATTTAGGACAGAATAATGGACCAGTTGCTTGCACCTACTTGACACTGTTTGTGCACAAAACTGATATGATTGATATTAATTTGTGGGTTTGGGAAAGCAGGTAATATCATGTGAGCTGTCATTGCAAAATACCTGTCCCAGGACCAAATGAAAAAAGTTCAGAATTATGTAGATTGACAAGAGCCTACATTAACTTGTATGCCAGCTACACAGAGTGCACAGTCAGATTGCACTTCACTTCTGATTTCAGGACCTCTTCCAGACTAATACTATAATAGCCAGGAAGAGATCTGACCTCCCATGATATGCCTCACTGCTATATCATCCCAGAGCATCACTTCTGTTTCATTTGTCTCCTCCCTTGGGCGCACAGAGTACAAACATATTCCTGCTAAATATATGAAAAGAAGTATATTTTCACGTCACGACCTTTGTGTAGACAAAAATGAGCATTCCTCATTCCTCTGTAAAACAAGCTACTGGTCAGATCAATGTTTCTTATTGTGCCAAGAAAATACTTGGCTACTTTATAGTGCTAAAAACTTAGTGGCATAGATTATCTGCTCAGCAAAGAAGTGCTTGCTTCCTCTCTGCCTACCAGCACAGTCTCTAAACTGAAAGTTTTAACACAATACTCAACAACCCTGAGTAGAGCCATTACCGAAACATAGTCTGTGAGATGTTATAGCACTGAAGCCAAAAGGTGAATGTAGAGTAATAATGACATTTTGTAGTTATGTACAGTTTTTCATTTCAATGGTATCAAGATGTTTTATGAATTAATACACAAAAGGTAGGCATCTTCAACTAAAAATCATGGTGTAACTGAAGGAACAACATTACATTTTGGCAAAATTATTGCTCTTTTGAGAAGTTCACATGAGTCCTTTAAATTACTTTACTTTGAAGCAGAAGTTGCAGAGCAACACTTGTAATTTTTTTCTGTTTACAAATCATGCATTCAATAAGATTATTTTATTAATATATGTATTCCCTAATATTTACGAGGTACTCTTTTTCACTGCATTTTATCTGATGGAATATTTAATGTGAGCAGTGCCAAAACAATATCTTACAAAAATTAATCTTACTGTGTATTTGAATAATTATTAGTTAATGTAGCTCTCATTTTGAATAAATTATTTCAACCTCTAAACCCATAGAATTATGAAAAAGGAATAACACCCTTCCCGACAGCTTATGATTTTTCTTTTTAATACCCTTGTTCCAAAATTTTGAGTAAATATTTTATTTCTCGAGTGTGGGAATATTTAGTTTTTTAAGTTTATTTTAAAACATGCAATGGATTTATCTTCATTTGGAAGCATTTTTAAGGTATAATGGATTGAAATAGAAATATCTGGCTGACTTTCTCTCCCACATTTTCTGCTACAAATAAAATTTATTTAGGTAATTACTGCCACTGTAACATGAAGGCAATAAATGAGCAAGACTTTTCATTTACCTCAGTTGTTTTGCACACAGAGAACAGTTATGAAGCATGTTTAGAGTAATATTTTACATGTATGCATTTCCTCCACTTCTCCAAGAAACTACTAAGTCAGGGGTTTGATGATATCTTTCCCTACATTTCCTCTTGATAATATATTTTGGGCCTATAGTCTCATGAAGTCATTGTCTGGGTTGGATTTGGAGTCAAAGCTTTGCCTCCTAGCCATCCAGGCTAGCAGCCTACCCAAAGGCTAAGCTTCTCTGACTGTGGGATCTTCCGCTGTTCCCTGTACCAGCAATAGGGCAAGGGATAATCTCCACTTGTACAAGTGGCTGCCCTGTAGTGTGTTCTCCTCCAAAGCGGTGGAACAAGTTTACCTCAGGCACTGTGTGCAGACATAAAATTATTCACTAGAACTCTCAGCTATGCTAGACCAGCATTTTAATTGCAAATCCATGTTAACAGCTCTGCATTTTTTGAGAGAGGCAATAAACAAGCGGGTGGCATTTGAGAGGCATCACTGGAGAAAAACATTAGGCAGTGCATGGCTTAAATTAAGTTTTTTGTCATATACGAACTTGGTTTAATAAACTTTCAACTTGTCAAGATCACAGCTGAAAAACACTTTTAAGGTCCAGCACTTCAGTGCAGCTAATATTCTTCTTGACATTTGAAGTATTATGTAAGGAGCTTCAGGTGTAAAGTGCATTGTAGACAAAAGACTTTCTTGCCTCACAAAGAAACTCATAAAATGGTTGAATTGACAGGAAAGTGACAGCCAGTAAGGGACAAGAATTCAAATGGATTTAGAGCTCTGGTAGCTCCTGAAGGACACAGGCATTAAGTGAGAGTCTGAAAACATCTCTGGACTTACATTCTCCCCTCCAATAAGCTCTCATCCTCAATTGCACCCTACAGACCACCAGGCTAGCGGAGAGCACAAGGCTTGAGCCAAGTTAAAAATTAAGACAAAGGGGGAGGATACAAGCTTATTTATTCTAGACTTGATCTACTCAGGCTACCAGGTTTGTGTTTGGTGGGGAGGACAGCTGGCAAAGCAGTAGTGGCTGCCAGCAGGTCCCTTAGCTGGCCATATCAATATCACAAGCTGCAGGATCAACATCTCTAAAAGTCGTTAATAATTACAGTAGGACAAAATTAACCCATTTTCCAAAATAAGAAGTGAAATGCAAACCACACTATGCTATCACCACTTAAAAGCACAGAACAGTTATAACTCTGCTATCAAAAACACATCAAAAGTTTAGTTATACTTCTTCAAACCCTTCCCTCTCCTTGAATCCCAATCTCAGGTGAATCAGTAGTGCCCCTGCTTTTGTCAGAGACACTAAAACCCATTCTGACCCCACTTTAACAAGCCTCTTCCGGTAATAAGATCATGCTGACCATAAGGTCATGCAACCACATTAACTTATCAATGTATCCAGACTACCAGCCCAGGTCCAAAGATAATCAAACAGAGGTCTACCTGCACATTACTGGGAAATGCTGGTGCAGTAAACCGGCCTTCATTCAAATCCCAGCTCACACTCAAAGTGTCTCTGTGAGAGAACACCAGAAACTCCCAGTCACTGGCTGCACAATCTTTTCTGATTCTTCTTGAAGCTTCATCCTGTTTCATCATGGACACATTAGTCCAATATTTGACCCACTACATTCAAAGACAAAAGAGGAAAGAACTTATTTCCATTGACATATTCTAGTTCTAAACATAATTTTTTTCAATAAAGGAACTAAAGGAAAGTTTACTGCATGTGACACTGTTCAAGTAGAGAACAACCCTTCTCACCTCATGGGCATCACTTTACAATTGCAGTGGCAGAGTGGTGTGACTAAGGGGTGCTGGAGAACAACTAGCTTTTGAAGATCACACAAGTACCTGCTAGATCTCTCCACAGGAACTTGTTCATTTCCTTCTCAGGGGGAAGGCAGAAGACTAGGCCCCAAAATCATATTATTAAAGTCAAGCAGTGAAAAATACCTATTTTGACTCAGGCACATAACAGCAAACTCAAACATAACTGAGCTTCACAGGTAGAGAACAACTGTGTATTTTCCTCCATTTTGCAGTAACATATTTCCTCTACTCTCAACTAATTTCAAAAGGTTTAGTTAAGACAAAAAAATTAAAATCTGTTACCTTAATGATAAGACCACCCACAGAGTGGGATACTAAGGAGGGGGAACAAACAAAAACAGAACCAAAACTCCAGAACAGTCCCAAACTGAGGGCCTCAGAATTAGTTTAAATGGCATCTCAGGATCACATACAGGAAGGCAGAATGCTAAAGTGTTGTATATTTGCGTCAATAGATATGTGAGCACATCTGTAATATGTTGTAATCATTCTGGAATAAGTTGTCACTTTAAAGGAATTATAGTATACACGGTGGGTAGGAAAAAAATCCCTGAAAGTGAAGCTCAGACTTCTGAATCCATAATAAAACATTATAATTATCTGTTCTTCTAAGCTGTCGAACAACTGTAAAGATACAAAAATCAATATAAGGAGCAGGTGTCCAGGCACTACTCTTGAGTATTTTCAATACACTTTCAAGTAGGCTTTTTCCACTCATAGAATGGTGATCATACTGTGCTAGGTATGTCAGCTGTGCAGGCTTCTGGCTAATTCCACTGCTGTTCAGAGAAGAAACGTAATTTAGTGAAGCACGATGAGCTGCTTTCAACCTGAATGGAGCTGCCTGTCCATTATGTTGTTGCCCAGCGCTCTTGACAGTGAAGGCTTGCAAAAGCAAGTTAATGGCTCCTTGTGTGTGCTTGCTCAGGCTAAACGGAGTTCCACTTTATACCCCTATCTAGGAAGCACATAAATGTTCTTTGGTGATTTTCCTTGCTTTCTCTCTTCTGTCTCTCATATTTCAGAGATCAGAACAGCATACTTGGCAAATACCATACGTTATTTTATGGTAATCTCCATTACTACCCTTTACTCCTGTGCAACTTTGTTAGACTGAAGAAATGCATTTCACTGGGCAAACCAGAAAAATATTGATATAACAGAGCCACCTTCTGATACTATTCCTTAATCTGCTGCTTTCTCTATCTTGTACGATCCTCAGATATCCATTTTCCATACTTGCTTTAGTTTCCAGCAGCCCTTGAGACTATTACATTAACATGCATAATTGGATTGTGATCCATTATGTTTGCAATCCAGTGTGCATTCTTTCAGTTTTGTGTGCTCTGTTTTTGGCAAAAGCCTATAATGGCACGGATTTCCTTTAAAAATCCAATTTTCAAAAGTTGCCTGCATAAGGTTATGGCTAATGTCATGCTTTAATGGTAGGTAGGAATTCAGGTCTTTTCATTGTTGGCTGCAAAATTACTTTGGGAGGGCACTGACAATGAATTATTTCTGTAATTTCTTGGAAAGCTCAGTGCTTCAAAACCAAGTGATGGCAGAATCATACCAGTGGACTGCTTTGACCTCTGCCAATATTGAAGTTTACTAAGTTTTAATGTGCGAAGAAAGAATTTTTATCAATCTGCATTAGAAATATACACTTGTATGAGGATTGCAACATATTAAACAGTAGGGTATGTTTTTATGTTAAGAACTCCTGAGCAGATACTGATAGCTCGTAGCATTTAAATCTGATAAAACTCCCTGCACTGAGTGACAGGATGTTCTAAAATTGGTTTGAAGAAATGTAGGTAGGTTTCCGCAAATCTTCTGGTGTTCTGTCTCCGTATAGACTATCTCCAGTGTTGTTTCTTTCAGTGGCCTTTAGTGCTGTACCATGATATTCAATAAAGTTATTTGGTAAAAAGGTAATATAAAATTAGTATTAACCTCAGAGATCACAGAAGAATAGAATTAAATCAAACAGGTCAATGATGCTAATTATTTCCCATTGGTTTATCTCAGGGTCAAAGGTAATGAATTTTGGTGATTTGAGCAGGATAGAAAGAACCTGTCTGTGTAATATACTGCAATAGCAAAAAGCTTATGCTGCTTTTTAAAACATTGCACCCAGTGCATTTAAAGTACGTCCTCAGACCTATATGTAAGGATTAGTTGATGTAGTTTGGTTACAAGTTCTCTGAAATTCAGTGGTGAATGTGACAAAGGTCCTTTACATTCTCTTTTAATCTTGCTTGTTTGCATATAAAATAGCTTTGTTCCAGCCAAATTTCTGGTAAGTTTTGCTGACAAAGGAGGCAATATTTGGGAATACTTCTTGGTGTACTGTTGGGCAAATTATGCATCTGATTCATCTTGTTTGAAGCTTTTTTTTTTTTTTGGTGGTGGTGCATGTCCTTCACAGAAAATAGTGTTTACAACAGTTTCGACTATATATGTAGGTTTATTTGATTAATATATGAAAAACCTCCAAAATCTCCACGGATTACATTTTGCATATATGTAATTTTCCCAGTACACCTAGGTAGGAATACTTTTCTTAGGAACGTTTATTCAGATGCCAGTGAAAAAGAAGCTGTACTTTAAAGCAAATGAAGAAAGATCTGAGGAGAGTAAGGATCTGGAGACAGAAAAATAAAATCATCATCCTCTTTTTTTAAATTGAGGATTGTTTCTCATAAAATAAAAAGGAACTTGGCATAAGTGGCAGCTTATTCCTTTCTTGTGACTCTGCTTTAACTATATCTATTATCCAGTAAGCCTTGCAGGATACTTGAAGCTGGCATGGAACACACACAGGGGTTTTCTCATGCTTGGCACTCCATGTCAAACTGTTCTAAGTGCAGGGCGTTAGGTGAATAGATTACACACCTCCCAGAAGACAGGTGCAGTGACGGAAGACGTGCTTTTTCTGGATAAGCATTCTTCCTTGGAGTCTTGCTGCCTTTGAGAGATCTTTGAAACACATGATATGTTCCCTTCTTCAAATACTCAGTTATGAGCTTTACAGATGTTTCTACTTAATGTCCAAGAGCTTTCAGATGTACAGTAATGGCTCCTCACATTTGTGCCAGCAGAGCTCCCTCCTCAAGAAGCATCTCTCCAGATGTGATGAGTTTTCTGTGAAGCTGGTGGGACCTGCAGCTGTTTCTCACAGTCATGGTCCAGGCTGTGCCACTAATTACTCTCAGTATAAACCCAGCCTCTTTCCAGAGCCCGTGAAGAAATTTTTATTGTATTATATGGAGTCTTCAAGACATTTTTGTTCACAAAGCCTCTCTGATTCCGGTGGTTCCTCATAAAGATACTGGAGTCACCATTCCAGACTAATTCATCTTTGCATGGTTTAGAAACTAACAAATAATTCTCTTGCACACAAGTGAGGCTGGAGGAATTTCTTTCCTTCCAAACACTCTGAACAAAAGGCATTAATTTACCATGTGACTTTGAGAACTGATTCTTGTTTATGATCCAGTAGATTTCTTTCTGTTTTCAGCTATACTGATTTGGGGTTTTTTTGTGTGTTCTAGAGCCTTCATTACCTTCAATTACTTCCCCATGCTTGAACAACCAGTGTGCTTCATTTTAAAAAATTGTTCCTGTACCTTCCACTGTGCTTTACCTACAGAAATCAATCACGCTGAAGTATAGTCAGAATTATTTCCTTTGGAGAGCTTATGCTCTACAGGATAAATCTCTGTTTTCCAAGAGAATGTTACTCTTCCGTATTTTTAGAATAGAGGCCTTATCAATTGGATTGTTTTTACAGACCCATTGCTAGTCTTAATTTCCAGGTCTCATAATTGCAAGGTTAACCATCAACTCCTGCTTCATTTCTAAGGCCCTTTACTACAGAATTCCCAGAATGAATTTTTTTTTTTTTTTTTTTTTTTTTTTTTTTTTTTTTTGGTGTGGGGGGGGGTATCTANTTTTTTTTTTTTTTGTGGGGAAGGGTGGACATACTACACCCAGAGATATGGACAAATGGGTCTTTGTGCTATGTATGGCTACATGGTTGCAAAGATGTCCTCATTGTACGAATTTGATGCACCAGACCCCACCTGAGTTTGATCTAAGTTACAACGAAACAGTCTCAACATCTCAATGTCACCCAAACAGCCTTTATAACTGGATTTATCAGTGATTCCACCTGCAGTGGGTCTAAACTATATTTTTTTTTTTTGCCCTGACAAAAGATTGATTTCTGTACTGTCTAAAACTCGCACTGCATGTGTTCCCAGCACACGATGCAGCTGCAGTGGCTGACATATATTGTGTGCAGATGAAGCATGACTGACTTTACATCTTTCTGTTCACTGCCATCATTTGATGTAAATAGAAGACAAAAATAGAAGAATCTATAGCATGGATGAAAATAGAAGAATCTATAGCAATCCCACACAATTTGTTGCCCTCAGCATAAATAATGTAGCCTGTTGAGATGAACAAACAAAAGTCCTGTTTTGTCACAGAAGCCTAAACTGCTCATGTCATGACTGGTATTTTATTGCCACACCAATTACAGTGAAATAGCAGTTTCTCCTCTGAAATTAGTCACCTGGGGGTTGATTTACAGATTTCAAATCAAGCTGCAGGAAATAAGAAATCCTCAGAAGAAAAGAAGGCTTTCTTACAAAGAGGTTTGTCTCGCACTAGCTGAAGGAGGAAGTAAGGAGCTGGTACCTTGATCTGTCAGGATGCAGAGTGCTTCTAAACCAGAATCTAAAAATTGTTAAAGATCTACATTCCAAACAAAAAGCAACTGCTCAGGTTCTACTGGTGTTGAACTAAAGATAACAGTGAGGAAGAACTATATGCAATGCAAGGAAAAGATGTCTTAATATTGATAGTGGAATGTAAAATATCATCAGAGTAATTGATGCGTATTGCATCAAATGATTCACTAAAATAACACTAGACAAAACACTGAAAATATGTCTGCATTTATGGGGAGATGAAATTAATGATCCAACATCAAGAATTTCCCTACCAAGTTCTTATTGACATAAACTGCTGAGAAGTCTGTATGCATCTTTGCAAATCATCTAAAATCTCCTTTGCCTAACTAAAGTAATGGGCTCAATGCATCTCATCTGCAACATTTGTAGTGGATTTAGTGGGACCTCTGGGACTATCTCCCATCTGAAAAGCTCGATGTGCCATTACAACAACCATGAGAAACTGGCATGAATCTTCATTACTTGATCCAAATTTTTAAGCTATGATTCCTAAACACATGATTTCACTCAAAATATAGCATGATTCAAAATGCGTGGTTACTATGATATTTTCGCAGCAAATACTAACTTAGTGATTATTTTTTAATCTGTATTTGTAAATATTCAGGATTCTGAAATTAGGTTCATATGAGTATAGAGTTTCTATGGCTGTTCAGATGAATCAAAGGACCAATATAGTTCCTTGAGTTGTGTGTGGTAGTGCAGTGACATCTGAGCCAGAGCCAAAATTGAAATCGTGTGCAGAAAAGAAAAATTTATTACTTAATAATTAAGAAATGTCTGAATCATGCTTCAAGAAGGATTAAGCATAAAAATATAATTAGAACAGTTTTAACATTTGTCAGTCAGTAAAATAATATAAAGTAAAATTTCAAGGAAAAAAAACTAGGCATGCTTCCCTGCCACCCGCAAACAAAATGAAAGAGGATAATCAGAATATATAATTAGTAGCAAGAGAGGTACATTCATTACCTTCATGAAATCTAAAATGAAGTCCTGATTAAGACTTATAATTAATGCTTTTCAAACAGTGATCTGCAAATCCTTTTTATTTTATGCAAAAAATATTCTGTTTAGTCTTAACTCTTCAGTCTGTTCTGGATTCACTTTCATTAGGCTATCTGGAAAATAACTCATAGTTAAAGATGCCATAAAATTTTTTTTCAACTTCTTTTCCACATCAGTATTCTCTAGATTTTTGCCACATGGATGTTAGGAATTTGCGAAAGGAAGAATTGCAAAGGTGGTTTTTGTCTAACTAGTGTTTAGCAGATAAAATAATTCCTAAACTTTTTAAAAGCTCCTGTTTTATGCCTCAAGTTTTCCTTTAACTCCTTGGAAATTACTATTTGAGTGGCCACTGAAGAACTTTTTTACAATGAGGGTGGTGAAACACTGTCACAGGTTGCCCAAAAAAGCAGTAGAAATCCCATTTCTGGAAACATTCAAGGTCAGCTTGGACAGAGCTCTGAACAACCTGATCCGGTTGAAGATGTCCCTGTTCATCGCAGAGGGGTTGAACTAGATGATCTTTAAAGCTCCCATTCAACACAACTGTTCTATGATTTTATGAAAAATGAAAATTCCATTGAGACTGATTTTAGTGGCTTAGAAAAACTTTACCAGTTGTAATAGAACATAAAAGCATCTCAGCACTGTGAGTTCATTGAAGGCAAAGGTGGGTGAGACTAGTGAATTACAAAGATGAATTTCCGTCCAGGTGGCAGTTCCCTGAGAAGGTCTGGGAATATTATAAAATTGTCAGTTGGTGTGTTACTCAATTTCTACAAGTTCAGAGTGATTTGGCAGTTTTCAAAACATTTTTTTTATGGCTGCAAATGGTTTTTGGAGTTTTTTTCTCTGACATTTTATCTGTTCTAAGCATTGTTTTTTCTTAATGATTTTTTTTTTTCTACTGACTTCAGTGGTTGCAAATTCTATGTAATTCACTGGAAATAATCATTAAAGCAGTTCAAGTTAACCATATGCACAAAATCTGGTAGGATGATTCAAGTGCTAATGTATAAGAGGAGAGATGAGCATAATCTGCATTTTGAAGGGGCAATAATCTGTCTGTCCTTCACAAGTTATGGCTGTTCAAGTGTTGGCTTTATATTTTTCAAACCTTAGGATTTATGTTCACTGAACACATCATATGTTTGAAATTGTTGTCCGTAGAAGAATTTCTTATACATTATATTTACACAACTTGGTCTTGAGTTTTAGAAGTGTTTAATGACTTCGGGATGATCTCTATTTAGTAGCAAGTAAGCTACAAATGGGTGGGGGGGAGGTACAAATTTTATGTTTGAAATAGTGATGAATCAAAAAGGGACAATGTGTTTAGAACAGGTATGAAAGAGGATAGGTAATGTTTTGAAAAAAATAGGTGTAATATTTAGGGGAGTTTCCACCAACTGAAAGAAGTTCCGAATGTTGGCACTAGTCTTAATATAAATAAGGAGATTTCCTCTCTGAGATGGAATTATTTTTTAATCCCTTTGAGCCAGTAAATAATGTAGAATGAATTGGTTGTTGGTAGACTAAAATTCCCTCTTTCTAACTGGACCTTTCTTGCCAGGTAAAAATAAAAGAAAAATATGACTGTCAAACTCCTTCTAAACCTTCAGTTTGATATCTGCAGTTCTGGAATAGGTCACCTGGAACCGGAATTTGAAACAATGCACCAGGACCAAATCTCCTTTTCTTGTGATCTACTGTCAGTCTAGTTTGCAGCTGCAGGTAATCTAACAGTACTTTTGAAGACATCCTTCTGTTCACCACTCAGCAACCTTTTTTCAGTAGCAGTGAAATCAGTCGCCCCAATCACAATTGTATTTAGCTGACGACTGAGATTTCAAGTCTTGTATGCTCCTACACAGACAGCAAGGGCTTGACAGTTAGAATATTATTTATATACAGAGTGCTGGCTCTGCAGGTTGTGTTGTCTTGCCTATTATATAGACGAACATCTTTTCATGCAGGAAATAGTGCATGTATTATTTTCCTTTCTCTTACTTTATTGTCAGGAGAATAATATGAATACACACAGCCAGTCACACGATAAAGTAATTGAAGGTCAGGTGGGATATGTTTCTTGTATCCAGGATGAGGTTTTCCTTATTTCACTCTGGGTGTCATGCCCACAACAATAAGCAGCTTTAAAAATTGACAGATTTATCATCTTGACATGCAATTTTCTGGGTAACTTTTCCAAAGCTGTGGTTAAGCTATGAAGCTATCTCTATTTGGAAAAATAAACTGATTACGATGATGTACAGATTTTTTCACTATATTCAATTTTTTTTCTTGAGTTCTAACCTTGGTCTGTGGTACTGAGAATATTAAATTCCTGGGGCTGGTAATTATGCTCTGTGCTTAAGAACTGGAGAAAAAGTCATGGCACTGCATTGATGGTATTGAAAATACTGAAATTTAGTCAATCTTTGGAGCAAGGAGTTGAAGCCTTAGTGCATGGAATGCTTTCTCTAGACAAAAATTTTTATTTAAAAAGTTGGTAACATATTGCACATGGAAACAACTACAGCATTACAAAACTAAAGGCTATGTGGTAAACGGGAGAAAGATGTAAGATGGGGAAATGTCTAATCATAACCATGAAAATCTAAGCAGTCAGGTTTAAAAATCAGTGGTGAAAGGTGACAAATATATGATTTGCCTTAATAAATGATTAAAGCTGAGTCACTATTTTGAAACAGCTTTACAAGGAACCATACACTTTACTTTTCAGAAAGACTAGGATTTCAGGAGAGATTAAACTGACTGTGTATAGCCCAAACCATTAAAGTAAGCACAGAGCAATTGTGACAAGTTTGCAGCTCTTCTCAGGTCTGTCTACTCCATCCCTGGAAGAGTTCCAAAAACAAGTGGACACAGAATTTCACAATATAGTTTAGTGAGCATGGTGGTATTAGTTCAAAAATTGAATGAATTGATGATCTTGGATGTCTTTCCCAACCTTACTGATTCTATGATTCTATGAAGTGTTCAAGGCCAGGTTGAATGGGGGTTTGAGCAACCTGGTGTGGTGAAGGACGCCCCTACTCCTGGCAGAGGGGTTGGAACAAGATGATCTTGAAGGTCCCTTTCAACCCAAACCATTCTATGGTCATAAAGAGGAAACTGGCTTTATGAATATAAGTATGGACCAGTAAAATACGTTAATTTGCCATTGGGGATGTTAGATGAAGCAGCTTCATAGTATGCTGGCTAATTTTCAGTGACACTTTAGGAAATGCTTTTTGTTCTGTGTCCTTCTTTTCTTGGGGACTGGAGTGGGTGAAGAAGTTCTGCGGACTGAACCCAGCTCCTGATGAAAGAGGAAAACTGCTTTTCCTTCTCACAATGACAAGAAGTCAAGGAAGACAGTTCAAACATAACAAGGGTGTTGTAGCTCCATAAACCCAATCAGTTGTGAGTTTGTACAAGGGCAGACTTTAAGTGCAGCCATCCATTTCTCCTTTTCATCTCTTTCTGAAGGACAGAAGGTAAGGAACGGGGATCCTGTCTATCACTAAAAGTTATAGTGAATTTTAGGAAGTGCTATTCTGTGTGACTTTGCAAGCCATGCAAAGCCTGCAGTATTATGCTGGACAGTCCTAGCTTTCAAATAAACAGTGAGCAAGAGTTAACACTGTTTTTCAATCTCTCAGGTTATGTCTCCAACTGAGCTTGAAATAAATTGCTCTGTGGATGAACAAAGGACTCAGTTCTCCTGGGCTACCAACCTAGCACTCTTCTCAAGTACAGAAGTCAAGTATAAAACAAAGAAATCAAACAGCTGTAAGACCTGATAAAGTGCTAGCTGCAGTAGGAGACCCAGAGGACCTGAGCATGATATAGCAAGCAAAGTATCATTCTCGCATGAGTAGTGCATCATGTCAACTGTTTTACTGCCAAGATAGGAAAAAGTAAGCAGGTAAGAACACTTTGAAAAGAATGAAACAAACAAATATCCTAATCTGAAAACCAATCTCCTTTTTGTTGCTGTAGGTACAGAAGTTTTGATAAAAAATTCAAGCTTTAAAATAAGCTGATGTAAGGTCAGAAGTATTTACTAGCCTAGGTAACTTCCTGTGTCTGTACCTGCGCAATGTAGATATGGCTGTATAACAAGTCAGAGAAAATTCCAGCTATCCAGGAAACTACTGAGCTGGCTTTCTGCATATTATCAACTGTAGCACAGGAAGAATAAAATCCTTCCACTGAGGAGTGCACAGCTCGAGTTAGAGAGTGTAATGAACCGCGTTTGGCGTTAAATAGCCTATTTTACTAACATGAAGCTCACTGTCTGATCCAATTGCAGTTCTTTTTAGTTCAGCCTGCAAAGGGCAGGACTGCTGTGCTGCATTCTAGAGTTTGGCAGGCAGAGGACCTTCACCTTTGCCTTCTATTTCTGATTCATCAGAAGACTGGTAAGGTTGTAGCTTACTCACTTGACTATGTAGACAGTAATTAATCTGTTAACCTCCAGAGACAAAGCAGAAATGATCTAATGCTGATGTGTCTGTAAAAGTGTATAAGCCTCTTAAATTTAGAATCCAAGGTTAATGTCCAGCAAACTGATGAAATAAACTGGCTATCCTTGAAAAGTAATTCACTTAAATGTTTTCAAGCCCTCAATCCCATCAACATCTGCTTTATTCAAATCTGATAAGAATGCTGGAATGTTCACTTCATTTAGTACAATAAAGACTAATCCCGCACTGATTTATAGTGAGAATAATTTAAAAACCTGACCTTTTGGTATTGCAGCATTCTAGTCAAAAGGAATTTACACTGACAGTGGATTGTCTCCTAAATGGTTCAAAAGCATTGCAAAGAGCAAAAAGATGAAATGGCTTACCTGAATGCCATTTAGATCTTTATCTTTTCATTTCCCTCTTTCACTAAACCATGCTGAAATTTTCTTGAAGCTTGGATAACTATAGTTTGACTGTTGTTGCTTTTTGTCTCTAGTCAGCCCCCCTTACCCCACTGTTAGTGTGACCAGGTTCTTTAAGCCTGAAAACAACAGAAACAGCTCAACTCTATGAATATAAAAATATCACTTTAAATTAATCTCTTTAGGGAACCTATTGTAGGCAACTAAGTTTAAATGTTAATTTCTTTTTTTTCTCTTTTTTCCTTTAAGGCCAGATAATTCAGATAATCTGATAATTCAGGTATCAGTTGTTTGTTGGAATTGTATTGGCTTCACATCTCTCAAATTAAATCTGAATCAGACCAATCAGCTTTTAAAAAGGAAAGTTTTATTTCCTTGCACACAGGGTCCGAACACACTGTGGTACCAACACAAATGAGAAATAAGTGAATTTTAAGAGGAGGACTGGAATGACTTAATAGTGATTTAGGTAAAGCCTAACACCAAAATTTTTCACCAACTGGAAATATCTTGAGCAACAGATTGGCCTTGTATTAGTTTATTCCTGTATACCTTTGGAATTATGCTAATATGACTGCACCAGCACTTAGAAGACTACAGCAGCACTTACTCAGTTAAGGGAAATTTTATAAAGAGACAAAGCAATAAGTACCCTGCATATTTCAAGGATTCTTTTCTAATTTTTTTTTTAAGCCGAATATGTTATAAGGGCCTTATTCCTCAAGATTAGCTGAGACTGCTGAAGGGAGACAAGTTCTTGCATTAAGTCCTAAAGAGAGAAATTATATGAAAGATCCACTCAGAATTCCAGTCAGAGATGCATGGAGAGACTATTTTTTTTAATTACACTGAATTATTGGTTTGGAGACATCGGCAACCAGGAGTTTTAAATCCCAAGAAACATGCCTTTTATATAAAAACTGAAAAATCCTTTACTTTTTTTTACCCCATTTTTAAGTGATATAAATTCTTTATGCCATGTAAAAGTCACTGAAGAAGTTTTAGTCAGATACTGATATAGAAGATCAAATTTTGATTGTACTTTTCGGATGGGACTGTCATACAAACATGAGAAACTTAAAAGACCTTTGGACTTTCAATGAATAAAACCCTTCTCTCTGCATTTACTCAAAACAAGAATTTTTGTTCTAATCATTAAACATTCATGAACATTTATTCTTGACTTTGTATGATTAAAGTTATTTAATACTAGAATTCCAGAAACTGGAGTGAAGCTTCAGTATATGCAGAGAGATATCTGTAAACTGAGTGGTCTTATGAATTACAGACTAATCCAATCTAATTCCTGAATGTAATATATTTTCTAGATACACAGATTGGAGAACCATGTCAATGTCAAATTGTCTCTGTACAGAAAATTCTAAGCCCAAATTTTGCATTATTGATTGTATCTGAATTATAATTCTGGGAATGTACCAAACTTGGTCTTTAGTGAGAGTTCACCTCCATGGTTCTTCCAGTGGTTACTCTTAACTGTCCTGAGAGAAAAACTAATAAAATACTGAAATAAGACGACAGTTTAGTCAGAGGCTGATAAACTTACTATGTAGAATTTTTATTTGAATGATTTGACTGACTTCTGAAACTGTTTAGTCTACAGAACACTTAATAGGGGTATAAATATCATATTTTTCCTAATACATAAGCTTACCAGCAAGTGTTCTCATGATTTATTTGCAATAACAGCTGGCTTTGCCCTAGAAAGTCGTAGGGTTGCATTCAGTTTAGGTACTCTCAATGCTGACCTTGCAGGTAAGGTAGAATTATTGCAGATAGGCTGGACTGTGCTGCTAGATTAAGGACTAGTCAAATGCTGCATTTATAACTTTGAAGTTTAATACTCCTCAAAGTCAACTTTGTCCAGAAAGTTCGCTCACTTCTAGAACCATCTTTTCCATCTATTCCCACCAATGCTCCCTTTTTTCCACCATGTTAGCCAAAAGTTCATTTGCTTCATCATCATTTAGTTTTGTCAGCGGAGTGTACAGGAAGGGAGATTCCTATGTGCATGGTCTTTTGTGATAGGCAAGAGCTTTGGAGAATAAAATGATCAGTTTCCAGATCCAGCAGATGTAGGAGGCCCTAAGACAAGCTAACTAATAAGAATGTCCTAACTGCTTGCATTTAGCATGCATATACAAACATACACCTCTCGTGTTTGGTAAGATACATATTTGGTGACATATTTTGGGAACATATAATTTCCCCCTCAACTCTGACCAACAGAGCTTCCAGGGAAGTAATGGTTTGAGACTTGAGCTAAAAAGTCCTGTCTTTCAGTGTTAATGTTGTGTTATATTTCAGTAAAGTATAACTTCCATAATTAGTTCTGCCTATTGTTCAGTTCAGAAATACAGACCCAGTATTACTTTTAGTTCATACATCACTGTGTATCAGTGAGCACACTATGATTCTTCCCTTTGTATAAAGTTATTTTCAGATAGAAAGCATGAAGCTTCTGAAAATTATCACTCTTTAAGATACAGATCTTTGATAGATGAGAGGAAAAAGCATGAAAGAGTGTTTTATTTCCCTCTTAAAAGACAACTGGTCTGTGCCAAAGCTTCATATGATCATTAGTTACTGTTCCACTAAATATGAAGTTAAAATTGAACACGCACTTACAGGAATTATCTGATTTCTAGAGAGTCAAGACTGTGTTCTTCCCTTAAGTTGTCAGTGTTTCTGTAGTGCCATATCCATTTTTGGTCTCAACGTGTGCTGCTTTGTCAGAGACAGTATTCAGCCAACAGTTTTCCTAGGAAGTTCTCAAGTGCTTACACGTACCAGGATTGAAACACAGAGATCTTCATCTTTCTTGAAGATAAACTGGTTCAATGATAGGTGTCCAGTTTCTGTGTTCTACTGCAAGATTCATTAACCACAATCATCCAAAGATAACATGAAACACTTTATCACAATTTTCATTACTACATGCTGTTTTCCTATGGGCTATTGTACATGGCAAATAGAGAAATTAATACTGAGTGTATAAACATTATTAGTTAGTTCCTAACAAAAAAATCCCAAACAAACAACAAAACTGAATACAATCTTTATGTGGTAAAAACTGTTGCATAGTTTGTCATATTCATCATCTGGTTTTCCTAATAGCAAGTCTGATAGTGGTGAGTGACGGTTATTAGGCCTTAGTGAATATACAGGAACAGCTGACATCTAATGGATGAAGATAAATTACTCTGATTATGGTGCTAGGCTGTACAGACTAAAAAGGTTTTTTTGAGATGTTTTGAGTGATTTAAAAAAATTAACGTAGTAATTCAAGTTAATGTGCTACACATATATCAAGATTTCTTCGACATTTAATCATGAAGTTCTGCTTTGGAAAGCTGTAAGCATATATCATGTTACTGCTAATATTCACTAACAATCAAGGACCATTTTAAAAGAACAAATGAAACTGATGTTGTCTCATGTAGTCACAAAAAAATGATGGGGTTCTCATCAATTATAGATGTTTCCACTCAAAGGCTTTATTTTATTCTGCAACTAGCTAGTAACTCCTAGAACAACATGAAATGATATGATGTCTAGTTTTTGAGTCCTTTTATTTGCCAAAGTTCTGGGTGACCTCTGCATTCAAACATTTGAAATTTAAGTTAGGTGGGGACTGTAATAATTTTGGAAGGGGAAAAGCCACCCAGCATGAACTTATTTTGAACAGTTCTTCTTTTACTTAGTCTAGTATCAGTCAGGTTTTCCAGACTGAAAATGTGGTTAATGCTTTTTTTTGGTGAAGCTTACAACATGAATGTTGGTAGTAAAGTCACTGAGATGCTTTTCATAGATAAGTCTAACCCATTCAACCACCCTCATTATTTTAAGCACTATAAGAACGCACTTTAAAACCGTAAGGCAGATGGCTGAAGTTGTGCATCCCGTCTGATTTGTCCTTAAAAATCATGCAACCACTAGAAAGGAAAGAAAATATTTTTAGGAGTAAGAATTTGTTAATGTTAGACACTGCAGGAGCACACCTCCCAATATTTATGGCTCTGCATGTGGCTATTTCTCATCGTGGTACCACGAAGTTTCCCTCTACACAGCACTACCTGACTGGACACATTGATAAATCAAACTATTCCATAACGCTTGCCACTAGAAGCCTGTAAGAAGCATTTTTTCAAAGACAAGTATTTTAAAAAGGTGTGATGTTTCTATGCCAGTTTGTACGTTTCCATTGCAGTATGAAAAATGTACCCTGCATCTCAGCTAAAATTTCTAGTTATTATACTGATATGCTATAGTCAGGTCCAGCTTTTTTTTTTCTCAGCTGATCTTCGGCTATCAGCATGTCAGACAGAAGTCAAATATTTTTGTGATCCATGAAAAGTAGATGTCACATGTTCTCGATCAATAAAGGACCACTGAGATGTGCACTGAAGTAGGCCTGTAAAAGTGAAAGCATAAAACCACCCAAGTCAGTTTCTTATCTTCCAAAATGTACTTGATTGTTCTCTTTTCTCCAAAAAAAGCTATGCTGGCAATGACATTTTCAATAAGACATCAGATACGCAGTGCATTTAATGCATTTTTTCATTCCGCTGTTTGTAATAGAAAAATATTATTTCCTCCCTTTTCTCAGATTCTTAACCCTAATATATTCTATTGAGATTTCCATTTGAAGACTGTATATAGTTTTGTTATCTCAATACTCAGTGGGGTCTATCTGACCACAGTAATCCTTCAATTTTAACTGAAAATTCAGTGATGTTCACATCAAGGATTACACAATAGAGTAATATTGCAACTATCTTTTCCTCAGAACTTAAAATATACAGCAGTAGGTCACTTTCCAAGCTTACTTTGGAATAAGTTATCTTTTCATTATAGAAACTGAATTATATACAGGCATCCAGGTTATTGTTCTTTTCTTCTATCAGCTTTTTTAGAAAAAAACCCACGTGATCTGTTATTTAGACCCTAGCCTCAGGATGAACACCATTGTGACAGTGCATTAGCATTGGGGTAGAAAATACACATAGCATGGAAAATAAACCTAAATGGATTAAAAAACTATAGAAAAAAATTTGCACGATATATCTACATGATAAAGACATAATTCCCTTTTAATCCATGTTTTTATGTCCTTTGCATGAAATACCTACACTACATGTGCTGTCATGCTCGAATAGTCTGGGACGTTTTTCAAGAGAGGTTTCTCTAATCTAACTGTACTTTTAGCGTCTCCATTTGTGCTTTTCCTGTCCCTTAGAGAAGAAAATAATAGGCACATCTGGGGCATGGTTCATCTCATCTGAAAAGAGACTTCTAAAATGTTATTGGAAATACACTTTAAATGTGATAATACAATTTCTCTTTTTTTTCGTTTGTTCGGGTATTTTTTGTTTTTAAAAGAAAGGAATAAGAAGCAAAAGTCCCTTCTCACTGCCTGACTTGCAGTGAGGACATTCATATCCTGTGAAGAGATGACATCTAAAGCATGTTAGGTAATAGATATAGTTTGGTCCAAACAAAACCACTCTGCTGAGGGAAGCAGGACCTTCATTGAGGCCGAACAGAAGAATGTCTGAGACGAAGCCTAGCAGCAGTTCCAAAAGCTCCCTTTTATGTGCGTATTATAATATAATGTCAGATCACATGATTATAATGTAGTTTTCTGAAGGAACGTGCAACACTTTTGGGATGGAGACCATAATTGCTGAATACATAACTATTAAATGCATTCTTTTAATTGCGCCACCTCAATCCTTTGCTCACTATAATTCTCATTCTAGTTACTGTCTAGGGGAGCATCTTAATTACTACTTATTCTCATTCTAGAGGCATATGTAGGATAACAAGCTTGCAACATTTCCAGCTGCTCTAGATTAATTTTCCCTTCTTCTATTTGTTCTTTCAATGGTCCTGTGAGTACTACAGTAGTAATTCAAATACATCCTATCTTTCAAAAATAATAGACAACAACAAATCTGTATGAAAAAAAAAACCCAACAAAATCCCCAAACAAACAAACAAAAACCCCAAAACAAACAAACAAACAAACCAAACAAACAAACCCCAACAAAACCCAAAAAACAAAACAGCAACTCATAGAACACACATTTACTAGAATTTGCAAATATTCTAAATTTTGGAAAAGTTGTATGATGTGTGCAACATGCAAATTTAGAACAGAAAACTTGTCATACAAAAGGATAACAAAGGTGTTTGTCATCTATTTTTCTTTTGAAAGAACCAGTGAAATTCTCAACAGAATTGGCTTTAATTTAATTAATTACACTTAATTAATTAATTAAATGAATTAATTAAATGAATTAAATTTAATTCTAATTAAGTTTAGAATTAAACCACACATTGTTTATTGCCAATTCTGCTTCATAAAATAAATATCTGCATTGCTTTGCCTTTCATCCCTTTGAAGCAAGGCAAACATAGTTTTTACCAAAGCTTTTCCTTCAAATGCATCATTAATCTGACTAACAAGCACTTATGCTCCCAGTTGATTGAAGTTACAACCTTTCTTATAGATGAGAGTTCTCCTTTCACTGAAAGTGGTGCACGAGAAGTCTAAGCCCTCAGTTTTAGTGAATTTCAGGGAACCTGTTTTTTCTGTTTTCCCTTAAATGGTTTCTGGGAACTGTCAATGCCCTCAAACAGAAAAAAAGTTTAAGTTTTCAGCAAGAGCCCCTGTCAACTCACTGCCTACTTCCAAATTTTGTAAAACATGAGAAAAAGCTTCTTAGTTCCTGCAGGAAAGAGAACGAGAATTACTGTCCAGAGTTATAAAGCTTTCCAATTTCATTGTTTTCCTTCTTTAGGTACCTGTGGACAGAGATATTTCTGTTAGGAATGGATGTGACTGAATATAAAATTCCATTGTCACAGGTGATGTTCCTTCACAATGTTTTTGCCAGTAAAATTTTTAGTCAGCTATCTACAGAGATAAAGCACAAAACATTATCAGTTTAATTCTTGCAAATTGGTTTAAAATTTTACTATACCCTACTCTGATCGTTTTTCTGGTATATACTAAGGCAAAAAAGAAAAAAGTGAAAGATTAATCATGAGATTGAAAGAGGGTAACTAAAACTACCATATTTATTTCCATGCTTTATTTTTCTCATTGAAATATATCTAAGTACATCTATATTTGACTTCACTAAGTGGTTTCTGACAAAGCTAAGGACATTTTCAGAGGTATAACCTTCTCATTCCCATTTCAATCCAGCTCTCGCCTGTTGTGGAGTAACTGTGGCATAAGATGGCTTCCAATTCTGTTATAAAGTCTGGGTACTCATGCAGAGTTTTCAACATTGCTTACTAAAAATGAAGAGTTCTTTTAGATCCAAAATCTTTGGGGAAAATATTTCAAATGGAGTTACATCTCATTGAAATTCTATTTCATGGGGTTTTTTTCAACATATAGCTTCTGTATTTTAATTGAGCTATATATTCACAAAAAACCCTATACTGGCATTATAGAGCTATATATTCATATTAAGAGTACCTCAAAAAGTCTATTCCACGGTCATGCTCCAGGGGTGAAAACTTCTCACATCTGTAAAGGACATACACACTGGCTTTGCACCAAGAGGGTATAAGAAATGCTGCCTACTTGTCGTCCAACCTAAAAGAGAATGCCAAATGGGAAAGGGATAATGCTGGTGGCAGCAATGTATTGCCAGCGGGTCAGCCATATCTTTTGCAGTAAGAAGCCGTTTCAGCAAGCTGTGTGTCTAGTCTAGAAAGCTCCTCTCTCTGCAACAGGTGGGACCAGAGCATGTGTAATTAACCAGCAATTTGCTTATCACAAGCTGTGGTAAGTGAAGTACTTTATGATTATATGATAATACATTTGCTTCTTTGTCTGATCGCCACCTGCTCAGAACAGGATGGTACAGATAAATTATTTTTGTTCATGAATATTCTTAGGAGAGAGAGATTGCTCACTGAACTATTTTTATTTTATTCCTGTAACTAAGCTGCTATTATTTCTTGTGGCAAATTTCAACCTCTTTTGGATGCACTGCATAATAAAAGGAGGTACTAAAGCTGGCAAACTCTTAATGTGATTTTGTGCCATCGTATTTTCTCTTGGTTTTAGGACCCTCTGCAATAGAAACACAGAAAAGCAATAACAATTCAAATTCCAAAGTCTTCCTGTTTCTTCTTATATATGTATAAAGGTTAATGTAATACGTCCTAACGTGTCTACTGTAGATAAAGGCTTTTCTATTATTCCTACATAATTTCTCTAGAGAAAAATATCCATTTTGATTCTTTTTCTATCTGTTCTGTCAAACAACTCCAGAAGCCCAGACAATCCTTCATTCTGTACCGTAAGTGATGTAATGACATCATTTAAAGAGATTTCTGCATTTAATTTAATTTAAATAAGGTCTTGCTGTCATAATCCCTACAGTTATTCCTGAACCTGAGATGGTTAAAGCTAGACTGTGCTAGCTGGGCCTGATATAGATGACATGGTTTGGCAGCATTGGTCCATCTGAGAACTCAGGGCAATGATCAAATATGATCTGCACCCCTTTCACTCCTCAAATACCACTGGTGGGGCTTTATAGGTGCCCTTTCCATCGGTGCATAGTTTTTTGCAGTGCTTAATGAGATTAGGACACTATTTAAAGTATATTGCCTGTGTTTGTGATGTAGAGCAAATATTTACATTCAACATATGTTTTTGATAGAGGTTTTGGCTTAAAGCTTGTTCAGTATTTAGCAGTACTAAGCTGCTGAAATAGGTGCAGTTTTAAACTGTTTGTAATGATGAACTACCTGGGACAGAATATCGTCATGTAGTTGCAAGTGGTGTTTGATACCATATCAGGGTGGTAGTTGCTTATGCCTTTCTTTCTCCTACCAGAAGCTAATTGGTTAATCACAGTTTTAATGCTTGGACAGGTTGGTAATTGTTCCATGTAATGTAAAACAATTAAATATTTACATACAGTCAGCAATGCAAATACATTCTGTGCTGCAAGTCAGAAAGGGAGGAGGAAGGGGGAAGCAGAGAAAGAAGGTGAAAAGGTCAGCAGCGAAAATAGAATATAGGTGAAAGAATAAACTTTTTTCCTTGAATAGCTGAGCATGCATTCTCTGTTGAGTAGCAGAGATTTAACAGAAAGCTTATTTTTGTTTATTGGAATTGCAGCTTCACAAATGCTGGGAGAATGCTTGAACTGACCTCAATCTTTGGGACAGGATTACATTTTCATATGAATCAAAATGCTTAGATAGTTCTTTAGAGTGGAATTTGTATAGGCAATGTTCCCTTTGCCTTATGTACTATAGCAAAATATGCTGAAAGAATGATGTGGTGTCTAGACTAAAGAGGAGAGAGATAATCCTCTATACACTTTTTCTCTTACTTAAAATGAATAATTTAATTTTCTTGAGTTTCTAAGTCTACCTCTACAGAAGTACAGATGTCCACAGTCCTTTAAGACACTTGAAAGGAATGCTATTTCTCTTTTGACACCTGATGAGAGTTTTGTAAAAGTTCACAACTTCTTTTGATAAAACTGGCACAGTGTTTTGTGCCTATACTCTGCTTTGTCATCTATGAGCCATTAAATCAGTGGTAGGGGCTATCTAAAAGTATTGATTTCAATAACCTTAAGTAAAAAGCTAGGATGTTGTACTGAAGGTCTAATACAATTGCATTATAATATTTTGACTGGACACACAAGATAATACATAGTTAGAGCTGAGCAGTTTAATTTCATTTTATCTCTGGTACAGTATGTTCCTTTGAATATAGTGGTTAAAGTTGTCATAAAGCAACTAGGAAATTTGGATCAAGATGGCAACTAACTTCATCTAAATAAAATTTGTGAGGGACAGGTTCCTAAAGCTTGAACTGAATGGCTTCACAAGGTACTTTCAACCTCAGCAGTCCTGTAATTCTACATAGTAAGTCTATATAATGTTCTACTATGCAACTTCTACTGGTTTATACCAAGCGAGAAATTTTTTGAGAGTTATCCATGCTGCACTCAAGTGCATACCATGAGACCTCGGCTATAATTACTGGAGAAATCTACACCAAAAAGAACCTCCTTGCACATCAATGCATGTTCAACTGTGGGCCAAAGGTGCCTGTGCTCCTACCTCACATACAGATTTGAATCTCAACATAGGCCCATGTCTTTGGTCAAAAGTCACAGAATTCTGAGTTAGGTCTGCACTGTTTATTGATATTTCTTTTGTACAATGTTCTAGCTCTAAACTTACATAGCGTTTTGAGCTGTGGTTTGAGCACTAGTACTCAAATCATAGATTCCTTATTCTGTCTGTAAACATGGAATTGTGCTTATCAATATACTAGGTAGTGTATAAAATTTGGTTTAAACGTCTAGGTACCATTATCTATGTCCTTAAAATATATTGTTCAGTTCATAAACACAGTTATTGTAGAATTAATCTCTTCACTGTTTGTGTCTCTGTTAATGCAGTGCATGTAGAAACAATTTTCATCACTGGACAACCCACAGAATCATTGAAAACATCATTCAGGATATGACTTATGAAGGGAATGAGTGCATCAGGCAGATTTTTAATTTTCTACTGTTTTAGTTCTTATTGTTTTGCACTGAGACAATATATCATTAAGGATAAGAGAATTTATTTTCATACGTAGGACATCCATTGCTATTTAGGTATGATTATATCATCTTGATTTCTACTGATAGTACATCATGGTAACAGTAAATCCTATTTGGATAGAATGAGAGAAGATGATAACGAAATATTTGCTGTGTGCCTGAATTCTAAACATATCAGGAAGCATGTGAAAATTAATACAAACATTAAGTTGCTCATTTATGGAAACTAGTCCAGGGATAACTTCATTGGTGTTCTTTCCTGCTAAAGCTCCACAGAGGATGGGCTTAAGCTTCAGCATGGCTGTGGGCTTCACTTACAGGAAGTGGTACAGATGCAGAGCAGCCCCATGTGTCAAGGGACATTTTATACTGTCTTGGACAAGACTGAAGTTATGGGCCAGAAGTATTTGTGTCCCCATTCATGTAGCCTCATGACTCCTCTTGTCTCCCTTTCTATTGCACCAATATGTAATCCTTTATGTATTGCTGTGATCTTTCAGTAAATCCAAATTGGTCTCAAAACAACTATCAAGAAAACAGGGAGAATGACATATAGCATGTGTAACTGCTAGTCAGGAAACAAAAATGTTCTATGTTTTCAGATCTCCGAAGAGTAATAAATGTCACTTGAAACACAGATAGTACTTACAGTGACATAAAACCACAGAAAAATGTCCTAAAAAACCCTTCATTTTTAAAATTGGCACATACTGTATCCTTTTCAGCAAGGAAATACATGTCTTTGTCTTCCTCCATTGTATTTCTTTTAGACAGCCTTGCTGCAGCTGTAATTTAAAACACCACGGCTTTTTCCTGAGTCAAAAACATTGCAACAATCATCTGGTTAGAAATAGAAGGAGATGAAAGGCACACTGTTAATGTTTACATCTACCCAAACTTTTGTTTCTTCTTGGTACCTCATATGTCAAAATTGTCCCTATTTCAATTTACAAATTTTACATTGTGAAACAAGCTCACTGTCAATTTATAGAACAGATATGGACCCCAAGTGTGTATAATTCATCTCTGCTATTTTAGACTTGATCTTCTTAAGTGACCTGGAAACTTCAGAAAAATAGGACTCTTGATCAAGGAGAATTGAGATAATCATTATTAATGTGGAAACTTTCTATCAAGAGCTCTTCAAATAGATTTTTTGTTAATTGCTTCCTCACCAGCACTGGAAAAAGGAAGTTAATTTGCACAGAAGTAGCAAATAAATGGAAATAAGGAAGCTTGAAGAAAGCTTGTGAAAGTTATCTAAGCTTTTGTTGAAAAGATTTGAAGGGAGAACATATTCAGTCTGAATGAGTTCATTAATCCCCAGTGGGTATCTAATACAAATACGCAGGTCCACATTGAAAGCTCAAAAAATATCTCATTGCTATTTGGGACAAACGTAGGGGTAGCTATTGTTAGAGATGAGAAGTTGTTCTTTAATCCCTTTATTCATGTTGGTTTTCGGGGTTAAGAATCTGCTCATTTGAAGCTGTTAGGCTAAATCAGCCCACATTAGCTCCTCAAATATGTTTTTTGAAACAAATTAATTAGAAGACCTTGATATTCTACCTTATGCTAAACTGCCTGAGTTATAATTGTGAGGATAATTGGATGTATCTCCCTACTCTACAGTAGGCATTCAATAGCAGATGGTGCCTTGATGTCTCATTTTTCAGAAATATGGTAGATTACATTCACTAGTATGCTATAGAGTATCATCATAAATAATTGCCGCTAAAGGAGTTGGCAAATAAAAAACATATATTATGACATGCATTTTAATAGAATTTGAAACGGTTCCTACCTATTCAGAGAGAGCTTGTGAAGTGCTGTACAGTGCTTTGAAATATAAGATGTTGCATAATAATAATTGCTCTTATAATACATTTGTCTGCCTATCATTACACTGTATTTTTTTTGTTATTCATTTTTGTGATATTCATGTCATACTCCATTTTTATACCTAAGGTTCTCGGTTGAAGGATTTTAAATCATTCTTTAAAGTTTATTCATTTGGCTTTGCCTTTTAATTGTAGGCTTTTATATTTAATTAAGGTTTTGGTGGCATCTGTTCCAGAAGTGCCATATAAATGTTATGATTCATACATTTATGAATTATAAATATTTTGTTCCAACAAAAGCCAACACACAGAACTCCCAACACCTACACATAATTGGAAGAGCCATAAAATGCCTAAAGTTGAAAGTATATACAGTCTGGTTTTAAATGTAAAACTTTTCCATGTTTTGTGAAAGAAAGATAGATAACTGTGAACCTATTCCTTACTTACTAATTCTCATTATACCACTCCATTTGTTTTAACACCAGTATATCAACTATTTGAAGACCTCAACAACTGTTTCCTCTGTGGAACACATAGAAATGTCATTTCCTCCTTCAAGTGGGCTAGGAATAAACTTCTTGCAAATTACAGTGGTTGAATTGTTTTATTTTCAGATACCTGAGTATAGTTTATATGCCCCAGTGACTGAAATGAGGGTTACATGGATGCTTTCTGAGACCTATAAGTTCATAAGCAGCTTCAGATCTCCGGTCATCTTAAGACCAGAAATCCAGATACAAAAACGATTTAATTTTGCTCTAGCTCTACCAAAAAAGGTTTGTACTCAACTTTTGCTGGTTTACGTAAGGTGCATTTGAATGTTCTAATCACTGCTCAACTCATTGGCTGACAGTTCTGCCTTCAGGCTTGCCTAGTTTAAATATATGCTACCATAGTAAACACAAGAAATGTTTGCATTTTTATGGTTGGCATTCAACATATATTTGCAAAAGCTTGTTGTAGACCAAGGATTGGAATACCAAATAAAGAACATGGCCACCAATCAAAAAGGATTTTATCTGTCAAGCCCTCAATTTTCTCTGGCAAAAATAAAAGCATGCCTATAGAAAAATGTGAGAACTGGGCAAGCATGGAAGCTGTATGTATAATGTGTGTATTCAGCAAACACCTGCACTTATTCCATTAAATAGTCCCTCGTTCCCCTAAATCCACGCTTAGCTATCTCAGCATGCTCCGGCATAGAGCTGTGAAGTTCAGCCTTCAGCTGCATGACGGTCACCTTCGTTGTGTCTCTCGGAATTATCCCCCACTAGCCTCAATTGATACTATACACCTCTTGCACTGCACAAGATGTTTCTAATTTCATTCTAATCTCTTCTTCCCCTGCCTTTTATGCTATACAGATCTTTAGTATCTTCTCTTTTCCAAACTGCATAATCCTATCTGGTTCAGCTGTTCATTCCATGGAAGTCATGTCACTTCCATAATAATCAGTATTGGCTTTGTTAAGTTATGAAAGAAGTAATAATATAAAATTATTTTTAAGTACTCTTAGGAGAAAGGGATATAATGAAAGAGAAATATAATTGAAATACAATCAATGATTCCTGAGAAAGGAATCAAGACACAGAGTTAAAATCCATCTATGTTAACTCTTAATCTTCTAATTTCATACTTAATGATTCAATGTAAGTATTTTAATATATGCATACTCATTATATTGTGAAATGTACTAATACAAGTCTGATATCCATTGACTAGCCAAATACTTAGGATCATAGAATAACTCAGGTTGGAGGGAACTTTAGGAGGTCTCTAGCCCTACCTAGTGCTCGAAGCAAGATCAGGTCTGAGATGAGACCAAGTTGTTCAGGTCTCTGTTCAGTCTGTTCTTCAAAACCTCCAGGATTTTCAACCTCCCTGGGCGACCTGTTCAAATGTCCTTATGTGGAAAGTTTTTTCCAGTTTGAACCCACACTGGATCTCTTTCAGACAAATGAAATTACTATTCTTTTGTTCCTCTGAACTCACTGGACAAGAACCTACCCAGGACCAGAGTGTACACTGACAATTGGACAGTCCTATAACTGAACTCACATATGATTTTTAGACAGAAACCAGAAAAAACACATATGTGCCAAACTTGGAGCTGGCTGACATACAACACATTTTTTTAATACTCTGGAGGATACAGAGTCTGCATGCATGTCCTTATCTTCCCAAAACACAGGTTAAACAATAATGGGGTGTAATGTATGAACTATTTAAATTACGTGAAATTAATCTCCATCTGCCTGAACATTCCTGGGACTGTTTGTTCAAAATCCTTTTGAAGAGTTTAAAAGAGAAATGTTGACACTCAGACAGCAAAATTAATTTTCTCATGGGTAAAGCTCCGCACTGTTGTACACCTCTGGAAAATTTTGCTTATGCATGTTAGTAGAGGTAACTAAGCTGACTGAGAAGGTAAAGCTTAATTCACAGACATCTAGCAGAGCTTGGCTTGTTTAGTCCAGAAAAAAGGAAATCTGTGAAGGAACTGATTGCTTTCTATCATTTCATCAGGAGAATAAACAGAGAGAAAAAAACCACCTATTGAATTTAAAGAAGAGATTTAATGTTGTCACAGGAGCAAATGATGAATAAATTTAGGATGGAAATTAGAGGGTTTTTAGACATCATAAGCATGGCTTTCTTGAACAGATTTCCATTAGAAATAGTAGAGGCAGAGACCAAGTCATTTTTAAAAAGAATATAATAGTTTATGAAAAGCTTGCTTGTGACTGAAGATGACTGGGTCTGGTGAAAGATTTCCTGTTTGATATTCCTAGTTCAGCAAATGACCTTTTTCCAAGTCTCTTAAGGACTTATTCTCAGAAATGTTAAACCCAGCTGAAATTCATTTAATCTTGTTCTTCTGAGAGCAGTTCCTTTATCTGTAAAATGGATGTGCCACTTAAGTTGAATGAGCGTTTGCAACCCTTAGGATAATTAAAAGAAAAGAATCAGTTACAATTAAGAACACATTCTGAACTTTTTTTAAAGCAAAATAGGAACATCAGCTTTCCAAGGTTAATTAATTTGTAATAGAAATAGGCAGCTAAATTGATGAGAATGTTTGAAAATCTTATAATGCAGAGGTAAGTCTTTCTACAGGGGCTCTCTGGGTACTTGCTATTGCAGATGAAGAAATTCTGCTACTGTAGTACACAGCTTAGGAGCTTACAGCTATTATTTACTGATTAGTACTCATGGGGAGCAGTTAATAATGACATGCCTCCGGGTTAAGCAGTTCCATGCTCATGGTGCAGGCATGTCATAAGTCTCTGCTGGTGAGGCAGTCATCATACAGGAGGTGAAGGTGTGTTCTCTGTTCCCCCAAGTGTTGCTGCATTGGTGCATCTACATGCTTTTTTCCTTGGTTTTTATACCATTTCATACTACTGCTTTTCTCTTAAGTCACTGAGTTAGTAATTTTCATCTCTGCTTCTGTCTTTCTCATCTTGCATAAAATTAATTATTCTTTCCTCTTACAGCTTAAGGTGCCAAGGTCAGAAAGATGTGTTCTAAGAAAGGCAGGCTTTGCATCACATGCAGCTGAATTCCTGAGATGAATTATAGCAGTATTGTCTCTGAATGATCAAAACTTGGAGGTCTGTAGATCCAGCACTAAGGAACTGCCCTCCTCCAGCATCTCCAGTACTACCCAGATTTGAGAATATGCAGGGTAAAAATGAATTCTCTTACTCTGTCTCCTTCACTGGAATTGTAATTCACACACTAAAGAAATTGAAGCTTTTCCATTATTTCAGTGTAGTTTTGCTGTATAAGTACATTCTATTACATGCATATGTTAGGAGTAGAAATATCTCTAATAAGAACCATGCTTAATTGCAAAATAGAAAAATATAACATATATATTATTGAATAACAAGCTACCTGGGAAGGATGAAGTTAAATTTGCACCATAAAAAAAGTGGAAAATTGCTGGAGTTTACAGTTTACAGTAAACTGAGATGAGCCGTTGAGACAAAAACATTTTTCTGAAATGGACCATCTCATTATTTAGCAGACATTTTTCAGTATGACAATAGCAATCACTGTTTGCAGAACAATCATGTCTGTGCACTCAGCCTCTAAATTTTTGTGCTGATTGCCCCTTCAAATCTGTGGATCTCCGGAAACAAATGTAAGTGTAGGTAGGTTTGACAGCAGCCCATTTAGCCTTGGCCTTGGGTTTATATTATTTTAGCTTTTGTTCTGCCTTGGTTTTAGTAAAGTTGCCATTTGAATTAACAGCCCTCCCTTTACTTGAGGGACCTGTGAAAATGAAACAGGAAGTTATTCCAACTGGGCCTGAAAAGCTCTTAGCTGAAGCTAGACCTTTGAACCTTGAATTATCTCCAAAAACAATGTACTGCATTCTAGGTTGACATCATTACATTTCCTGTGCATTAAAAATAGAAGGATAATGGTCTGGCGAAATTCTGAGCTTTTAAATACAAAATAAATTATTATTAGTAACACACCAAGTGATCCACAGGCTCACATAATAAACACAGCTTGCCTACTCTTGTTTGCCCGCAGGAAGTGTTGTAGCAATGCGTGTTACAACACATTTCATGGCAGCAGGGTTGGACTAGAGGATCTCCAGAGGTCCCTTCCAACCCTAACAATTCTGTGATTCTGTATTCTAAAAGCTAAATATTCTTATGCAATTAGTAAACCCCTAAAAATTATGTAAGGACTGTAATTCTAAATGACAAATTCTTTGCATATGCTATTCTCAAATATTCTAAGTAGACAAAACATTGTTCAAATTAATTTATCATTCAAAATTGATTCATAATCCCTAGAAGAGATCAGCACATATTAATTTGTACACTCTTCTACTACAAACTGTCATCAGTAATAATTTCTCACTTTAGTGTTCCTCCTAGATATCTGTTAGATTTATACTGAACCCATCACTATTTTTCATGTTAATATCAGGATACCCAATGGATCAAAAAGCTTTTGCAGAGTTTTCTCCAGTCATGACAGTTCCTTCCTTCATTTCGTATCATGGCATTTTATTTCCCTGTTCGAATTTGCTAAAACTTTCCATGAACAAGGTAACTAGAACTATTTGAAGACTGTCAAATTGAAATGAAGAAACTTTTTTAAAGGGAAAGTATTACTCGGATCTATGCAAGTATGTATTCTTATATACCTTCAGATACAAATTCAATATATGTAAAACATCTTACTGACTTCTTTCTTCCTTATGTTGCTGTATTACTACTTTTCTGGTTCACTCCTTATTCTGAAAAAGGAGTAAATAAATTTTTGCAGTAATACAACTTACCAGATATTTTAAATATCTGATTTCTTCCTAAAAAATAACCCAAACCAACATAACAACAAATCACACAACAAAAAACCACCAAAACCAACAAAACCTCCCTTGAGGTTCTCAAGATTTTCATAGTAATTAATTTAACTCTTTGTTCTAGCAGAAACGGGGACACAAAGCAGAATCCATCTGAACATACTTTCGTGATGTGAACAGTAGGATTTAATGTATGTCTTGCATCTTTAATTCCATAAGATGGTGCCCTTCATAATGACTCATTTTGATCAGATGAAATTGAAAAGTAGGCTTTTATGATCATTCTATAATTCTACTTATTTAATGAAGGTGTTTCTTTTTCCAAAGTTTACAACAATCTCTACTGACACTAAGCAGTCTTCCAGCATTTGCTGTTTGAAACTGACATTTTTTTGTCCTCAGGAGAACTGTAATTTTCTCAACAGGTGTGTTAATGCTTGGGGAATGTCAAAAGAGACTTAATGAGAAATCACACGTGAGAAAGGATGTCATATTTCCAAGTATGACTGAAAGCTCACCATGACTTTGACCCTGATATCTTATTTCCCTGCTACTCTCACAATTTCAAGTTACTCACACACTGCTTGACATAACTACATTAATCAAATATACTGTTTTAAGTTATTATCCAGCAGTTTACATTGTCCAAACTTGTTTAAACTTCACAGATATTTTTCCAGCTTCTCACTGTAATTAAACAAGTAGCAGTGAGAGACCATAGCCATAGGAAGAAACCTTGCAGAATCACTGTGGAAGCTTAGAGGCAGGATTTGGCTTAATCAATTTTGTTGTTTCGGATACACAGCCACCATTGTTCCTGACTCATCCTTTCTCTTTGTTTAAAAGCCATCACTCACTCTACAGATCCTGCGGCTAGCATATGGCAGGTTTTGCCCATTCCATGAAACATTTTCCAAGCAGCAGCAGCAAGTCCTGGAGTCCTAGGTTGAATGACATGCACAAGGTCATCCACAACTTCTTTGGACAACCTGTTCCAGGTCTCACCATCCCCTGAGTAAAGAACTTTTTTCTAACGTCTACTTTAAATCTCTCCTCTTTCAGTTTAAAACCATTTCCCCTTGTCCTATTGTTATCTGCCTGTGTGAAAAGTCTCTCTAACTCTTTTTCACAAGCCCCCTTTAAGTACTGGGAGGCTGCAATGAGGTCTCCCCAGAGTCTTCTCTTCTCCAGGCTGAACAACCCCAGGTCCTTCAGCTTGTCCTCATAGGAGAGATGCTCCAGCCTTCTGGGCAACTTCATGACCCCAATATTTTGAAATTATATAACTAGACTGCAGCAAAGCACCTTCTGCTTATAGATTTGTGCTTTAGTATGTGATGTACCTTGGCTCAAGTGACCAACCTCTTTCCACAGAACACAGGAAGTTTGTGATGGTATCACAAGATGTACTTTTACTTTGAGGGGCAGACGGCCCAAACCATGGGAAAAACTCATTTCACTTCAATGCCAGCTGATGATGAAGTGCTCGTAAGAACTAGATGACCTTTATCAGAAGGCAGTAGCAAAAGGCATATTCCCAGACTAATAAATTTGATTCTAATACAGCAGATTATAATGGGCTTGTCATTATTGTATCTTTTTTTATTTTGATCAAGTTAGTACCAGCTATTAAAATTCATATTTTTTATTTTTGCTGTTTGTATTTAATTCCATGTTATCCTCCATATTTTCTTTAATATTACAGTACAGAAGTCTCTCAGCTTTTTCTCTCATGTGTAATGGTAGATACAAGAGTGAGTAAAGTTACATGGTCTGTCATATAAGACAATAAGTCTTAAATAAGACTAAGACTCCATTTCTGCTGAAGAAATGAGGGAAGCCCATCATCTGTATGTTACCATATCCTACACTACTGATCCTTATATTTATATATTGCATAGACATAAGATACATTTAGATATTTAGATTTATTGGTCCTCCCAAAATAATTCAGTAAACCTGTGGCTAATTGGAAAATGGAGTCCAACAGCACTCTACCTGCCAAGTAAACCTCTTTTGTTTTAGAGGGAATTGTAGAATTAAATGCATAAATAAAATTTAAAAAAATTAAAATTCCAAGAGGATTTTAGCCCCTTCTTGCTGTTTGTTTTCTAACCAGCTATTAATTTTCATAGAATAAAAATGGGAATAAATAATGTAATTAAAAATAATAGTATGTTAATCTTCTATCCCTAAGCTTCCATCTAATTGCTTGAAGGGCGATGCATTTGGATCTGATACTTATTTACTAGGGATGATTGCTTAGCCACTTACTGTATTAATATTGACAGATGTCCCAGAGAGATAATAAGTGAAAGCATATCAGTGCTTTGCAGTCATTTAATGTTAGCGTATAATGCTGCTTAATACATGTTGACTTCCACATTTACCTTCTCTGGCGAACAGAAGAACAGCATGAGAGTTTTTTCCAGACTTGAACTGATTTTTCCATCAAATAAATGAAAAATGACAAGGAAATAAGTTTTCTAAAATGACAAACTTAATATTTTATTTCACCAGTTGGGGGAAAATATAACATTAAAGGGCTAGTTTGTCAGGCCCGTTTATAGATGACCACAGGTGGTTTTAGAAAAGTTTTTGAGCATTAATTATGATAGGAATTCTCCCCTCAAAGGCTGTATAAAATTCAGAGTATTAGAGGAATGCAAGTTTTTCCACAAAATTTGCCTTCTAAAAATTCACGGGGAAAAGAAAGAAACAGACTGATAAAGTCATAAATTCTACCCCTGTAAGGAGTGTTGTACTCTTCCGCAATGTATTCTAAAGCATCTCCTGATGTAGATGTGAAAATATCAAGTGACTAATCTCGACAACTGCCCTTTACCAGTTCTCTCACTCTCAAATGTGTGAAGAATTTTCAATATTTGTTTTTTAATGTCAAAGAAATGCAAATAGTAGTAGTAATAGTAGTAAAAAACAAATTAGAGAGGGAAATGTTTAATGATTTTCTTGAGGATTGTGACCTAGTATTAAAACATATATTGTACACATGCACGTTTCTGACATGCAGTTCATCTGACATGCAATAACAAAGCAGTATGAATATATGAATATAAATACCTGTTTTAACATGCACCCTTAGCAACTCTCCTCAAGTAGGAATACCTAAATTAAAATGATGCATTCTGAAAGTTTTCCAAGAGTTTGATATTTATATGACTCTTCTTTGATTGCTGTTAAATTTGAAAAATGTGGCTAAAAATGCTTAGAGAAATTGGCTTGCTGCCTGACTGATGTTGCCTCTGATATATCTTTGCTGCAGGGCTTGTAAAGTTTTTATCTTTTTTTTATCCAGAAAATGCACAAAAATATTAAATATATTCATGTTTCAGTAGGAAAAAAAAGGAGAGAGAGAGAAAAATACTCTTTATCCAATTGTAGTGGGTTTGTTTTTTCTTTCTTCATGCATATGCCTGCTTTGTCAGTTACCATCTCCAGTTTGGCCGGAGTACTTCCATTGCCTTTTAGAAAGCATAGGTTGTTTCAGTAAATAATAGCTACTCTGCTTGACTGTATCTTCCTTACAAGTTCAAGAATTCCCGTAGAATCACAGAACATGCTGAGCTGGAAGGCATTCATCAGGAACATCGAAACCAGCTCCTGGCCCTGTACAGGACACCCCAGGAATCACACCACGTGTCTGAGAGCAATGCCCAAAATCTTGAACTCTGTCAGGCTTGGTGCTGTGACCACTGCCCTGGGCAGCCTGTTCCAGTGCCCAGCCACCTCTGGTGAAAAGTCTTTTCTTGATACCCAGCCTAAACCTCCCCTGACTTAGCTTTGTGCCATTTACTCGCATCCGGTCACTGGTCACCAGAGAGAAGAGATCCGTACCTTCCCCTCTGCTTTTGCTCATGAGGATGTTGAGGACCATAATGAGGTCTCTCCTCAGTCTCCTCTTCTCCAGGCTGAACAGACCAAGTGACCTCAGCCAGTCCTCAAATGGTTTCCCCTCCAAACACTTCGCCATCCTCATGGCCCTCCTTTGGACACCCTGTAGTAGTTTTATGTCTTTTTTATACTGTGGCACCCAAAACTGCCCCCAGCACTCGAGGTGAGGCTGCCCCAGAGCAGAGCAGAGTGGGACAATCCCCTCCCTTGCCCGGCTGATGATGCTGTGCCTGAGGCACCCCAGGACACCTAGACAGTAAGTAATAGTCTGGTTTTATTCACTACAGTTCTTCCTTCATCTGTTGCTGCAAAATCTGCAGTGACTCAGGAGCAGTCATGAGTCACTGTCATTCTCTTCAGGAAGTCTGTATTAAATGAGAGTACATCAAACTGTGAATGAACAGAGTGGGGTAAATGCACTGAGGAGGTTGTCTGTAGAGGAAATGTCAAGAAAGGTTGGTTTGGAACAGGTCAATATGTGAAAAAATTATTCAGCACATGGAGCTGTTGTTTTATCAGGCTCACCAAGCACCAGAATGGATTGGAGCCCTAACCCAGTGAGTATAGACAGGAGAACAAACTGGGAGAATTTGGAAACTGTGAGGTTTAGCTTGTTTGTTTGTGATTCAGCAAGAGCAAAATCTGTTAAAAAAATGAGATATTTTATTCACTAATTCAAAATATAATCTGATTGAAACTGATCCCAGAAGAAAAACTTTGTGTGTTCATTAAGTCGGGAGCTACATTCTTCAAGCTAAGTGTTCTTTTCCCATATCAGCTCCTCTGTGAGTACTTTTGATCACCTTTGTTTATGAGGAACAAGAGACAGATATGACAATTCTAGATTTAAAAAAAAAAAAAAAAAAATGAAAATTTAAAATTAAAAAAAAAAAAAAAAAAAAAAAATCCCCAGAGCCCAGAGGGAAGAACTCTTTCAGGTGTTCTTACTCCTGAGACAAGTCAAGGTGTCTCACTTTCTCATGAAGATGAATTAGGTGTCCCGGTGATTAGAGTGCATCTCAGAGTGAAAGTTAGGTGTCTTTTAGCAGTAGTGATCATTAGGGATGTTTTTAGCTGGGTGATAGTTTTAAAATCACGAGGATCTTGACTTCTGTGTAGAAACTGGTATTTTTAACAAGGTGATCTTCAGTTTTATGCTGTGGTAAAGAAACATATTTTGACACACTGTATGCAACACAAAAAAACCCATATAAGCTAAGATGTATAGTTAGAGCTCTTGAATTCTTTTTAACTTATTCTATGGCCAAGAATGGGTCACAGACTATGAACACATTGATTAAAAAAAAAAGACAATTTATAATTAAAGGCATCAGCAGTTAGTTTTTCTCTTTTCCATTTCTTCTGTCAAGCTGTTCAGCCCAGGGATTCCGTATTCATCAAGACCCATGACTAACTGCACATTTTGAAAAATGTCCAAATGAGGTTTTTTTGTTATATTGTGATGGTTACATCATTCAGTGACCTGCAGAAAGACTTGCATTTTGAACATAATTGGCAAAAGCCCTGGAAGCGTTGGCTCTCTCTTTGCTCATTGAATGCTATAGTCTCCTAAACGAACTGTCTGGGTAAGGCTGAGTTCAAATAGCAACAGAGAGATTTTCTTCCTGTTTGAAGAAGAGGAAGAAATAAAAAAAAGATGGATGTGTGGGATAAAGTTGGCTTTATATTTATTCCTGATATTTTATTCACATTTGGAGATCAAGTATATCAGTTTTCAGAGTAGCTTTCTGAGATTATACAGAAACATACAGATTTTTGGATTGGGTTTCTTACTTCACAAGTTCAGAATTTTCTTTAGTCAGCTAAATCTTTACCTTTGCTAGCCTTCTAGCATTACCTCTCCATCTTCTTATTTAAGTTTATTAGGTTTTGGTTGGGTCTTTTGATTGGTTGGGTTTTAAAGTTAAACATTTGACCAAAAGTTTCATGTCGAGAAAACAATTTTAAACTAAATCTGGTTAATGATACTAATCAAAGAGAAAAAAACCCCACAATTACATCTAAGTATTTTTTTCAGATGAAAACCTTATTGATGTATGAAACCTTATTAATATGTTTTATTGTATACAAAATATTTTGGGAAATAAGAAATACATTTCTTTTTCAACCTGAGATGCCATTGTTTCAGTAAACTCAGTGGTTCCCTTTTGTTTCAAATAAAATAAAAACCCAGTTTTACAGCTAGATGTCCTCTTGTTCTCTCCCCTTTCCTTTGCCAGTTGATAACCACATTATTTTTTTAATTGGCAAAAAGCGATATCACAGCTGATAGTACTAATATCAATAATAGTTTAGAAAGCTAATTGGCCACCACAGAAAAAAATACAGTAGTATTTCATTTTATGGTTATATTAGGTGAATATAATTTCTTAAGCTAAGATTCTTGAACCCCAAATCTCACATCATTTCCATGCAGTCATTTCCATGTTTCTCCATACTTTCTTATTAAATTTTTATGAGTATTTACTTTTTCCAAACAGAAAGAGTCGTATTCTGCCTAAGAGAGACTGAGAAAGCAGGTAGAAAACCTCCTGGTGCTACAGAGACATGAAGCATCATTTGACAAGAAACTGAGCTTATTAAGTGAATGGAAATGACCTTTCTATTGTAAAGATGTTCTGTATTATATACAGGCAATTTCATTCCATTGCTTCATTCGATTGCTTAGACTTTGAATCTGGTGTGGCTTAAACAGAAGCATTTCAGGTTCTCAGTCTCAGCTGTTTTACATGTAATGTTCTTAGGGAAAACAAATAACAGAAGACTCACACCAGGAGAGATCAGAATTTGTAAGCTGTAGCTTTCATGCTGCATGAGTACATTTCTTTCTGAACTCTGTGTTGCATTTGCGAGCAAGAGTTGCAATCCCACCACATTTAGAAGACTAGTTTCAACTTACACAGTCACTTGAGCTTGGACTTCTACATGACTGATTAGGAAAATTCAAATTAATCAGTAAAAAGAATTTGACTTTATCCCTGGAAAAAATGTCAAGAAATTCCTAGGATTTTTTTTTTTTTTTAATGTATCATGTATGATTTTTCTAGCTGACATTGGATAACTCTTCAAGTTAAAAAACCAAACAAATTTTTAAAAAATGTAATGCGTTGTTGCATTAAAGGAACTGCAACATAGATGTTGTATTACAGAGCATGAAGTGGTAAGGAAAATTTTTTATGATGTTAGAAAAAAACAAAAGCAGGAATGAAATAGCCTCGTTGCATTGATAGAGCACCGCTCTTTGCCATTCTATTCACAGAGTTTCCATTAGCAGTTTTACCATCTTGCAGAAAAAAAAAGTCTGATTATCTTCTGGCTAGAATTTGGACATGTGACATGTACTCCCAGGGAAGTTATATTTTATGGCATGAAAACTTTCTCCTACTAAGTGCAGGAGCATTGTCAACAGACTTGTGACCTGACTGTTAATTCAAAGTACTACAAAATCAATTTTGGTACTATGTAATAGCAATTAGGTCTCATTTTCATATTGCCTTTAACAAAATATTAAGCGTTTACTCTGTCTACAGTGTTTTAATGTTTTAATAGACAGTAATTCCTCTATGTTCATTAACTGGAAACATTCATTCAAGGATTTAAAGACTTTATCTGAGAAAGTAGAACTCTTTAAGATGCAACTAAGCACATTTGTAAAATGCTTTAAAAAAAATAACAAGACAAAAAAGCAACCAACATCTCCTTTAAATTATTTTAGACTTTTTCTATAATTTCAAACATCTTGAAAGTGATTCATAAAAGCCAATTAAAAGCTAGCCTGTTGGCTCAGCAGGGAGGGATTCTTATATCGCTTTGACATAATCCTCGCTGAGGTATGATGAAATGGGTAGAGGTAAAGGAATAGCAAGTTTCTAGACTTAAAAGTGACAAAGTATCTAGTTACTCCTCACAGGAACTGAAGGGGAAAAATCAATTATAACGTCTGTGCATCTAAAAATATGGCTTGTACCTCTGCATGGTGCATTATCATCAGAGCTGAGCAGACGAGAGAGCAAAGGGGGAATGGGAGACTGAGGAAGTGATCACCAGAGGATGCATTAGAAATTCAGCAGGCTGAAAGCAATTTCAGTTAGAAAGGAAGAAAGAAAAATGTTTTGATGCTAATTCTTTCATGCTTCCCCATTTGACTTGCAGTCAGGGCCATCCGCTTTGTAGCTTAGTGAGAACAGGTAGAAATTTTTATGCCTGATTCTGATTTCTCTTACTGTTGAAGCAAACCAGAAATTAATCCAAAAAAATCAGCCCAGAAGTACTTACATGAGATTAGCGTAAAAATCAGACCCCTTATATTTCTGTGACATAAATATGTAGGATTTATGGCTATTTCTTTCAAACACCCATCAATTCTTTGGACAGAATTAACAAATGCAATTCACAGTAGTTGCTGCAATACCTGCAAGCAGTTTTATTCTTATCTACTTCCTCTTCTAAAAGGTGAGTCAGGTTTTACCTCCCCTTCCTGAGGAAGATATATATGTCTTAAGAATACTTTTTTATAAGATGTATTTTGTTTGAGGTCTGGATGAAAGGGTCTTGATTTTCCTAGCAGGTCAGTCTGTCCAATTATAGCAGAAAGTAAAAGGCCTGCCCTGATAATCATACCTATTCCTTGCTTATGAGCCCTGCAAGCACTGTCTGCAAAGTAATGACAGAGCTTCTGTTCTCCCTGTGTGGCAATCAACTGCACTTTGCTACTACTCTTCAACTCTCTCTGAAGAAAGTGTGGGCAATTCATATAAAAAATTCAAGAGATGCCCTTCTGCGATGGCCAGACAAGGCATAAGCAGTTACTTTAGATATTGACACCTTTCTGGTTAAAAGCATACTTCATTTTCAGCACACTGCTAAAGTAGTAGAAGATGCTGAAGTGCTGCATATCACGGCTGGCTACTAGATCTTGTTTCATGTAATTCAGGGAATTCTTTAAGAATATCACCCTCTTCCCTGCAACATAGTTTGTCTCCCCTTCTCACACTTTATTCACCTCTGATCTGCAAAAAAAGAAAAGCTTGTTACCTTCAGAAATATAGCATAGAGAAACCTCTCCTCACTGAAAAAAGACTGCTAAACCAAGGCGTTTTAGAGGTAGAGTACAAGGCTGCCGAACTACAGCTCTAAAGGACCAGCAGCTGCCTTGAAATACTGTGCTTGTGGCCAAACTGCCATAAATGTCTACTTCTCCACTGACTTAATTGGCACTTCACCCAAGCAGAGCAGGATTCATTCTTTCACACTTTTCTGTTCAGACACAAGGGAAAGACTCTATTAGCTGCTTTGATGTAAACCGAACCTTTAGTCAGTTAACAGGACCTATCAATTTGTTCAGTTCACCTAGTTCAGGCAAAATCAGAAAAAAACTTCCGTTCCTTTTAATGCATTAACTGATCTGCAGACAGCCGTCAATAGAAAAGAGCTGAATCAGTGCATTTGACTAATATTTTGGACTTTATCAGTAGGGCCAGAACCCAAAAGACAGAAATGTGCCCCTCCATGGGCACCCTTGTTATGAGAAGTATCTTCTAGCAATATGTTTACAAGAATTTCAATTCAACAGCCATTTTCCCCCCAAAGTTTGTGCTTTTGAATTAATAGAAATATTTCAGTTGTCATATGTTGATATAGTATAACATTATTCAGAGACAAGATTTTGACCCACCTATAACAATGCTAGAAACTACGCAAAAACACATTTAAGCAAGATTTGTGGTTTTAAAAGCTCCAGAGGAACCAGGTCTTCATTTGAGGTCAATTACTGCAGCTTAGAGCTCTATTGGGCTACACAATTTGGTGTTTAGTGTAAAAAGACTGGACAGAGATCCTCTAAAATAAAATGCTTATTTGACCATGGCCTTTGAATCATGTGAGTTTTTCCTGAGACCATTTTCTAGCTTTCATTTATCACAGGAAAAAAAAACCCAAACACCTCGAACTGTAAACATTAACAACTGTGTGTAGAGGTAAATGTCTGAAACAGAGCCCTTGAACCTCCAAGCAGAGACCGCTGCTTGCTGGCTGCAACAGTTATGGACTGCTTGCAAATTTTGAGAACACCTGGTCTAAAGAAAAGTGGCATGCCCCAAATCTTCCAGCTAACAGAGACACGAAACACAGGAGGCTGCTCACACATTGCATTATTTAGCTTGGGAACATGTAGATCTTGTGGTTCTAAAAAGAAGAGCATGTGGTGGAAAATAAGAGCTCCCTAAATGAAGTAGTCTTCATAAGAAGAAGGTAACCTGAAAAGACGACAGTGAAGATCGTAGCAGGAGGAAGGATCCTGGAAGTGCAGGAAGATCCTTAAGATCAGACAGTTTCATGGAGACAAACACTAAGCATGGAAAAATATTCTGGAGACCGCCCAGGGGCCTCAGCTGATGATGCCCAGGACAGGTGATGGCAAGCAGCAGCACAGCAGGAGCTGACAGAACTCTGCCTGACCATCTGTGCCAGCAGGGACCTTCCTGCCGGGAAGCGCAGACCTAGCAAGCTAGGGAAGAGCGAGGGAGGGAGTGAATACATGATATCATCAAGCAGAATAAACCCTTGAATCTTGTTGATTCCTAATTAATACCCCAGTGCCCAGCTCCCCTGTGGGCTGCGATTTACTTCATCCCACCCATAACACAAGCAGTATCAGAAATGGGATGCAGTGGCCCTTGCTGCGATGGCATTACGGGATCCCTCGTGCGTCAGTGTCGGTGTGTCTATGTGCAGGTGGCAGGCACACAGCTCACCACCTTGTTGGGCTCTATCGATCCTGGCAGGGAACCTCACTGGGGATTTAACATGCTGGTAACCTCAAGGATCCTGTGGCAGCAAGTGCAGTTGTTGGGCTCTTAATTCAGTGCATTTGTCTGCATAAAAAGAGATTAAAAATGGATGCTGGTCTCCAAGCTAATCAAAGAAAACAAAGCAGAATGAAACTAATGTGCTGGTGCCATCCATATTAGTAAGCACATAAATATTTCAGTCTTCAGCATCATTTACGTGAGAATTCGTGTCTACTGTTGACTTCTCAAGAGGCAAGAGGATGCTCCTTTTAGGTGACCAATTCAGTTTTTCAAATAGGACAAATTGTGAGGTGGTATTACTCAGAATTTATACAGAGGGTTATATTTTGTCAAACAGTCACATATGTAAATGTGGAGAGTAGGAGTAACAGAGAAACTCTGTATTGGTAAACATAAATCCAAAGCATCCATATGTGGTCTGAGTGGAGATGACCTGGATTAATTCAAGTATTAAATAAAAAAAAATTAAAAAACAAGAAAGGAGGAACAGAGGAAAGATGAATTATGTGTCACATGGACGAATACACTAGGAAGTTACACAACGTAGGCATGTTTCCTTAAATTAGAAAGCAAATACATGCAGAAGGGTTTCATGAGCCATAATTCTCTTAAGAACTATTAAAATGAGAAGTGCAAGTGCACTTCTGTTCTGTGGCTTAACATATTTTCTCTGTATGTAGGGAAGAACAAGCCTTGATCATTTGATGTCCCTCGATGTTTTAATGCTTTCTTGTTCTGTCTCTAATATTTCATTCTTTGTTGTGCATATCCACTTGCTTTTTACCTTAGGGCTACGTAAAAGTTATGATTGTTTTGATTTGTAAGTAGTTAGCTATAAAAAAAACCCCTGGCTGACATTTTTGGAATTGCACTATATTTTCTAAGATACAAAAGCATATCTGTTAAAACATGGATGGGTCAAACATGAAAATCACTATTTAAGATTTTGCCAGGCGTTTATGTCCATGACCACAGATTTGGAGGACGATCCTAAGACCATTCACTCAAACCCCTCCATGGATTATTGCAGGGAAAGCAAATATTAAACCCATTATGTCAGAATCAAGGTGATTTAACGGTGAGTTTGGTAATAGCTCCTCTTAATATTTTTGTATGCCTCAGACACCAGGAATTTAGGTGCATTGCCTCAGGGAGGATTACTCGAGTTTTAGAATGCTAGCATGCATCACAATTCTCCTTTTTTTGTCCCCTGTTGAGTCATAGGAAGAACAGTGTCTCCATTCTTAGAACGGAGGGCAATGTGTTTAAATAACAAGCAGTGGAAAATTAGTTTATTATTCAACGTCAAATTTGGAATCTGTGCTAGGGAGCCAAAAGCAGATTAGCTATATCCTTAATAGGAAATATTGCCATAGAAACTGAGGGAATACTTGCTAGCTACTAGAAGCAGAGACATAGGACTCATTTTAATTTTGGGGGGCTTTTTATTATAAAAATCCTTGCAGTTTCAGCAGAAGCAATATCTATATTCCCCTGAGATTTATGCCTTTATTTTACATTTTATTCTTTGCGATGTACTAACCTCTATAAACTTCCCTGGCCAGCAGAAGCATTCTAACTTCAATTCATTTCTTCATCATAATAAAACTTATTTCAAGGTACATTAGGCTTCTCCAGGCAGAACACTAATATGATACATTTGCTTCAAACAAACAAACAAACAAAAAAGTGGTGATGGGAGGGACATTTTTTTCATTCAGCACTCAGTGAACTGAGACTGTCTCAAAAATCTCCAGTTGGGTTCAGAGCTGTGTTGTGCACTACTTAAAATGTATTGAAAGAGTAGAAAGAAAGTGATTCATAGAGTTTTAAGGGAGAAGCTAATGTCAGAAAACCATATCAAGAAATGAAAATTTCTAAAAATAGGAAAAGGTATCAGGGAAATTTCACTTGGCAGTTTATCCTGGTAATTGCAGAAACATGTGGCAAAGCCCTCAAAAGAGTACAGTGTACATATACACATGCATAAGAATGGAGGTGATCATCTCCCTTCTATCTTTTGTCTACATGTAATTTTTCCAAAACCAAACAGAATGCCATGGTTTAACCCCAAATGGCAACTAAGTACTGGACAGCCACTTCCTCAATCTCCACCGTGTCCAGTGGGATGGGGAAGAGAATCAGAAAAAAAAGGTAAAACCTGAGGGTTGAGATAAGAACATTACTAATACTAAAATTAATACTAATACTGGAGAATAAAAGCCAAGAAAAACAAGTGATATAATCCAATAGTGATGTGCACCAGCCTTGCCAAAGTTCAGGTTTAGGAATGATTTATGTAAGGTGATCAAGGATAACTTCAAATACACAGAAAACTATGTTGGATGCCACTGGAGCACAATAATTTTCCTAATCCAAGGTATCACTTTTAAGAGTGCATTAGTACAAAATGAAATGAGGACATTCAGACCATGAAAGCAAGCAAGTGGAAGCAATTTGTTAGCTAAAATTCTATATTGCATCAATTTTTGAATGGAACAAAAAAAGGAATCATACATTAAAGAACCCTTGGTAATGTGAAAGTGAAATAGTCCCTTCAGTTAGGAAATCTATCTTCATCTTTCAGTGCTATGATCTAAACTGAATGCTCCTGCCTAAATATCCACGTATCTATGGTAATAGATAGATGAGAACTTTCTCAAGAAAGATGAATAAATTTCACTGTACAGGACAGTTACGTGAAAAGGGAAATGCCAAGAATATGGCTGAAGTAGATATCAAATTTATTAATGTAATTTATCAGACAACTGCTAGGCATTATTTCATACACTGCAAATATGGTGCAACGGTTAAAAAGACAGCATCAGCCCATTTTGGACTCTTCTTTCCCTAATCACTTGTAGTTCCAAGAATGAGAAAGGGAAAGTATTTTTACATTCCTACTTGTCAAAGACAAGCATTTTCTACTCATAAATATTCCTCTTAGTGAATTTTCAGTTTTAGCTTATCAGGAGGCATTTCTTCATGCAAATATATATATAATGCACAAGAAAGTTCTGTCTAGTAAATCACAGCAACTCAGACCTAACCCCTTGATCAACTGCCTTAAACCACTAACTTGTTTATAAATAAATAAAAAAAAAAAAAATAAAACGTCCTTTCTACTTTGGCAATAAGTGAATTCCCAATCCATACCCCACTGCTCTTCTTTGGTCTTCACCTTTACAAAATACTAGGAGCAGGACGCCCAAGAACTAAGGCATAATTTCTTGTCAGTCCATTATTTTCAATCCTTCAGTGCATTCCACTGCAGGTACTTCTAGAAGAGATACTACTCTCTCTTCTTTATGTTTGGGGTAAGTTTTTGAAGAGGTAAACATCAATGAAAAAAGAGGAAAAAAAACTTCAGTAAAAAAGTTTTCATGCCTATATGTTTTATGATTTCGTAAGACACTAGAATCTCGTTCCAGAAAAAAACCAAACAGTTTTGTGTGTGTGACATTTGCAAACCACATCAAGTGAAATACTAGTGAAAAACGTGATTTTACTTTTACAAACAGTAGCTGTCAGATTATGGCATACTTGATATCTCACAGTAATAGAGGAAAAGGAGGTAAAATGTTCCATAATCACCTTCTTACACAGGTTGCCACCAAGGTGGCCCTGTGAACAGTGTAGAGGATCAATAGACGCATTGCCTTCCTTATCTGTGGAATGCAATCTCATCTTTGGTTTAAAAGCAAAACAGAGACATACAGACACACAAATTCTCCAGCCATTCAGCTCCGCTCTTTTTAATTGAATGCTTATGTGCATTGGTCTCTTAGCACTCTACTGATAACAAAACGTCTTTCAACTCTCTGAGCTATGAACTGTTTCCAAAGACACTGCATCTTCATTGAGATTCTTCTTCAAAAACTATCGTGGTTTAATTTTTTCCCCTTTTCTTCTCTAGCCCTGCATAACGCTCCAAAGATTTTTCTTTCAGCTTCCTAAAGAGGCAGAAAGAGGTTTCTCTGTTTCTCTTTTTTCTCCCCTGGATTGAGATAAACTTGAGTGGCAGCCAGTCGAGGGGATTAAAATGGGACAAAAATAACTTCAGATCGAATATTTAGCTGATATCTTTCCTCCTAGATTATCAGCAGGAGACGTGAATATATGTTTTTGGGTAAGTCACTGTTCAGCAAACCATCTCCTTTTGATTGCAAAGTTACTGTAAAAAATTTAATAACTTGTAACACCTAGCAAATGCACTTCAAAAAAACCTAGGAATGCCTATGGTGCTAGAAATACAGATAAAAAGTTGCTATTTATTATTTAAATTAAATTTATGTTAAAAAATAAATGGCTACACTTCACTGCTGCAGGCAAGCCTCATACCGTACAGAGAAGCCCTGACACAGTGCAGCTCAAGCCACACAGTAGGAGCAGCAACAGGCTCTCAGAAGTGCATGGGCTGCTGGTTTTTGTCCTGAGCTAACTGGTGGAGGCACAGGGAGTGGGACCCAAGAAGAGGGACCTTTCACTGCAGCCCTGGCCCTCATTCCTCTGAGGATGTGGCCTCATTTGTGTCCTTCACCAGGCATAAGTGGTGGGCTTTGGGTAATGGGACTACTGGCTGTCCTGCACCAGGCAGGCACAACCTGCCTGGGCCAGTTCCAGCTGCTCCTGAGGGGATGGGAGCAATCACTGCCTGCCACATACTTCAGTCAGTTGGAGTAGCTTATGGTGCCTTGCATGAGCTTGGTTTAAAACAGGGTGGTCATGGCCATGTGAGGGCCATTGGGGGAGTCACGTGCTGGTGATAATGAAATTATGTCAGTCATTATGCACTGAGCCCAACCTCCAGCTTCACGTTGCCTCACCAACGGAGTTGCATGGGTCTGAGTTTCATGCACAGTGAAAACAAAAGAAGCTGAAAGTGGGAAGAAAGGAGAAGAGGTGTTTCCCTAAGCGTTTCTTTATCTGTTCTCTTTTTTGCTTCAATACCGGAATCAGTAAATAGATGTTCGTTAATTGACACTAAACTAATAGTCAACAGTGCCTACGAGATATCCATGTTGTGTGATTACAAGGCAGAACTCAGTTGTGAACTCTGTACTGGAGAACAATGGAGTGGAAAATTTGACTGTGTATCCCAGAGAATGAATCAAAGTTTCTGGAGTTTCTCGTCTGAATAGACAATCAGTCTGTGGGAACGAACTGCCACCCAGCTGTAAGGGGCATGGTGTGCCCTGCTCTTATGCCAGTACCCCACGGCAGCAGTGAGTTTAAGGTACTCATCCAACAAAGGCTTAGTCATGTATTTATTTTCACATAGTAGGTAAATTCTGTCTGCACTATAATCAGTGGGAGCTTTGCCAATGTCTTAACAAGGGCTGGGTTTTAACCTTGAAGTCAGCAGTATTCCTTTCAAGGTATAAAGAGAATTACATGAGTAAACCTAGGGAGGACTACAACCAAATTTATTCATGGCGCCTTAGATTACTTTATGGATTAATCTTGGGGTTGCTAGATTTTAGTTACTGTAAAGCTTGTTTTATCACATTGGTTTGTAAGTTCACAGAACAATGCTGAGACTAAAGGTGAATTAGCAAACTTTCTTTATTCAACTGCAAGGTTTTAAATTGCCTATAAAATTGCAGTGACACAAAATTCTGTTCTCAGGGTTTACTTACAAAATGGACAGGTGAAAAACAGGTAAAACAGATTCTGTGTTTCAATACATGGGACATAGCTTGCTCATATTTAAACATAACATCTGTAAATAATTCACATTTTAGAAATGAGTAATGCCACTCATTAATTGTCTTTATCCATTTCAGAAGGGAAACTATTTTGCTAGATTTGTGTTCTCTTTAGTTCATGTAGGAGATAAATGTACTTTCTAGGGCAGATAATAAAAGTTTCTTCTGAAAGGGAAAAAAGCAAACGCGGATCATGAATGATGTCGTTTGTATACTGAAATCTGGTGTAGTAATTCTCTATGACTTTGTGAAAGCACTCAGTGTCTTTAAAAATGAGTGTAAACCTAAAAACCGTTCACATTGACCATATCTAGATGAAAGCAACAGCTGTCAAACCCTGATGATGAACTTTTTCAGGTAATTCTGATTATAAAATATCTCCTTGGTGCTAAGTTAATGTTTTCTATTTGGTTTTGATCACCACCAGATCCAGAGGTGCTAGTTGTGCTAGGAGCAAGAAAGTGTCCTTCCCTATGATCTTCAGCAGCAATAACCTCTGCTGTTATTCACCTCTTCCCTCCCCTTTTGCTCTACTTCAGCTTCCTGTGCTGTGCCTCCCTTCCTCCCCAGATACCCTGTGCACCCATCTTTCAGCCTCCGTTCTGCCCAGAAGATTTCACCTAACTGTGGGAAGGTATAAATGTTGGGGGGAAAAGTGAAGTTCACAAAACCGGTGACTTCCTGCAGTTGCCTTATTAAGATACGCAGTGTCTTTCATGTTAAAGAGAACCCGATCACCAGCAGCGATCATATGAAGCATATTCCAAGAGGACAGTGTAGGCTGATGGCAAGCTGCAAGCTTGTGTGTCAAAGTCAATTTATCTTTGAGAATTTTAGGCCACACAGCAAAGTGGATTAAGGAACTCGGCCATCAACAAACACTCTGGCAAATCCACAACCTGTCAGCAGTTTCTCTGCCTCAGCTGAGCTGAAAAGAAAGGAATTGATGGTAAATCAATAGTGCTCAATTGTCATATGCAATACTGCATAATGGCAACACTGAACAGCCAAGCTACTAATGATAGCTCTCTGCTTTGAGGAAAGCATAAAGTAGATGTAACTTCCTGGAAATAGATTCTAATTGTGCATATGTTTGGCCATTAAATCGTTCCTTTCCTGCTGATTTCCCAATATACATGAGAAGGGGATTGCCCTCTTGTACCGCATTGAAATCACAAATATAGATGTGACTATCTACAGGATCCCCAGCTCATTTCAAGGTACTAAAGCACTACTAATATTTCTCTCATAAGAAAATGTAAACAGATACAGTATTCATGCACCTATGCATCATTGTGAGAGGATATACTGAAATGGTGTATAATTTTCTTTATCAGTTTAGATATTATACGGATAGCATGATGATAGCAATGCATTGTTCACGTGACCATATGTGTGTGATGAAATGCCATCCTTGAGGTAGAGAGCAGGGCTGGAGTTCCACTTTGCACTCCATCTTTAGCTGCCAAATATTAAATGCTTGTTTGCTAAGCTGTGAAGCTTAAAGTACATGTTTCTGTGTCTCTTGACTGATATTTATATAGATACGAGATTTTATTGGCCTAGTGCATCATGATACCTGAAGGAATTTATTGTGGTTTCTCTGTGAGATATAAAATCAATGAATTCCCACCTGAGTACACCTTTATATGTAAGTTTTAATATATACATCAGATAGGAATTGTTGATGTACAGCTTCCAATTTCTCACATCTTTTCTCTGTTACAGCACTGTGCTCTGGGGTTTTTTCCTCCATTCTTCTTATGAATATATGTTTGCTTTGTCATCTTGCCTCCTATCTTGAAAAGGGATTCATTTTGATGGGCCATATACCCAAATGAGCTTATGCATAACATGCCACAACCAGTCATTTATAGCTTAAAATTTCACATCTTTTTCAGAAAACATTTTTGCTATATTTCCAATTAAAGTAGTGCCTTCGTTCAATTCATTCTTAGACTCTGATAAGCATAGAAGAGGAAATGCTAATGAATTTTGGTTTTCTGAATCATCCATTGTATCTCTAGCACAGAAGTACACATATACATACACATCCACCCCAACTTTAATAGTGCTGTCATGACCATATTTTTCTCTCTGATAAACAGGAAAAATTGCAGATGTTATGTGGTAAACAGCAGATTATCATAATTTTAGGTTGTTATTGAGTGTATTAAGTGTATTAAGACAATACCTCGGTATATCTTTCTCGATTCTTGGCTGTACCACATTAAGTGAGGCGCTGTCCAGCGTGATGTCCCTTTATCACTGATGTGAACTGGGAGTATGAGTTTCATTCTTGTTTAGCCCTTCCATATGTAAAATTTGCAAAGGAGTTTTCTGGAAGCCTGAGCAGAATTATATTCTTTAAGAAGAAAAGCATGCCAGCATCTTTGTAGGCTAGATGCTAAGAGGTGATTATGCATTTACTGATAACTAAAAAACAAAACTGTGTGAAATAAAACCCCACCATACACAGTTCTGCCCTTGGGAAAAAGAATCAGAAGAGGAAGGCAGTTTAAATGCTAGTCATATTTTTGAATGCACTATTCAAAGGTATTCAAATATTAGAGCAAGGACAGTTAACCTGAGAATAAAACAGGAAGAAAAATATGCACATTTAAATATAGTCATGCTTCTTCTTTGGATACTTAAATGAGCTAAATCTATTGTCAATTTTATGTATTATGTATTTTTATGCATTATGTGTTAAATCACTCCTCAATTCTTGTATATACTCAAGCTTTCTTTTGAGCAACCTAATTACCATAAACTCTATTGTACGTGTAATGATGCACCATACAAGTGTGTTTTTTAAGCAAACACAAAAAACCCAAATCTAGTCAATACGTTCTGCGTGGTATCTCTTCTGATGGTGCACAAAATAAAATTTCCCCTAAATATCACTGTGTCATTTTCACTTTGGAAGTCCAAAAAAGTTCAAATTTTCACTGCTAGACAGACATACTGTTTTCAAAACTGTCTTAAACTGTTCTTTGAAGAAACTAACACTGCAGGTAAATTTTACCTTACTTTTCAGTGTGTTAAATCCAGGTGCACCCTGTCTTAATGCAAAGAAAACAAAAGGAAGTTGTGTGAAATATGGTGTATGGTAGCTACCTAGAGCAATATTAGGAATATTTCTGTGTTAACCTTCTAGATGTTTGAGACATTTTTTTAATCCAATATTCTAATTCTATATTCTCTAACATCCTTTTATATCAATGTGTGGGTTCAGTTTTCCCTAATTATGGCAGATTTGACCACTGGTGGCTTGAGACTTATTCACCAGTTTTCTTTCACTCTACATACCTCTAAGAAATGTATTGCTGTCATTTTGTGGTGAGGACATTGCTGAGTTAGAATGGCAATAAATTGTGAATAATGTGTCTGCAAATGGGTTATTCTAGCCCATCTCACCAGTACTTACATGCTTGAGTGACCACAGCCAAATGCTTTTCCTTAGTCATTATGAAATCCCCATTCCCACCTCTTATATAATCCTAGCCCAAGCTACCTCTAATTGTCAAGTTTGAGTACTTTCCTTGGAGTGATGATACAAGAACAGCGATGATTCACTTTCAGATGTGCCCACACAACAGCAGAAGCTTGCCAAGCTAGAGAAGGAAACGTCCAAGGTCAGTGACAGCGCAATGGAGAAACTTTGCAAAACAGATGCAAACACCTAATTCTAAAAGAGAATAGCAATCAGCTAAACTGGAGGTGCTGAGTTCTCACAGAATATATTCCCTTCTTGATGAAGTGTTTTATTTTAGAAGTTCTTTAAAGCTCAAGGCATTTCCAGTCCTTCATTCAGATACACAGCAAAGAGTACCCAAGTTACAAGAAAACTTAAATTTCTCATATTTGGGTTTCCATCTCAGCCTTTGATCATCTCTGCATTTTTTAAGCTCTAGAGAGAAAATGCCCCTTCCCACAGCAGCACCTTAACTACAGAAGTAGAATGTATTTTGCATGTTTCTCCTATCCCTGTGCTTTGAATTCTCTTACTCCATGGTCCAGCTTCACTGGGAAACACATATGATACCATTGTCTAAATTCGTCTGCAACTTAGAACTTTCTTTTGAAATGGTGCATGGTGATTTGAAGGACTCCGTGAAAAAAAAATCAGGTCAAGATCTCCAATTTTTTCTGATGGAAACTCAGATTAAATTGATGTGACACGATTCTTTCTATTTTCTCTTAAAGAGAAAACAGTTTGTGAAGAGGAGATTAGGATTTGAGTGATGAATTTAGAAGAAATCTTAATCTCTAGATAGGAATAGAAACTGGGATAGACCTCTTGTGCTGAACATTTAGTCCAATCTATACTTCCCTTGTTGCTTTCTATTGCTCCTAAATGTTTTACACTTTCTCAGCTGCTTTTATTTAGTACTTGCCGTTTTCTATGGATTGCAAAAAACATTTGGGCATGTCCATTGAGGGAACAAAATCATTCTGCTTGACTCAGATAGCAATGCTTTAATAACTTTAATGCATAATACATATCTATGTTGAAAACATGCATTAAAACCAGGTATTAATAGATTTTTGTCCCTTCTAAGTGATGATGATAACAGTAACTATTATAAGAGGTCTAAAATGCTATTGGGAATTATATGTAAACTCTGTAGTTGTTAAGATTATCACTAACTCAAGCTCTATTTGGAAAAGGTTCTTCACCCAGAGGGTGGCTGGGCACTGGAACACGCTCCTCAGGGAAGAGATCACAGCACCAAGCCTGACAGAGTCCAAGAAGTGTTTGGACAATGCTCTGAGGAGCATGGTGGGATTCTTGAGGTTTTGTTCAGAACCAGGAGCTGGATTTTGCTGATCCTTGTATGTGCCTTCTAACTCAGGATATTCTACGATTCTGTGATTTGTAATCAGGTAGTAAGTAAGCTATAATAATATTTTAGGGTATGAAGGATACCCATTGTATATTATTATAACTCTTGCAGTTTAAACGTTTGTTAAAGATGTCCTAGTAGAAAATATAACCTATCCTCAGACATTCACTGCAGTGGCCAGGAATCAGCTGTATCTCTGGAAATAAGCAGGTCTTTACAACTCAGTTTACTGCCTTGTGTGATAGGGTTTCTGCTCTTAAATTCCATGCAGTAAGAGAACAAAGTGTCATTGGTTGGCATGGATGCTTTAAATGGAAGTACAAATCGGTACTTACTTTGGAATAAAGCCAGGCATGTAAATTTTTATGACAATAGCGATATACAAAATGGCTATTGATACAAATACCGTTCTCTTCTGTTGTCATGTAATTGCTTCCAATTCTTACAAGAATAAATGGGAGAGGATCCTAAATAGCAGTGGATAATAATAAAGACACTGCACGTAACCAGTATTTCAAACTATGGATATCAAGATAGAGTTCTATCTCTGGGGATCACAACCTGAAAATAATACAAAATGCAGCTCCCCTGTTACATTAATTTTACTTTGTTTATTGTAAAAAGAATATTAGTAAATGGGAAACAAACGGAAACTCAAAAGGTTACAGATACCAGCACTTGAAGCAGAACTCTTGAACTCTATTACAATTTCACAAAATGTGAAAAATACTCTAGAGAAATAATTTACAAATCAGTGAAAAGCAGCATTGCTTTTATATGATACACCAAAGCAAAGTAAAACTTAGATGTGAAAACTTGCAAAAGCAAGAACAATGTACCGTGGACAGGTGTTAAGGGTATATAGTAAAGACATCAGCCTATTTAATCACATTGATACATTTTAGAAATAATCATATGAATAAAGTTAATTTTTTTGTACAACTCATGAGAAGTTATAGATTATTGTGCAAAGTGGACATGTACTTTTGTAGCCCTTGAATAACCAGTGTCACATCACCCAGACTAAATATTCACCTTGTAATAAAATCTTCAAGTTCTTTTTTCAAATAAACTTCCAATTTTAAATACCACTCAAACAACACAACAGCTAATTATGCAATAAAATTCCTCATTCGGTTTAAAGAAATGCATAATTTGACCCATAAAAACCTTATGCTGACACCTGGTGCTCTCAATGGTTCTGCTGCATGCATTTTTTAGTAGGCTTTCGTACTACTTTTGTTACAATACTTATTATGGCCTTTTAAATATATTTTGATAATGTAGATATCTTTGCAGGGCTTTTTTATGTATTTGGTGGATGAGTGAAAGTAGCTTAATGGGTAATAAGTATATAGAGTATTGCACATTACAGTTCATTAGTTGTTGTACTGTCTAACTATGGAAAGAGATTGCTTCAATGTTGAAATGAAAAAAAAGGGCTTCAGGAAGAGGAGGAGAGTTCTGGCATTAATTTAAATGAGAATAATGTAGGTTTGAAGTCTTTTGGTAGGAGAAAGCAGAACACTGTGGGGACTACACCAGTAAGCAAAGTGTGTGTAGCCACCCAAGACTAAGAGTTTACTGGCATAGGAATGCTCTGTTCTGTGGCTATTGGTCTGGTGACAATTCTAGGCTTAATTTAGTAGGGTGAATACAGCCTCTGAGATTCAGAGTTTTCATGTACAGGCTTGCAGACACGGAATTTCCCTGATCCACAGATCATTCAGAGCTAATTCAAGGGTGCTAAACAGTTTATTGTTAACACTGTTTTGTGGATTTCTGTGGTGCCTTAGTACAGCTGGAAAACTTTCTATTAAGACAAAATGCTGCATTTGAGCATACTGAGTCATTATAGTATTCCTTTTCCTTCCACTTCAGCTTTAAAAAAGTAATGCTGCTGATGGCAAAGCCCAAAAGCCTTACTCAGCACACCTTTACTTGCAGCTTACTTGCACTGAAGAGGTTTGAGGAATAGTAATATGCAGTAAGTGCTGGCAAGGGTGCAGCAGGCTAAACGGCACTTTATTTAACTAAAGAACTAAGCTTGAAATCAATTAAAACTCAATTGTTTTACAAACAAAATAGATTTTGTTCCTCGCTACAGTCCTACTTCTTTTACACATTAAATTCTTTGCTGATTTACAGTCAGCTCTGAACTTATTCTTTCTTGATCAACGTGATCCAAATACAGGCTCCGATAAACAACAGACTATAAAAAAGGAAAGAAAAATAGGAAGGGTGGCAAATTATTCTCTTGATTGAATGGTAACTATTTTCTGACCTTAAACAGAGGGATCATGGTCAGAAGCTGGTACACTCAGAAAAGGAATTATTCGAATATACTTTGATTTACTTTACCCATGACCAGTAACATTTATAGAAACAATCCTATCTGGGCAGAAAAATAGATACAGTGACCCAATAGGTCTTTTCCATCTCTTACTCCTATTGTTCTGCTATTACATAAAATACATTAAAAATAAATTTGCATAACGTACTGGAACAGCTCCAAGCAAGCCATTTCAATCTCTGAGGAACAAAATAAATATGTAATTTAAATACAGCCTAAAAATATATTTACTGATCTGTCTGCATTTATTTTTCCATTGGAGATTAAAAAATGAATCTCAATCAAAGAACTCTCCCTAAATAATGTCAAATCTCCGACAGAAGTCAGAGGAAAGACTGAGACTTTGTCCTTAGAACATATTGCCTTATTTTTAAGACCCATAAGTGCAAGTTTTGAAAGTAGGACTAGTCTTAAATTGTTGATGAATTTCAACAGGAATCTCTTTGGTCATAATACCATGCTCAGCTTTGAAAAATGCAAATATTCATTACTTAACTAGAGTCAGATGCAAGTATTCTATTGAACAAAAATTAGCCACAATGCGCATTACCTTTTGAAAAACAAGTTAATCAAATCTCTACTTGAAACCATTGCTTGATGAATCGGAAACCTATTCATGTACCCTGGTTGTTTCCATTAGAGGTGGGACTTACCTGTCACAAAGAGACAATGAAGGAGGACAACTTCTACAAAGCTTGTCAATGACAAAATTGCACCTTTGTGGGTATCTCCTGCCGATTGTCGTCTTTGCCACATGCGTTCTACCTGAGACATGGTGTCCATGTGACATTCTGAAGAATGGTGTTCACATTCCCTTCTCTACTAATCTTTATTTTAGAGCTGCTTTATTACACTTTCTCCAGTGCATACTGTGCTGGGTATTTATTCAACAAACCAGGTTCATTAGAGTCTGAAATACCTCAGAGGCCAATGAATATGGTGAACAGAAACATGATGGGCAGGGGGCACTTTTTTAACCTAACTTCATACAGTATAATAGGATTTACTTATTCAGGCTCAGCATTGATTGACTCTTCTGACTGTGACCTACTTTAAAAGAGGTACCTATACATTCCTACACTGAATTTTCCATCTCTTTTACCAGATTGTCGTGTTGGCTTAGTCCAACTGTATTGTTTCCACATGTTCCTATGGATCTGTTTAGCTCTCTTTGAAATTGCAGTACCAAATTTCTTGTGCAAAAGACACCAGACCGATCTGAAAAAAAAAAACCATATTGCAAACATCTCACTTCAGGCTCCTTTTGGGCATATGCAAAGCCATGTGCAAATATACATAATTTTAAAATACTAAACAGCTACTGGTTTATACAACACATCATGTAGCTACAGGAACAAGCTGCTAGACACTAAATGTTCACCACCCCTGTAGGAAATGGAATTAATCTTTCACCAAGTTTTCATGGATCAGGTGGAGAAAAGCGAGCCTTCTTTGCTCCTTGGATCAAGCTGAGCCTTGACATTGCTGAGCTGCTCTCTGCCTAATCCCTATTTTTTCTTTTAACGCTTAGGTAACTTTTTCTTATAGCATATTTCCTGCTGGATGCTTGAGCTGCTCACAATCCTCTGCTTGTTAAGTTTACCTGTCTTTGGTTTTGCCTTCCTGTCATGGTTTAGCTCCAGCCAGAAACCCCATCCCAGCTGCTTGCTCACTCTCCCATCAGTGAGAGTGGGGAGAGAATGAGAAGCGTAAGTAGGAAAACTCATGGGTTGAGATAAAGACAGTTTAATAAGTAAAGGAAAAGCTGGATGTGCAAGCAAGCAAACAAAACAAAGAATTAACTCACTGCTTAATGGGCAGGGGTTCAGTCTTCCCCAGGAAATCAGGACTCTATCACGCTTAATGGTTACTTGGGAAGACAAATGCCATAGCTCCAAATATCTCCCCCTTCCTCCTTCTTCCCTACACTTTACATACTGAGCATGATGTCATACGGTCTGGAACATCCCTTGAGTCAGTTTGGGTGACCTGTCCTGGCTGTGTCTCCTCCCACCTTCCTGTGCACCCCCAGGCCCCTCGCCAGCGCAGCAGTACAGAAATCAGAAAAGGCCTTGACTCTATGCAAGCACTGCTCAGCAATAACCAAAACATCTCTGTTACCAACAGTTTTCAGCACAAATCCAAAACACAGCCCCATACTAGCCACTGTGGAGAAAATTAACTCTACCCCAGCCAAAAGCAGCACCCTTTTTTATCTTGTATGGATCTAACATGTACTTTCTCACAGTTCTTTGCTACAGTTTAGTTATTTTCCTGGAAGTCTGAGTCAAGAACTTGCAGCTGTGCTGTATTCCAGCTAGAACTTGGATCCACATTGACAGCAGACCTTGTTCAGGCATGTCTCTGCCTCGATTTTGCAGAAGTCTTAGGAACATGATGCAGAGATACCCAAGATGGTCAAGCAGGAAATCAGCACAGGTATAATAGGATTCACTGACTCATTGTTCTTCATACCTTAGGAAAACCACAGCTATTCTGCCATAAAATACAGCTGAGCTATTAAACCTTGTCAGATCCAATTTGACTCCACCATGCAGTCAATTCATATGTTTTTGAATCTCTAACACTCTTAACCCACAGCCTGCCTAATTGAAAGGGGCATATTTGATAGTATTATAATTATGAAAGCTCTAGTATTTTATGTGGTAATTCTTGAAGAAAGGACATTAGTCTTTGCTACTTAATATGTGGAAAGGACAGAAGTCAACAACTGGGGGCCAAACTACAGGCTATCTCTTAGAAATGTATCATGTCTCTGATAAATTACCTCAAATCATGAAGAAATAACCTTCATTTATTAAGCTCTTATAATTTTTGATTCTTCACAATGTTAAGGAGCTATTATTGTCAACTGGAATATTTATTTCTAATTTAAACATTTCTAACTTGTTGTGCTGTGTATGACAAACCATTTCAAATCATATTTAATTATCATCCACTAAATAAAAGAAAGGAATGAAAGATTATGAAGACTGCACAGACTATCTATCTTTCAGTCACTGGATTTATTATGATTTTATCTATCAGACTAAAGGGCTTCTCCACTGTATTTTTATTAATCAATTTCGAGAAAGTGAAAACGAGAACTAATAACCACAAGCCTAATTAGCCAGCTTCTTTTGTAACTATTGGAAGAAGAGCTCAAAAATATAAGGTAAAAATTGTAAACTATGCATTTTCTGAGTCTATTAGAGGAAATACACAAAGAGGAAAACATAATTAATGATGCAGACTCAGAATTCTTATTAGAATACATTTGTAATAGCAAGCAAGTGTGTCTGACAAAGTTAAAGTAGGACATTGATGTGCTTGCATAACAGGAAACAAAATCCACAGGCCGCTTCTGGTGGAGAAGTGTAAGAGTAACGTACATCAGTGTTCTTTGTTTTGCTCTTTTCTAGGGTGAAACAAAGCAATATATCCTGTAGATATGTTAGTCTCATGTTGCTTTTAAGCATGTATATTTTAAGACTTCCCTATTTTTACAACAAAAACATATGCATTGCACGCCTTTCCATCCATCTGCCCTGTTCTCCTATGGAGAGAGATATTGGGAGTCACTCTTCATCTAAGGATAGAAGAACTTAGTAAAAGAGTATTTCTTTTTATGAAAAAGACCAGCTCTAACTTTGGTTTTATGTTCTTTAGAATATAAGGCAGCTGAAAGAAAGAATTAGAAATAGAAAAAGAACGAAGGCTAATCCTCAATTTAGCAGCATGAATTAAAAGGATCACTTTCAAGGCCTGCTACTTTTCATTCCAAAAATCTTAATAGCAGCGTCTCTTTCTCAGTGTGATCCTTCTTATCATTCAATAAAGGAGCGCTTTTTTAAGAAAAAGAAACAGATATGAGAGCTTCAGTAAAGTTATCAAAGAGCATGAAGTTGTCATACAAATTAGAAGAAAAAGACGTCTTCATGTAGATCCGTGTATGAAGAAATCAGAATTTTAACGGCAGCTATGGGCTATTGTTTGTTTTAGGCCTAATTAACTTAGAGAAAAGATCTGTTTACGGTTGATTTTAAATCATATATTTATATATAAGTATAGTTTCCTGTGTCCCTTTCTACTTTCTTTGTATTTCGTAAAACATCAGGCAGCCTCCAGATCTGCCGCTCTTGTGCCCATGGCCAACCACTGATTTCAGAGTAACAGCTGGCAGCCATAGAGCTCTGCTGCCAGCAGGTCCTCCCTCCTTCCCTCCTCTGTGTCCATGAACCCCAGCATCTGAAGAACAGTGGTAGCAGTGCTCTCAAGAGAGTTTTGGAGTAGTTTTAATTATTCAGTTGTGCTGTGCTGTTAGAAGTGATTCAGATGTCCTACTAACTAATCTTACATTTCCATCCCATGTTACTTCAGGGCCCTGTCAATTTCCTTCAGTTCCCCGAGATTTCATTTTCACATTACATTTTTGTCACCGAACAAATGCCATTGGAAGCTCTAACAAATTTCTTTAGCAAACCTTATTTTAGTGAAAAGTAGAGGAAGCATGGAATAAGATTTCCCCAGACAACTAAGGCAATAAAAATAGAATGTATCTGTTTAAAGAGAATTTCATTCTGATTTTCAATAAAACAGACAAATTCACCTTTCTCTTCTTTCTTTTTCCTTTTTTCCCCCTCAAAGTTTAATAGAGGTTACAGTAGTGTGGTTTCAAATAATATCAGAGGATCTAATTATTCTTCTTAAGAATCATGAAATACTTTTAAGCAGTACTGTATTACACACCCTTTCAAATCACATTTGATTATGATCGCCTAAATAAAAAGAAGGAATGAAAAATTATGAAGACTGCAGAGACAATCTATTCTAATTCACTCCCTAAACCTTGAGCTGCTAATTTGATTATGAATTGAAACATTTGTGGGGACTAATAATTCCATTGCAATCTTCATTTCAAATACGCTGACTGATGGCTCTACTTCTCTTAATAACCTTCTGCTGAAACTGCCAGATTCCTTTGGGGGTTTTTTTCTTACTTTTCCCTTTAACAAAGTGAAGAATACTTTCTGACCTCAAGTCTGCAGTTAACGCAACAGCAGATGAGAATGCTGAAATCACAGCTGTGCGTTCATTTCCTTCCACTGAGTGAATTTCTTCATTTTAGATAGGTACAGGACCAGGGAAGTATTATTACAGGCAGAAAGGGACCTGCATTATTGGCAGGATCATTTGTATATGCTTCTGAGTATCTGAAATTAAATTAACTCTGATTGTCTCTATAAATGCTTTGTAACTTCCCAGCTTGGCTTGATGACAGAATTTGAAGAAATGGGGTTTCATTTATTTATTTATTTTTCCCTTCCCATGGTAGATCAATATTTTATTTTCCACTTAATTTTTAAACCTCTTCCCTTACTTTTCTTTAAACTGACTGCCAAAGGGGTAAAATACTGGGATGGAAATATTCAGGAGTTACACAAAACGAGATAATATGCTTTTGTTCAGTCTACTCAAAGCCTAGGGAATAATTGAAAAATTTGAGTTAGAGACAGATTAAAGTACTGAAAGGTACTTATAATTGAAAGGTGTTGCTCATTTCTCCAGTGCAGTTTTGCTAGTTTACTAAGAGCCTTGTATAACAAAGATACCCCTGCGAAGTTAGAATACTTTACTGTGACATCTCTTTGATATACACAGGGCCTGTATTGGTGTTTTATGAAGGACGTACAAATGGCACAACATGGCAAGTTAACTTTTATTCTTGCAGTGCAGCAGACTCTGCCTAGGGTAAAACAGGGACCTATTTTCCTGTATTCTAATGAAGAGCTTCTATGGTTACATGGAAAAGTTTCTGCACTTTTCTGTGGGGATGCAGACCTGACAGGCATTACTGTGTCTTTGGGAACTCTTTATATGCTGGCTATTTTGAATGGTAAGATAACAAAACGATGTCACTTAAAAAACATCCAAACAACTGAACTGGTAATGTCATAAACAAGAGGAGCACTTTGGACAATACTGACTTATAGTAAATCAGCCCAAATGAAAACAGCAAGTTTTAAATATTTATCTGAAGAAAACTGTCAGGTAGTGATGTTTTTCATAAGACTTTTAGTTGGGACCTGTAATTTGTGTCTTCTCTATGATGTGTTTGTCCCTTGTCTCTGTGGCTTCTTTTTAATATGAAGGACATTGCACAAATCCAGTCAATGTCTGCTTTCTCAAGATACAGAGGGAAGAAGGAAGAATCTATAACCTGTTAAATCACATATCTAGGTGTGGTTTCTCGTTGGTTATTGCTATCCATGCTCATGGCACGTAGAAGAAAGTTTCATAAAAAACCACACTAAGGATATGTCCTAGATCAAGCTCTAAAGAGATCCCTGTTGAAAAGACTGTACTACCCAGCTCCAGCTTTCTCAGACTATATCTGTGGCACTGCACTATTATTACTAAACCATGCAGATTGACATAGAGATGACTCTTCATGGGTCGGGGAAAGTTCTCCACAAGTGCTGCTAAACTGCTTTCAAGGGTCCAAATCTGTTCAGGTTCCCTTCCCAGCCTGCATTTTTTGACAATGATCACACAAAAAAGATGAAAAATCTTGTAGCCAACAACTAAAATTGAGAATGCCACATAAACACCCTAAACAGACACCCTTTGCTTATTTTCTGCTTGGCTCCATGAATCTTGCAATATGTTCAGCCCACAGGCAGTCAGTCCATTGCTTAATGTGGTCTCTATTATTAATCATCATTACAAGATATAAATCTCCCCAAATCTTTAGAGAAAGCTTTTATCTTTAGACTTGGTTCTGAGAACCAAAAAAATAAAAACAGAGTATGTAATTTCACTCCTGGGCACATAAATCACCACTGAATCTATATTTATATGTGTCTTGAACTGGTTCAGCACTCTGCCAAAGATTTAGGCATGGCAAAGTTTCACAGTACAGTTTTTTGAGGATGAAGCAGACTCAAATTTCATGCATTTTCAATGGCTGGTCTGTTTGAAAGGCTTATCAGATTGCTTTTCTTTCCGAAACAGAGTTTTCACTTCTGGTTGCACTGTAGAGCCAGAGGAGTTACTGAGCTGGATTCTGTTCTGTCTTATTTGTGAAGTCCTGCTGTTACTACAGGACTGTTCACTATAATGTCTCTTAATTGTAAATATTTATTTTCAAGTAGCTCATAGAATTTCATGAAAGAAGGAAGCAATAAAAAATGAATTCATCAAAATGAATCCTGTTCAATCCTTTCTGTGTTGCTGTTGTTTGGTGAATTTTTATTACTGAAAGGTTAAGCACTTAACCTTAGTTCACAGTTACTCCTTTTATGTCTGTAGCTGCTGCTTCTGCTGGGATCTATTTGAAATGCCTTAGTAGCCTTAATGCTGCTGCAACTTGGGCTATTATCTTCAGTTTGCCATACCTGAATTTCTCCTATTGCTTAAAAAATAAGGAAAAAAAAAGTGACATTGATCATTGTCTCTCTGGTACAAAGAGAACAGGCAAGTTGATGGTATTGATGGTCTCCACTCATAGGCAATGTTCAGAGGTATTCAGCTGAGAAAATACTTCCTCTTGTGATGTTATAACATACTTTTAAATTCTGAAGTGGAAGGGCTTATTCTAGTACTAAAGTGGATATTACTAAGATTGTAGCAGTATCCTTCCCTGGTTTTCTTCTGTCTTGGAGCTGTAAAGATGATTGGTTTTTGCTTCCTACTTTTCCAACAGTAGAGTTTTGCAGGTTAGTTTGCTTGTGGTGTGAGTGGATCGAGGGTCTTAAGTTGGAATATGAGAATTATCTTTTACTGGTGGTATTGGCACCACTTAAGTGCTTTGAACAGAAAATAGCATTGACTGAGAGAGCAAGAAATGTTGGCCTGAAATACTTGAGCCTACATTGTTAATCTGAAAAGCTGCTGCAACCACAAATTGCACTGAATGATGCAAGTTCTGGAGTACCCTGGAGCCTTGAATAAGAGAGGTAAATAGTCACAGTCCAAAGTGGGGAGAGGCCTATATATGCATATGTAAATATATATATATATATATAAATATGTAAGTTTATAAATATAAATATATAAACATATATATTCATGTGAAATATCCCTGCTATTCCAGCCTGCAAATTCAGCGCTTGCTTCCATCATAACTATTTTATTAATGGGTTAATGGAGTTTCTGATGGAAATGAAATTATTGAAATTGATAAGGGGAAGGAAGGGGTGCCTCCTCTACCTTAGTCACTCAAAAATTAATAGTCTGTTGTGGATGCTATCTTCATTTACCTCCAACAGTTCAATTAATCTTAATTAGACTTATTTATTAGGAGATTTGAGTATGTGTATTTAGCTCTGAAGATTTTCTGGTGCAGTCCAAACAGACTGAAAAAGAAATGCAATCAATTAAACGATGTAGGAAAGTAGGAAACGAAGACTGTTTCAGCAGGATGCAGGCAATGTGTGATTCTAGACATGCACTGCACCTTTAAATCTGTACTATTTCTAGCAAACCAGTTGAAACACCTCCCTGAAGTCACTCTGCAAAACGAGGCAATGCAGAGAATATATTAGGCCCAGCATCTCCATGACAGTGCCTGTATTAAAAATAGATGGACAGCTTCCGAAAAACCCATTGTTTGCTGTCTCCACAGATAGGATTCAGCTAATGAAACAGCTAATTAGATTTTTGTAATCCTGTCGTCATTGTTTGAGAGTGACACTTTACTTGAATTTCTCATGTGGATCTCTACAGTCTACGAAGGAATACTTTTTTTCGGGCCTATTTGGTTCTTGTCACTTTGCTGGAATGGCAGTTCCCTCTGTTGGTGTAATGAAATCACTGCTTTCCCAAACAGAACTATGTCACTCAGCATTTAAATGGGAAAGAATAGGAAAATGAGGATACGATTAGTCAAACAGGCCCTGTGTTCAAAATCCATTTCTGAAATCAAATAGTAGAATTGGATTGAGTTCATAATGGAAGAATTACTTAGGTATTATTGCAAGCTGTATTGCATATTCATCGACTTGCTGAATTTGCAAGGATTTGTCAGGCATTCTCCACTCCCCGCTCCTCATTTCCATCCAGTGCAGATGCAGTGAAGGGATAACCAAGTCGAAAGCCATCTAAATTAAGGAGTGATTAAGACAAGTTAGGGTGGATGCTGAATGTTAATCTCAGAGGCCACATTCTTCTGCAATGTAAGAGGGTGCGACTTTCACTGGTAGCTCTCTGCCTTCAGCAGTGCATCGTGATGAGACTAATATATGTGAGACTGTAGTCCTTGAAGCTTGACTGAGTTGTGTGTTGGGTGTTTTTTAAAGCTTCCTTGTTAATAGTATTTCTGCTGGTATTGATTTCTAATGGTAGCTGGGAGCTTTATTCCCTTAGAGATTCTTGTAAAATCCCTGCAATTAGAGAAACAAAATTGCACTGACCAGAAAAGCTGTATTAATTGGTAACTCAATATAGTTGACCCAGATCATCTGCTTTTCTGCCTGGATGGTGACCTGCCATCGGTGGGCCTCTGAGTTCTGCCTGCAACAAACTCATTGAGCAGCTCAAATTATACTCCGAAAAGTCTTTGCAATAGGAGTCCTTATATTCATTTTGTTAAAATAACAAAGATGAGTGAATCAGTGTGCAAATTGCTATCCTCCAGAGCAGGTACAGTTTGTTGAACGACCTTGTGATGTCAAACATGTTTTCCAGATTTTTATGATATAATAAATACTGCAATGTAACTCAAATACTGGTATGAATCTATATAGCAAGTGACCTGCACAACTGACTGGATTACAGAATTTCTTGATAAAGTACCTTGTCCTCTGACACTCTCTTGATATTGACACCACAAGCCTATTTGGTGTAATTACATAAACAATATATATGAATGCCCTGTATTTTTTAAACACATCCACGTACAGAATCTGTAGGACTTAAAGCATAGTCTGTCTCATGGCATCTCTGTTGCAGTAGATGCCATTTCCACAGTGTTCTTAGACAAAATTCAGCAAAGAAAGTTAAGTCTTGAGTCATATCAGGCCAACCAGGATTAGAAAATGGATCTCCAAACTGAGTTTCAGTTGTCAGCGAGTCTGTTTTATGGGTTGCTTTTCATGCTACATATGTTGGATTATTTTGACTTTTTTTCCCTTGAATCAGAAGAGTTGTGGTCTTCAGGAACCTGGGTCTAATGTTGAAGCAGGGATACTATTGCCTTCAGTTCTTATTTTAAGTGACAAGGCAAAAATTTTCTGTGATCAGATACGAAGCACAGAATCAGTATCCTTAAAAAGAGAGAAGCAAAGGAAAGGCTAATTGCAAAGGACATTTGGAAAATGTTTCAAATTTTTCACAGCTGATTCTATTTCTGTAAAATTTCATCAAATTTTAGCTTTACTTTTCATGAATTTTCTTTTCCATTGCCATTCCTTGTCTGTCTTACGTATATTTAGAACTCAGCTGAATAACTGATTTGGTTTCTTCAGATGCTGTCATCCACATTTTGCGTAACTGAGATGTTCTGTTTTCAGAGTACATCTGAAACTGACTAAATTATATGGCTCATAACTGCTATCATAGCACTGTTGAAAGCTGCTGTTCTTTTTCATGGATCTTTAAATGTTTAAACATTATACTTAAAGTATATGTCCGAGATTTTTGTTTCTGATATTTTAGTTTCTTTTGTTGAGAACTTTTTTGGAAAAAACTTTTTGAAAATAGAACAGTATTCACATCTACAAGAAAATTTGGCAATTTTTAAACATAATCTTTAAGTGCTTGTTTTGAAAAAAAAAACTTATTTTACATACTGAAAAATATTGTTTTCTTTTTTTCTGTTGCTGGTATTGAAATACTTTTCTTTCTGAAAATAAGACTGGCTTAAGTAGAGAAGGATTAATTTTTTCAAAGTACTTAAGATCTGACCTGACTTAAAGGGACTATTTTTATCATGTACAGGTCGTGTCAACATTTAAAAGATGCAAAAAAGGGCAATTTCTATATTTTTTTCTGACAGTTTTGGTTCATTTTTTGAAAGATGGACATTTGTCTAGGAAGAATTGGAAGAAAAGATATTTTCACGCTCTTCTTGAGGTTTTAGGTATTAATGAGTTTGATCATTACAGAAGTAATGTCAGTCCTCTTTGTAACATAAGTTTAATTTAAAACCCTTTGAGTCATCTAGTCCTTCTGTGTAACTACTCATCATTAGTGGTAATTGCCTGAAAAGGAAGTTGTTTGTCTGCTCCTGCTGCTTATTCTCCGCCAGAAAGCATAATCCTTTGTTTGTGGACAGCACAATTAGCAGCTTTGGAGATCATAATTATTTCATACCTGGGGCTTGGAAGAAACCTGGGGGAGAGATACTCTTAAGCCTTGTCTGAAAATATTGAGTTTACTTAGAGTTACTTTTACTTTTTGAAGTTTCAGCTGCGTGAGACATGAGTTTATCTGTAAGATGTTCAGTCCATGAGTATGTGTGTGGATGGATTACTGGAATATGTGTATGGAACTGTGCTGATCTATTCATAGTACACAAAGCAAAGCTTAACAGTAACAAAAAGAAACCCAAAATAATGACACAAGCTGTAGCACAAAAGTAAAGACACAAACAGCATATTATCTTACAATGATTTTCTTAACTGACTGACAGAAAATAGATTCAATATTCCTGTGTACCTCATCAAATTTACATGAGCTAGCCTGACTGAGAGGCCTGGGAAAGAAAGAACCAATTCCCCAGTTACTTGGAGACCAAGTAGTGGCAGCTTTTTCTTCCCCTCTGGTAACTTATGTTCCTTTTTAAGAGGTGTTGACCCAGTATCTTTGCTCACATTTCCAGTTAAGTGTGGGGGTATGTAAAAGCATGATTTTTCCCATTCATTATCTGATACAAGTTCAAACAAATGTTCATGCTTCAAAAGACAGGTATTATATTTTCAAATGTATATCTTATCTAACTTATCTAAAGTGACAGGGATATTAAGCCTAGCATGTATCTGTTTCAGTTCAGCCAGGGCACATTTTGGTATTCCTGTTCACACTGGCTGAGGTTACGCACTCTAGCAGACAGCTGCTAATGACAATTTTGGCTCTGTAATAAATCATATCTTCTGTTTCAAAAAGTAGTGCTAGATTTCAGTTTGTTAATTTATCAATACTTTGTATCAGCATAGACTGTGTGCTCAGGGGACTAGAAATTGCTAAGATTAAAAACCAAATCATTTTAAAACAAGAACTTTCTGTCTCAGTTTAATCTTCATATCTTTGATTCTGAAAAATATCTGGTGGCTTTGATACCAGGGATGACATTTTATTTCTGTAGGCTCAACCAACCTGTAAAAGAGCAATCTTGATTCTACTTTGATTTCTTCATTTCTTCAGAAAAATAGCCAGCTAAATTGCAGCTTTTTTGTCAGTGACAGAAATTTGACAAGAATACAGAGCTCAGTTTTAAACCTTGAGCTGAGTTAGTAGCTAAGAGAGTAAAAGGTTCCTCCACTGAAGCTGAGCACACTTGATTTGTGGTTGCTGAAATGATTAATGTTAAATCTCAAAATACATTTTTCTTAACAAATTCAGTTTAAAGTAGATCAACATTAAAACAACAGTTAGGCATGTCAATTGAAACACATTAACATCCATTTTATTTTGCAGAACCAATAGTCTATTTCAATTTAATTTTATTTGTAACCTATTTCGTCTCAAGTAGGAAGGGAACAGGAAAGTGAGTTTTTACTTTTAAAAATTCTCAAACATTATTTGACCTGTAAAAGCATTTAGTGGTCGCTGTTGAAACAAGAAACCATTGTATTACCAACAATACAAAACAAAGAGACACTGAACATTTTAAAGAGTTTTTCTAAACAAAAGGGATAGTAAGCACTGCTAGGGAAAGAAAATAACAGCTTTGGTGGTATGAGCGCACTGCATAACTTCCAGAACGTGTAGTTTGATGTTTTTGAATAAACTGTTTCATAATGATAAATAATCATTTCATAATGATAAATATTCTGTGCAAATCAGTACCAACTTGGTGTTCTCTGAGCGTCCTTTCACATGCCATTACCAGCAGTTGCTGCTCTTTATGTAGTTTCAGTTATTTCTTGGCTGGTCTGCTTTTTCCTTCGTATATGGCAATCCCCAAATACGCATGCACTAAGCAGCTATTGAGAAAATGACCCGATTTAGAGTCCAAGGCTCTAAAAGAAGTAATAGATGGAAACATTTTTTTGGTAATAAAGCCATCCATCATCCAACTCTGCAAACAGTGGAGCATGTCTGTTTATAGAAAAGCTGTCAGTATGGTGTTGCCTGGAAAGCAGATCTGTTGTGATCTTGTGCTCCTGAAAGTTAGGTCTGGAGAACAGTTTTGCTTATTGACGTTGCTTAGTGTCCTGGAATATCCTTGCGAAAGTATTAGTTGTGATAGGAAAGATGTGTGCTAAAGCCTTTACAGTGAGGCTATGGGTGTTGACGTCTTTGAAATGGGTCTTAATGTTTCTACCAACTTCAAGCAGCAGGTTTGTTACAGAGCTCAGACATCTTGACTCCTGAAACGGACAAGTGGGTCCTCACAAGCCCGAGTTTCTGAACTTTGGGGGAAAATGACATGTTTAAGGCGCGAATATGTGGTAGGCGGTTAGGGAAGACTGTAGCTTCCTAGTACCTCAGCCAAAGGCTAAGGAAGAGGGCACATGCAGCCGGGAATTTATAAAAGGAGGCTGCGAAATCTTGCGAGAGAAAGCCCCGCAGGCGTATGCCCCAGTGGACGCTATTTATTCGAATAAAGTTGCAGGACTCCTCTGTCTCCTTTATGGACACTGGCTTTTCATAGCGTGATTTTCCATACACTTGGAAGGACAAATGTAAAATGGAGGGAGACAAGTCCTGGGATCTCATGCTCTATCTGTTATTTCACAGAAAGATAGGGATGAATATAGTTTAGCCTTCTCCTTTGTTTTCTAACATTTATTTACTGTGAAAGGGATTTAATATATCTGTTTATAATGTTTAATAGCTACTGACGTCCTTCAGCAACCAAAGTCACTTTACACATCAGCTTGGTCAAAGAAAAGCTTAGTCCAAAAGTCAGCAGTGCTTCAAAGCAGAAATAGTGAAAACCTGATTGTAAAATTAACTATGTTATGTGTGTCATCAATTCTGCTAAAGTGTTTAGGAGACTGTTACAGCCGTTAATTAAAACAATTAAATTAGAGTGGAGTCCAGTGCTGAGGAATGCCTCTGCTGCGGTAGCTCGGTTTGCAAGCTGCAGACTGAGATTCAGACCGAGGTCTGGGTGGGAGCCCGAGACAAGAGGCCGTGAACGGCCAACCCTTTGCATAACAAAGGGCACGACGAGGGTGGTGCCAGCCAGGGGAACGGACCCTGGGAGACACAGCAGGAGCCACGAACCACAACCTTTATCGTAACAAAGGCAGTGAGAGCGGTGGTGCCATCTAGACGGATGGACTCTGGGGGACGCGGCGGGAGCAGAGGGCTCGGGAGAGCGAGACTTGTGCGCAGGTGGACTATGAGGCCATAAAGGGCCCGGGGTCCTTTGTTGGGGCTCACTCCTCGGACGCACCAGCTCGGGCTGCCCCTGTGGCGCTGCGCCGGGACAAAATGACACTACGGAACGAGACACGTGGGACTGTGCTGCGAGGAAGCCGGGGGAGAGCCGGTGAGTGAGCCTGGTCCGACCGTGCGAGAGCGGGGTGTGCGGGGAGCCGAGGGGGGCACCCGTGGGGCCGCCGAGCCGCAGCTGCCAAGGGGCCTCCGCACCTCCCTTCAACCAGAAATGACACCGTGAAATTGCAGTCTTGTAAAAGCTGCTTGAGGCCCAGTCACCCAAAGTGCGCCTGCTGATCTTCCGTGGCATTGGCTTCACCTCTTTCCTGGTAGAATGTGTTTCAGAGAAATAGACTTTATATTCTTGTTATATATTCTGCAGGGGAAAAAACCCAAACCCATGGAGATGTTTTTTCCATTGCTTAATAATAATAATTAATAAATAAATAAATAAAATTAAGTAGCAAATCGTTTAAAGGTGTCTAACATAAAGTGAGAAAAACCCCCAACTATCTCGTGGAATATTTTAACGTTTTGCTTATCTTGTTTCACATAAATCCATATATTTTTATTTGGAGCCTTTACTTACGTGTTAAAGTATTTGCTGAAAACATCACCTTTCCTTCCCTTGGCATTGCTCAGAGTATCTCTGAGGAACAGCAGGCTGTTTACTAAACACCTTTTAAAGACAAATGGTTGAATAACTGGCTTTCTGTTCCTTCGGGAAATGGACTTTACTAGGGAGAGGGGGATTTTAAATTTCAATTTTGCTTTGCATATCAGCAGAGGAATCTTTACATGGATACAGTTTTTAACAAGCTGGGCCCTCAATATTGGCCAACATTTCATAAGACAGTTTAAAATTTCAGCAGAACAGTGTAGCCTGTTTGAAAGCGACCATTCAGTGAAGCTGTGAAACTGGGTACTGCACATAAAAATGTGATTTAGGCTTGGAATTTCTGATGTAAAGCCGATGATGGTGCTTGTTGAGTAACTAAAGGCACCTAATGCAATGCGAACATTGAACAATGGCAGAAAGGACCCAGTGAGATAGCCCATTGGGAAAGTTGTGTCTTACCATGGTGCCGGCAGCACCTTTTGCTGCTCCTGTGCAGTGAAAATGAATGTTGTAGGGAACTGAAAATGGTTTACTAAACAAATGTGTTCAGACTGTGGAAGAATGCCGCTTTTCTTTTCTGGCTTACACTGAGAAAGAATTTTCATTTTGCTACTCTTTATGCTCACACAACCCACTGTTAATACAGCGTATCTTACACAGATGTGATGCCTGTCTTGGAGGGGAACTGTCAATTCCTTACATTGTGAGCTTATATGAGGAAGGACTCGTATCACGGTTGTATCACTGACTAATTGTTATTTTGGACAATTAGCCTTATATAAATGCCTCTTGTCTGTCAAATGGGTATGAAAGTCATAAATATACATATCAAAAATAATATTAAAACTTTTTTGAAAAAACCTACCATAAAGGTGCTTACTATTAAATATGATAATAAAATAATAAAAATCAGTGCCTAGGATGAGATAGAGAAATCTTGAAGTAGCCTCCATCACAAGTATAAACTAACTTTCTTCCACACCGAGTGAACAATGCCCTCTGCTGATTGTGGGGAGGAAAATGGCTGAAATTCTGGAAAAACACAGCTGAGACAAAACTGCAAAATAAGATAAACTAGATTAATTCTTCTGATGCTTATTGACATAACTAAGGATCTGTCTGTGACTTGTTTGCTTACTGCAGATTATATATGTGTATATAATGTGATGAAATGTGTTTGAGGAGATACTTGCAGAGTCTTCATGCGTACCCGTATTTGTGTAAATTAAGCCCTCGAATAATCTCAAAGATGCTGATGTCAATGCGTTTTTCAGACTAGGTGGCTGGTAGGTTGTTTGCATGTATGCATTTGTGTGATGCTAAAACTGGATGACCTTTGGTGAAAGTGGGAATTCTGCTGAAATCTACAAAGGGAATAGAATTGTTTCTGTATTGCTCAGTAACTCCCAAGGAGTTTGCCTCCCAAGTAACTCCCAAGTGCTTGCCTGAAGTGCTTGCATAAAGAAAAAGAAAGATTTGGCAAGAGCAGCCTGTTGGGGAGTTTCTGATGTGGGTGTCTCTAGGGAGTATTGCCTGATGACAGTGAAAATACCAAATATTTTCTTCTAATCATTTCAGTATTGTTTAGACCCATCACTGCATAAATCGCTGCAGTAATTTGTAATGCTGATTAATGCGTGTGTATGTTCCTTGATTCACCCGACTTGGGGCTTTCCTGATACATAATTCTTCAGCTATTTACTTCCCAGCACTTTCTCTGCCAGTGGGGGGAACCGAAGACAACATTCCTGAACTTGTAACTGCAGTCTTTCAGACTGGAATTCAGAGGTGGTTAGTGTGGGTTTCTGTCATCTCCTTCAGAATTCTGGAGGATAAAAATTATTGTGTCTTCTGAGCAGCGGATTTTCTAAAAATTTGAAAAAATACAGTCAATGTCTGTTTGCAAAGGCCTTTTGTTTTTACCACTCTCACGCTCCTGCTAAACTCTTATCATGGAAGCCTTCTGAGTCAAATATTGAGTCAAGACATTCAATGAGGCTCTGGTAACTATGGTATTTTGGTTCTTACTTGATAAAGGCCTGACAATTTTCGTTTTTCTAACAATACGAATGTCCAGAGAGACAACTAGAGTGAACGAGGAATGCGAAGGAAAAAAGTTAATGTGTTTTAGTCTTACATCTCAAAGAAAAACACTCTAGTAAATCTCTCCTCTACTTAAATCTACATTTATATTCATACTGTGTTTCAGTTTTAATAGTAAGGCATAAAACTACATGGGTATTTTATGGATATTTGCCTCAAACAGGTGTTGTGCTTAGGCTGAATATGGTTTGTCTGTTTTGTAACAAATGTTTTGTACCGTGGATATTTTAAAGGCTGGACTACATCTTGAATCCCCATTTCATTCCAAATTGTTGAATACTGCCAGTGGAAAGGATGTGGGAAAGTGGATGGAAAAGATGTGGGGGGGATTGCCTTGGTGTGAAACTGGCACAGCAAGTCCTTCACTTCTTGCTTCACGGGAGAACGTGCCAGTAAGACTTGCAGAAGGAATTGTTTGCTTCTAGCTTGCGTCAAACTCGGGACATCCCATGTAGGCTGACAAACTCATTAAATAATTACAGGAGTTTCATTCTGGGGTTAAATTTTTCATCTGAAATGCAGCACATTACTCAAACCTTATACCTGCTGATTGTAGACAGAAGGCAAATATTTAAACACTGATGCCCTGACTGTTATCTCTGTATTACAAACCAGTACACCACATCAAGCAAGGAGGACCGATGCACTGAACTGCAGGGAGTTTTTTAGAGGCCAAGAACGTTAACGTAAAAATTGAGAGGGACACTAGGGACAAAAGCTATAATATTTCTTGGTGCTAATGGCTTTAGGTGAGTATCGTATTTACTGAACAGACAGAATGATATCTGCCTATGTAATTTGCTGTTGCCTAGGTATGATTTTTCTGTTCACATGTGTTTGGACTTCTTTAATTGTGGAAAACTTTCAATCTGCCTATGAGAGAATTAGTCAGTATTAGAGCTCTGTGTAGGCTGCATGTTAAAACTTAATTACATTTTCAAAATTTTGAGAAACATAGAGGATATACTGCCTGGGGAACCAAAGCCCAGTTGTTTGGTTTCTCTTTTTAAAAGGAAAAAAATATTTTTCTGGAGGAATAATTAAACTTTTTAAACAAAGTGCATGTGAATATCCTATTTTAGGAGATTTTAAGCAAAAAATGAAACTGTTTTTCAAAGAAGTTAATTGAAACTGGGCACCACTACTTAAAACCTGGCCTGTCTTACCCCCGTCCAGGGGATTTAACAATAAATTATAGACAAATGAGTTTTATTTTCATTTCACATATTCTTTTTTCCTGCCACTAGTGTATGATTACCAGATGTATCAAAAAGGCTTATTGTATATATATAGTGACACAAAAAGATGGAGAGTTTGGAGTTGGAAAAAAAGGTATACTAAATATTAGCACTGTGTTTTGCTAGGTGTTATGAGAAGAAACACATCTTACCATAATCAGTGTTCTAAAAAAAAATGATAAAAGGAGAGAGGAGATATTAATAAAGTTATGAGAGTAAGGTTGTTCAAAATTAGTCTATGCTACAACATGTACCAAGGGTATTATTAATGAGTGCGTACTGTAGTATGCCAGTATAATTTGTACTAAAGGATTATGGTAGTGAAGATGCTGTAAGTATCTTGAAATTCAATACCTGAATTTATTGCCAGGAGTAAATGGTAATTTAAAAGAGCTAGGCTGATATTGGGGTCTCCATAAATGCAAAATAGGAATTCTTTCCAGGTTGCAGACCTGCCCGTTTTATTACTCACATACCTCTTTTGAGATGCACATTCACTTCCATAGAATCTTAGACTGGCCGGCCTGAAACAAGAGCAGTGGGCAATAGCCAGTGGACTTTACAGGGTCTGGTAATCCCTCAGTGACATCTCTGATTTGAGCTCCCAGTGAGCAGCTCACCTCTCTAGAGAGAGTGTCAGGTCAGTGAAGGGGTGCTCCTGCAGCTCTCGGAGGAGAGGTGCCTGCTGCTGTCACCTGCTGCCTTTGCTCGGTTGTGCTGTTGTCACACGGGGAGCCTTACACAGCTCCAGCCTCCCTCCCCGTGCTCTCTTGTGTGCTTGTTTTTCCTCTCAGAATGTAAGACCATGTTTTTGTAGTAGATACATAGAGAAAAGAAAAAGTTTCTTAGTGTAGAGGATTATTAAAGTCCTGAAGATCTTTCAAGGTGAAGTTCAATTTTAATACCTTGACCAAAACCTGTCACTCTAACTTGATTACCTTTCCTCTACCTGAGTGGAGGACAGAGGTTGCTGCTAAACCAGTTCTTCAAATGATTTCTTTTTGCTGGGAATTTTTGCTAGTGTGTAAATCATCAAAAGACTAAAGGAAGGAAGGAGACAGAGGGAGAGAATTGCTGGACAGAAGCCAAAGAACCTTATCTATTGCCAGTAATTTGGCACTTATGGTATAGCCTTTCTGGATGTATTTTGTACACCTCTTTTGGTTCTCACTAGTACTGTTTAAAACGGTAGAATGTTGTATTAAACTACTTCATCACATTCAGACATCAATTTGTTCATTTGAAAATGTATTCTTATATATTTGTGCTTTTCTTTCATGGTACAATGAATCAATGGAATTTTTTCTGGGATCAGCAGTTTCATGAGAGTTATAATGAGTAAACCTAGAAAGAACAAATTTGTGCATTGCTATGGCTTAGTCATAGGCATCAAAAGCCTAGTGTGACAAAAAGAAAGGACATTTCTTAAACTGAAAACACATAATAAATGTAATTCATTAGAGTTGTGGAGGTAGTAACAATTCGTCTTATATAGGAGCACTGAGTGTTTATAAATTAATGCATTTATCATTGGTGCATTGTTTTGGTGTTTGGATCCAAACGATTGCTTGAGATAATAATGCCTTACAGAGGTTCGGTTCAAATTTTAGAACATACTTATTTCTTATGTAGTTGTACACAAGGAGACCTCCTCACAGGAGTTTAGGTGTTCTGAGGACTGAGTAAAATCCTCAACAAAAACCTTTTAAAGTACCAGTCTATGACAGATACACTTAACTCGCCACAATAATGACTCAAAGCCAAGAGCCCAATAAAAGTGCAAGTCAGTCTGAAAATATGAAACACATATTGTACATATCTGCAAAAACAGAGGAGGCAGTGTTGTGGAGCAGAAGTACAGAGGAGATATGCCTTTTTTCTAAGGGACATCACAGAAGATCTGGCAATTTAGATAAGCTTTTCACAGATTGCAGTGACTCCACAGGGCATTGAACTGCTGATAGCCATGATTTACCCTACAGAGCTTACTTGCTACATTTCCAGAAGTTCTGTATATCTAAAATTTTACTTTCCATCAATACACTTACAGAAATAATATCAACATTATTGTTCTGTTCATAAAAATATATGATTGTGAACTTTTGATAAAATTTGTTTACATGAGAAGTTGTAAAGCTTTCTACCATGCACTGATAAGTAAATCAGTGTATGTTATTTTGTGGTGTAACACTTGCAAGCACCTTCTACCTGTTCACTATGATGTCAAATTTTGAAAAATATTGTATATGTAAACAGCCTTCAATTTTTAAGAGCAATTTGATGAAATTTTTTTTTTGCTAACAGTAGTTTATCTGAGATACTAATTCTGATATTTTGATTACAGCATTTTCTGCGTATTACAGAAAGGTCAAATATTTGTAATTGTCAGAAAGACTTTATTTTTCTAAGCTTTCTAAGTAAGCTTTATATGCTTACTTATTGTCATTTTTACTATTCCTAATAGTTTAGCAACAGAGAACTCTTATAAAAATTGTCATTGGCAAACCAAGATGCAATGGTCAAAGCTTTCATCTGTTGCTCAAAAGGAGGCATAAGTTTTAGAAGTTTTAAGGAGATGGATCTTAATGGTCTGCCTCCCCTGATTTTAAATTATAAGTCTTCTTTCTGGCATAATAGTGCACAAGAATGTTATGAATAGCTTTTAAATTTATTTACAATTCTGCAAGGTAGAGGTTCTTTGGTTTTAATTCTATGTGAAATAGACTTCTCTGAAATATACAGCAAATTAAAACATTAAAAAACCCCTAAAATTCAGATTAAATGACCTGGTTTTGATCTGTAAAATTACTTTAGGTTAGAATATACAAAAATCATGCTACTCATGAGTGATGCACTGTGTGTCCAAATTCTCTTTGGCAAAATCTATCCAGAAACTTAAATCAAGCACAGTGGACACATTGTTGGGGTCATATCTATACTCTTTCTTGAAAAACTGCATATAGGCCACGTTATAATAGAAAGTCCTTGTCTAGGAGAAAACAGCTGGTGTCATTTTCATCCTTTCTTTTGGTATTTATAATGAATTCTTTGATATCTACTTTTACATTTTTGGGGACACTTAGCTGTCCTTACGTATTCCTCCAGTTCCTGAAAAGTTGAAAGCACTCACAACTTTGCAACAGTCTGTGACAACCATATTACTTTGTATAAATCTAAAGATTTCCAGCTTTCCTTTGTAGAAAGAGTAGTTCTGTGACAGCTTCTTGCAGAAGCATTATTTTTTGGATGCATTCCAGTTTCTCTGAACATGACTTCCCACTGTCTTTTATACTTGCAAGAAAAAGTATTGCTGATTTCAAGTCCTATTTCAAGGTCAACCTTCTATTCAGAAAGATTAGAAGTAGTATTACTCATTTTGTGGGTCATGAAGTATATGTGAGATAATACAGACTCTTTTTAAAGATGCACAGTCTTCTTATGTGTGTTTGATTTACTCGGAGTCTCTCTGAGTGATGCTCTTTCTTGACACAAGACAACTCAAATGTTTTGTTATTTTTCATTATAAGCATTCTCAGTCATTTCTAGTGATACTAAACCCCTAATACTTCATACCTGGTCAACTTAGGAAATGAGAATATGATTTTTAGATCTAAAGAACTTTTGGAAATATTTGAAGGTGACATTAGATAGGTATTTGGACCTTCTGAAGTTTTCTAATTTATCCACTTCTGTGTTTTTTAATAGATTGTCATTTGGCCTTTTTAATCACTTAGCTCCATGAATTTGACACTTATGCTTCAGTTCTGCAACAAAAGAATTGTATGTACCCTAACATTTAAGAAGAACCTCCCCCTAACCCCCCCAAAATGCCCCAAACTATTATTTGGAACCCTATAAATAAATAATAGCAGTTATGCCAGGTAAATTAGTGATTTTTGTTTGCCTGACCATTTGCCATGTGATTACCAACATGGTGGAACCTGGAGGTATATTACTATCACTATCCAATATAAACTTCAATATAAAATAGAAGACTTCTCACGGTTGTTAACTATGAACTCAACAGTGTTTAGTATCATTATTACATATGCTACTTCATGCAGATATTGAGTGTAATATTCCATTTCAGTGGGCTGGGAAATCTCATTAATCTGCCTCATAGTTAGAGAACCTCCATGTGTATGTATCCTCTGTTGACAGTTCATCATACCTTCCCTCATTTGCATAATACACAAGGCTAGGATCTCATTATAATTTTTATCTAGAGCACCAGGTTTCCAGCTTTAACTCTGGATGTTTCATATTCAAATATAGGCGGGAATAGAAGCTGTTACATTAAGAAAAGAGTTAATCCAGTATACCATCAGCTATGGATTCCTTATACTTGAACAAGCTTCTTTTTTATCAGTACACACAAAAAGCTCACAAAATTTCCTCTTGAATCAGAATTGACTGAAACAAATCTACAATTTTAGCCTACTGCTGTGATTTTCTGAAATAATTTTACCAAAATATAGTAGTTATTTTTTCTTTGCTCATGAGAACATTTTCTACCCTAATGAGGTGCCCTTTGCATGACGCATCAGTTTCTGTGCCTGATATTGCATACCTGACCTCCTAAGAGTTACCAGCAAGTATTTGGCTATTATGAAGTAAAATAAGTTAGACATAAGCAGTAGCTCCTATTATTTTCCGACCAATGGACTGAAATAGAATAAAAATCAGTGTCTGAAAAAGGCTATAGAAGAGGACAACAATTCATAAGGAAACTTATTTAATTAGTGCGTTTCACTAGTGAAACATTGTCAGCCACAGCAATTCCACTTAGTAGGAAACTGAAATGGAATATTTACCATGACAGAACCTGATGTGAGGGACTGGATATTTGCAAGGTAATGAGCGATAAATCTAAAAAGCAGAAAAGGAAAATAATGAGAGGATCTACAACTGCTTTATAATTATCAAATTTTGTTAGGAATGGCAAACAGCAATGTTATCACCTGCCAATGTCTTGCCCTTTAGTATGAGTCTAAATTTCAAGGGCACAAAGTGGCAAGAAAAGTAGTCATACCTGTTCACACATAAGAAGTTCTTTCAGTATTGCTCATTTGTTGGTGGAGAGTAATTTGCAATTCTTTTAAGTTTTACTAAGTTTTTTACAAAACCAAGTAAAAAAAAAAAGCAGCTAAAAAACCAAAACTTAAAGAGGCCTCTATAAAAATTCTTCTGCTTCGCAAAGGCAGTTAGAACAAGTTGTTGAATAGAGTGTAGTAAGTACTTTAGGCAAGAAGCAAATGTGGAACATGATTTTAGTGTAACCTTCAAGTCTCAGCTGACTTGCACAGTAGCCTTAGTAAGAAAATATTATAGTTGCAGTTATTTTTCCCAACTCAGAATGATGGGAAAACTCAGTTGGGGTTTTATTGGAAAATCTTAACAGAAATGTGGGTATAACCAGAAACTTACTACCTTTATTTGAAACATACCTCTGTTTCAAGGATTTCACCCACAATGCATACGTGTTCTGATTGAAACAGTTATAAATGGACTCTGAATCTTTTGCCCTCCAGACTACGTTTATGTTCTTGCGGACTTGAATAACTGCACCTGGGAAGTTTCAGGAAAGCTTTGCAATGGATGTGCTTTCTTGTCAGTATGTTACACAATTATTAGTGATGTTAAAAATTGGTCATAGTATCTTAGAATCACTAAGGTTGAAAAAGACCCTTCAAACCGTTGAGTCTAATCATTATCCTGACACCATTACCAAGTCCACCACTAAACCATGTTTCTAGATATCATGTCTACAGGGATGGTGACTCAACCACTTCCCTGGGCAGCCTGTTCCAATGTTTTGACCACCCTGTCAGTGAAGAAATTTTTCCTAATGTCCAGTCTATCTGGTCTATCTAATGTCATCCATAAAAGTACATCTCAGAATAAATTTTGATGAAAAAACTACCTATGAGGGCTCTGTGGATAGCTAAGTCAAAAGAACCCCACCTGTATCTGTCCCATTTCCAAGTCTATAAACACTTCAACCTGAAGATCTGGTAGCCCTTATGCAAGTAGCTCCTGAGACCCATAAAGAAAATCCATTTAGAGGAATGGTTAAATTGATTTTTAAATATTAAATGTCTACCTGTAGTACGGACTCCTAAGTGCCTCAGGGCTTTGAAAGAATTAAAATTGGGTCTCTCTAACGTTACTTATTAGGATTTTAGATAGTTTTTCATCTACCCTGCTGGTGTCTCAGTGGATGGCCTTAGGGTATGACAAAGTCAGTTAGTGTTAAGGTGCAATGAAATCCCGCCAATTATTTGTGAAAATCACTCACTGAGATCCTGCAGTAGCTGACAATTGTTACGTATTTTGAAACTGTTAAGAAAACTATGACACATTTAATCACAAGTACATAACACATCTCTTTTTCATTACAAGACCAGACTTTCTATCACACATATTTAGGAATTCTTTGGACTACTTAGAATGGATAACACTAAAATAATTAACATGATGTAGAACTGTTCCTGCTGAGTGAAATCACATTTTGTGTTTCAGAAATGAAGCATTAAAGCTAAATATGAAATGCCTGGCACAACAACACAGAGAGTTTCTCTATGAAGTGACTGTGTGTCAATGACTTTTCCACAGGATTCCAGCACAGAGAGCAGTCTTCCTCTGTCCTGGGTTAATTCTGGCCAAACTCAGCACAGCAGCACAATGTGGGGCTTAGCAACCCAAATGTAGATTCACTACAGGTGAGATAATGTGCTTTGCTCTTCTACCTTTCCCTACTATCTGACAGAATAAAGGCAAAAGAAAAAACTTGAGGAGATAATATCAATATTCACTCACAGGGAGAGATTCTGTGAAAACTAATCAGAAACAATGTAAACTAGCATTAAACCTTTATGTGAATTATGTGTGGAAGATGATAGTTCTCTTGAATACTTCTATGAAAAAAAATAAGTTTCTCTCTAAAGTGTCTTTATTAATACAAGTTCAGAATTGCTGTGGCAAAGTTAAGCTATTTCATAAGTAAGCCATAATAGTGGTGAGAGATATGAAGAAATGTAATTAAAGGTGAAATTATAGACAGGTGAGAAGTAGAGGATGCTAAGTTGATAGATGCACCATATTTTAGCATGCATACTTAAATAAGGATATTTTCAATGCAACAAAAGGAGTAAAAGGCAGGAAAAGAAGAATTAAAATAAAAATGAAATAGTCTGTTAACTAGGATATCAGTTTGTATGAAATGTCTTGAGAAATGGTGAATTTAGCATTTGGTACATTTTAGATAATTTGGTAAATAAAAAATGTAGAATAACAAAAAATCTGACACTGAATGGAAGTGCTTTGCATAAGCTAATTGCATTTCTCATCTTTTGAGCATGTAGCTCTATTGCTGCCTTGAACTGGCTAGTTTGGACAGGCTGTGATCATTTCTATTTTTGCTCATCTGGTTTTCACTTTGACTATCTCTAAGCTGTGTCAGCAGAAGCGACACTGTCAAAGAAATACTCCATCCTTGGAGCTGTAGTTTTAGATTGTGAATGATCAAATTAGAGCTGAGCTTTTCTACAGCTTTTTTTGGTGTAGCAGCTGGACCTGCTTCCGTGTTCCCTTCTAAACTGCTCGCTGTGGATAGAAGATAGTGCAAGGTGTGAGTATGTGGATTAGCCATGCAAGGCGAGCCACTGTCTGATTGCTGGGGCACTCGTCTGTCACTAGTTTGATGCAAACCGTGGTGTCTTCTCAGCAAGCAACTTTCTACTTGTGGTCGGGAGGCATGAAAAATTTAAAGTGTATTTCCGAGCAAATATATGATGGATTGGGAGATCATTATACTCTGAGTACTTCCTAGAGACATGTATTTTACTAGAAGCAAATATCTGTGTAGCAATTGTCTGCCGTCATTACTTGCTACAGTCTTGACAGCTCTCCCACACTAAGCAAAGCAAAAATAAATAATTAATTAGTATCAAGGTTTTTTGTCAAATTTTCCTATGACAAATAGTACCAGTGCAGAATGAACATTTTTACATTTATTTACAGATTTATGCCAGTTGTGTGTTGGCTTGTGCTGGAACAGATGTTCCTTGAATGAAACATTCAGGTCCTGTATACGTGTAATTTTGTGTACCTAGAACCCTGCAGGGCTATTTGGAGCAATGGCACTTCTAAGGGGAGTCTTATTTTATATGGGCAAGTTTCTTAAATGAGCGCTGCATGCGAACTTGACACTGTCTGGTCGCATAAAAGGAAACTTGGTTAACCACCAGAGAGGTCTCGGACGACTTATCACAAAGTACAGAGCTGGTACTTCTAGCAGATTCCTGACTGGTCTAAATTCAGTGGAAGTAATTCTAAATGGATACAAAACTCTGATAATCATCCTGTGTGATATAGATGGTTTGTCCCATGTTTCACTTTTTAGATTTAGGAAGATTTTTTTTTTGGACTTTGTTTTTTCTTAATCCATGTCTTTACAAGTACCAAACCCACGTTTGTTTTCAAAGACATATGCCTGAAGTGTTTGCTTTTCCAGAAGGTCCTTGGATTCTGGCAACCCCAAAGGTGAGCAGACAGAAAATCAGGCAGTTTGTTGTTTGCAGCCTTTCTGCATTTACTCAGTAATTCATCAAACTCAATCTGTTTTTGCAAAATGCTTCTGTTTGGCAAATGAGTGTTTTGTGGCAAAAGCTCAGTTTAATCAGAAAAATCCTGTTTAGTTCTATTCATTATATAGTAGGAGAGAGACAAATCAGATGCATTTCAGTCTACTAATCACAGAGCGTGACTGAACGACTTTCAATCGTGTCTCTATCCTTTTTCTCTTATTGCTGTGATTGATACCAAAATGAGAGCTATGAAACCTGCAGACTGCATTGCAACTTTTTATACTGGCAGCTGTCAAACGTGCATTTTCAAAATTAGCGCTGTATACTTAACACCTCATGTGTGGAACGCCGTCCTCTGAGCTGATGTTGCTTGAGTGTGCTTTGAAGGCATCATTTGCAGGCCGCTTAAATTTCAGATGATTCCTCATTGTGGTTGATAGCATCTGAAGTGCACATGAAAAATAATACAATTGTAAAGGGAATTTAGGCTCTGGTTGGGACAGTACTTAAATATGATTTTGACTTGGAAGGACTTAGGTATGCGACTGCAGATGGATAAAGGTATATAAATCTTTTCTTGAATTATTGACTGAACACTGAGTACTTCATGTTCAATCAGCAAGGAAAACATCTAAATAGTGCACTGAACCTAACAAATAGGACAGGATGGGATATACACTTGTCTGGCTCGTGCAAAGACACTTGATACAGCCTGAGGACAGCTTTGCACAATCACAGCTCTGAATAACTTTCAGGCAGCAGTGCAGAAGAAACAATAAATGAAAATTCCCTAGTGTTACTATATTTAAAGAAAGTGAGAAAAGTAGTATATAGAGGAATAGCTCTGTGAAACTTGATAAATTATTGCAAGTCAAGATATCTGACAAACACATCTTTTCCTTCAATCTAAAGCCTACTTTTTGGTTTTATGCACTAAGAAACAATAAAGAGTTTTTCCTCTTAGTCTCTGTTGTTGATATCTTGGTGTTTCCAGTAGTAAGTCGAATTTGTGACATTTTTTTCCTTATCCTTGGCTTACTAGTGGATGAAACATGAAAAAAAAAAAGGAGGACAAAGGCAAAGGGGGAGAGAAATACAAGTTTGGCTTATTGTCTTTCTTTGCTTAGATCTGCAACCTAAATTTATTTCAGCTCTTGGCTGAAACATAAAAAACAGAGAAACAGAAGATGTTTTTAGCTAAACAGTCCTCATCCTCTCTGCTGAACAGTATTGGCTCCCATCTATAATTTCTACTTTATGGTAAAGCAAACAGAGGTTGTGGTAGAAGACAATAAAAGGTATTTTCTTTTACCTACTTTGCTTTTATTCCTGGGCTTGTATTCGTTCTCATCTTCTAATTTTGCAACCAGAAGAGTCAAAAAGTAAGTTTTAGGACTTGGCTATGCTAATAAAATATATAGTATGGAGGGATAGGGTTAGTCACCCAGTATGCCTGTATTATCATAGAACATGCTGAGTTGGAAGGGGCCCATCAGGATCATCAAGTCCAGCTCCTGGCCCTGCACAGAATACCCCAGTAATCCCACCATGTGCCTCAGAGCATTGTCCAAACTCTTCTTGAACTCAGGCTTGATGCTGTGACCACTTCCCTGGGCAGCCTGTTCCAGTGCCCAACCACCTCTGGGTGAAGAACCTTTTCCTGATACCCAGCCTAAACCTCACCTGACTCAGCTTCCTGCTGCTCCCTCAGGTCCTGTCACTGGTCACCACAGAGTGACTGGACACCACGGAGATCAGTGCCTGTCCCTCCTCTTCCCCTCACAGGGAAGTTGCAGACTGCAGTGAGGTCTCTTCTCAGTCTCCTCCAGGCTGAACAGATGAAGTGACCTCAGCCTCTCCTCATGTGGCTTCCCCTCAAGGCCCTTCACCATCCTCATGGTCCTCCTTCTGACGGGTACATTGGTATGATAGATGAGAATTCAAGTATGTTTAATAAGCATAGTGTTTAGCCATTAAATTAAGAGACTATTTACTATTTTTCTTGAGCTCCTCCTTTGAGACATAAACTTAATTTGTCTTTGCTTTTCAGTAAGAGAAACTTAAATGCTTAAAATAACTAAAAAGAAAAAAGATAGTACGGTGACTTACAAACCTCTTACAGTTATGCTAAAACATGTGGTTCTCTGGCTGATCTGGGAATCCAGAAGGAAAAACTAATTTATTTTATATCCCATGAATGGGAAAGTTCATTAAACTTCAGGCTTCTTGGGAAACAGTTTAGTATTGATTGTGTTTAAGACCAGAGGGCTAAAAACTGGAGAGCTTAGCAACTGTTTTAAATTCGCACACAAATTTGCCCTGTGACCCTGGAAAAATAAATTAATTTACATTCAATAGCTCAAATCAAGTCATTTTTTTAAAGTAAGTCACTTAAATGAAGAGAAAAATAATTTAATTTCTTATCTTTTGAGTTTAAGTATATCTGGCTAATGTGGATGAGAATTGCTACTGCTGGCTTTTCTCTGTGAAAATAAATTCTATTTATCAGAAGCTTAAATATGGATAGAGATATCAGTATAATGCCTCAGACTTCAAACCATGGAAAGTGTGCCATTGCTAGCTAACTGCTTTTTATTTGAGACTGAATACCCTTTTAAAATTTTTTTTAAGTCTTCATATTAATCAGTTTCTTAAAACAGAATGTTAATAAAGGTTTTCTGACATTTTTAGAAGTGACTACAGCTGGCTTAACTACATTTTGCTGAAACTAGATGCAACCTTTCTAAAATTTTGAAACCATGTTGTGGGTCAGAACTAGATGGTCATTAAGATCCTTTCCAACCCAAGCCATTCTATGATTTTAGCTGTCACAAAAGTTTTCTGGAGCAGGTTTTGTCTTCAATGGGGCTTTGGGGGTTTTCTTTGTTTGTTTGTTTATTAGTTTGTTATTGACTCCTGGGCACTGTAAAACAACTGACTCATTCTCCTAGTGAAATAATTTTTAATAAATGACGAGTGTGTTCCTGGGAGATCACATGAGAGGTGATGTATTCATGCATTTTATTGATTTATCTAGACTCCTGTGAGCCCTAGCTTATAGCATTGTGTAAGGTTTTGTGGGATATAGATAATAAAAACTTTTGAGAAAGGTTTTCTTGCTCTCCTTTGCTTGCACTTTTCACTATTTTATCCAATTTTGTGGTAGGTATCATCTCTACAAATGGAAGAGAGCTTTCACTCTGTTCTGTTCTAAAATCTCTAACAGTAAACAGGTAAAATCTACTGGTACTGCAACACAGAAAATTTGTTTTATTGAAAGACTTTATTCTAAAATGTCAAAACAAGGAATAAGAACCAGATCTTACAAAATGATGGAAACCTAACTTTTGTCACAATATGACAGCCAACATCTTCACTGCTGATATTACCCAGGAAATAGTAGTAACCTTAGATACACAGGAAATTTTGTCCTGTTTCTTAAGAAAAATGTTGGCGAATATACTCCAGATAAAACCTGAAATAGCTAATCCATGAAACACATGTCCAGGCATACTGCTGGGATTGCTGTATAGGATTGCTTATTATACACTACTGACCAACACAGTTCTTCATATATAAGTGTACATAGAGTGTAGAGCAATTCTACAATATATAGCAAAAAAAAATCTTCTGCTTTTAAACACCTGATAGGTGAATCATAAAAATATCTTTATATGATTTCTTTCATCCTTTATCATGTTCTTCTGGAAAACAAGCCTCTATTTATGAGATAAGGATTTCAGGGAGTGGGGGGTGTTGAAAGGGCGAAGCTGTGTGGTTTTGTCATGCATTTAAGTACGGAAGCATGAAAACAGGTACCTCTGGTATTTATTGGTCAATAACAATAAATTAAGAAATGTTTAAACAACCGATTACCTAGTCGCACTGAAGCTATTGCAGACTTTCTCCCCTGATTTTAATGGAGCTGAGATTTCATCCGAAATGCTCAGCTTTCAAATCTTAAGGTATTCTCATGTTAACTAAGTCTTCAAAAGAAAACTATGTCACTGGTTCTTTTGCTGCACCTGTCACTCTCCTTGTACTCTGGTAACAAGTATTGGTAACCCATCAATGTAAAAGGATTCATTCATTCGAAAGGATCTAGCATTCATAATTCCTTTAAACCTGTGCATCGTGCCATACATTCAGAAATGATGCCGTGATAGCATGTACATGATATCAATAGGCACTAGTTAGCCCCTGAGACAGCTCCCAAGACGTAAACTACAAGGGTAGTTACTGTAACCTATAGTTACCCTATAGTATACTATAAGGGTTAAAGAAATTCTGAACTTTCTGGCTGAGGAGTTTTTCTGTGATTTTAGAAGAATGCAATTGCGATTCAGCGTATTTGGAGCTGAGCAGTTGTAAACTCAGGTTATTCTTGTGTTCTGTCTTTAATAAAGCCTAGTTTGTCTTCAAATTTTATGTGGAATTGGAGTTTTGGGAGCACCAGGTAACCACTGTTTTCAGTGAAGAAATTACTGACTGCTACTCCAGGCTATGTTTTATTAATTTGCCTTCATCTGACTATAAAACAAGCATTTAATTGATTTCAGAAATCATAGTTGGTTCTTCTGTTTTGATTTTCCAGACAATATGATCAGTGCAATATTGTGTATAATGTTCAGTAGCATTCTCAAGGTGGCTGCTAAAACATCTCCTATGTATCCTCTGTAAAGGTTCTCTACATTTTGCTGCATATCTCACTTTAAGAGTTTGTTGCGTATCTACTTCATTCATCTGAACACTGTGGTATTGTTTCAGTGTTTGACTGCAGTTCAACCAAAAGTAGTGAGTTTTCCGACATCTTTATCTGAAATAGTATAATTCATGTAGGTATCCACCGTAGCATATTCAGCTATAGCATTTCAATTTATTTCCTTTAACCTTGGATTTACAAGTCTTGCTGTTCACAGGATCGTCCATGTGCCTTGGGTGTGTGCCAATTTCATCAGCTCTGAATGGAAATGGCATAGTTTGAGATTACAAGTTGCTCTCCAGTGTTCCCTCTGTTTGTCTATTAATTTCAGGTTTGCCCATTAATTTCACATTTTGCCTTATAATTTCACATATTGTGAATTCTTGTTGATAATATGAAGCAATAATGTAAGCTTCTATCAGTATGTGTTATGTCCTTTGAAACTGATCATTGTTTGCTACTCATATCTTTGAAATTCTCCATTTTGAATTGTCTTGAACAAGAACTGTCTTGTGTAGAAGTTAAGTTCTCCTCTTGCAGACTCATGTGCTATTGCTTCAGATTTTATAAATAAATTATATTTATGATCAAAGTCAATCAAATTCAGGGACATTTAGCTATAACTTTGAAGTTAATAGTTCCATATTAATTTTCTATACCAGTATATTTGCCCAAGTTCTAAGCAAATTAATCTTTGAGTGTTATTTTTAGAGTTCAAATTAAGTATTATCATTTGATATGGTTTCAGAGCTGAATAGCTGTTACTGTAGATTCAATTTCTGTCCTTCACTGGAAAGAAGGGTAGAAAATCAGTAGCTGCTCCTCTGTTCAGTTAATTGTTCATAGCTGTAGATAGTTCGATAAATACTTTTAAGTTATTTTGTCCTAGGTAGTTTTACAGGAAGCATGATGAGTTTTGCTCTTCAAAATGTTCACTGTAACATTAAAATTTGCTTACATCTCAGGTTTAAACTCCACTTGCTCCATGGACTGGATCCAGTCCTAACTAAGGGGGCTTACTTCCCTGGGTTTACAGTACACAGTCCAAAATAAAAATCTATTCCATAGTTATGTATGACCTGATATTTTTGAGATTCATTTAATGTTTTTAAAGAAAAAATAATTTAGTCTATCCTATCATGTTTTACATTGTAGATGCCTCATGGCAGAGATTAATTCTTGCTTGAAGTGCAAATACTTGAATATTACTTTTATGATTCTAGTGGGGTTTTCGGGGATCTGCTGAAATGAAACTTCCAGTAACATTCCTGTGTGAAACTGTGATTACTACAACTTTAAACTGAATCATTTTAATTTAGTAATTTTGAACTACTGAGTTCAGCAACATAGCATTATTAATTGAAATTAAGATAATGCTCGCTAATGAAGTGTGAAATATCTGTCGGTCAGATTGCAATTAGCAGCTTTGCTTTCTGTATTTTGTTCCAAATGTGAGTTTGCTTGCTATGTTTTGCTCTTTTTACATTATTCTATTTTATCAAAATGCTGTCAATTCTCTAGCTAAGACAAATTAATTCCTAGCGGAAAGTAGTATCAAAATTCAGATTGCAAACTAATGAACTTTCATGTATTCACATTGCATATTCCGATCAGGAACAAAACCTATTCTTTTGCATTCCACACATTTGTGAAGAGATGTTTTAAACACTGCAGAAAAATTCTGAACTTTTGTGACCTGCTTTTCATATTATATATTTGATATTAACTACAGCAGTTCTGCTTAGGAAATTATATTGTATTTATGCAGGTTAAAAAAAAAGACAGAATCAAACAATTGCACACCAAAGCTACTAGATCAGTTCTTAATTTATTTTACAGGATTATTTTGTGCAAAATTTCAAGTATTATGAGTAGAATGTGCTTCAGTGCTTTAAAAATGGTGTGTGTGGCAAACTATATTGCAAAGTAGTGAACATTAACAGAAGAGAATTCCTTTTAGGCACATTCACTGAAGAACAGGGATGGTGAATGTGACTGAGAGGTCACAGGAGGTAAAGCCAACTCGTAGCCCATGGCCCAAATGCAGCTCAAGTGGTCGTTGATTAACATGGGAGAAAGTAGGACCAACCCCAAAACTTCATTCCTCATACCCAGACTTCCACAGCTTAATAGATCACTTTCCTTATACATATGATTGAATCAATTCAAACTTTCTAATAGAAATTTTTTGCAAAAAAAAAAAAAGAAAAAAAAGGCAAAACGACAGTACCATGTATAAAAGTAGCCGATATCACTCACACACACGCACACACACACAAAGTATGATTCAGTAAAGTATTTCTGTGGCTGGAGCTGGTAGGATTGCTGTGTTGCTCCTTGGCTTTTTGAAAAATTTTTTTGCCACACTTTTCTCAGACTGCTGTATAAGCAAGAACTTAGAAAGAAATAATTTTATTACTGAAGACACTTGAGCTTATGCTTTCTAAAATTCGTCTGTTTTAACTGTCTTCTGAATTTATGAGATACCAAATGTGATTAGGGGAGTAATTTGAAGTAATGCTATAGCCTTAATGCAAAGGAAGTAGTAAAACTTGGAATAATATCAGAGGCGGTAGATCAGTGTGACATTCTATAACGAGCTAAAAAGTTGCGAAGCATATGTGAATCACTAAAGTTAATTTCTTATTTACATTGAAATATTTGTGCTTGGATACTTTAGAGCAGTGATATACCTCTAGCTGATGTTTAACAGTTCCTTTTTAGTCCCATCTAGCCCTCTCACAGGTTCTTTTAAGGCATATGCCTTCAAACATATTTCTGCAATGTAAATGGATTACATAGGTAGAGGGGTGCTTAACAACGTAGTAATACCTTTTGAGAGTTTGATTGCTCTAGTAGAATATTTCTGTCTTCATTATTATACCAGGAGATTAGTTGTATATAATCCTATCTCGCCAACATGACGAAAATCTGTAAGCTAGAGTCACTTCCTGAGATATTAAAGTGATGTGTCTTGTCAGAAAAGGCAGAACATTCCTCATGTTCTTCAATGGCAACAAATCCCCATTAGCCCAGTCTTTAACCTGATAAAAATCGGAATGTGTTGAATTAGTCATTGTTTTTCCAGTAGACTTGCTTTCATTTTAGATTTTGTACCTCATAAATTTTACAATGAGTCTGAAAAAATTCCCACAATTAATATAACAGTCAATAATGGTACTCAAGTTTCAGTAATAGCCAGAATTATATGCATGAACCTGAATTTCTTCATCTTTTATTTGCTGAAAAAAAAAAAAAAAAGCTGGCCTTGTTCAGCCTGTGTCTGATTCTTGCCTGAAATTAATGAATATAGGTTTGGTCAGGGTTATACTTCAGACGTTAAATATAAATGGAATTAATAAAACATCTGTAGAAGTTGGCATTTGAGACCTACCGTCATTCATCAAGAAAATTCTCATAGAAGTACAAAATCTTCATGTGAATACTCAGTTTTATATAATTTATTTTTTTCTGTATTCTGATAAGGAAAGTTTTAACACAATTAAGCAAAATTAAAGTATTTCCTTAGGAGGAATAGATACATGCCATTCAGTTATTTTTGTTACTGTTTTTTATAGCAAGAAGGTGGACCTTTCTCTTCTGGGAAATCTCACATATCATGTTTTGTTAGCCAAATAACTCCTCTGTGGCATTTAGTAGCAATGATATTTAGGGACATGCAAACTTTGTTCAAAGATGAGCTACAGCTAGGACCTACTCCTAATCAGCTGTTGTGCTAATTAGGAGTGCTACCAGAAATTTAGGAGAAAGGAGACTGCATTAGTTCCCACCAATTCTTCTGATCATCCTGCCTTTTTATTCCCGTAGGTGATACTTATAAAAGAAAATACAAGAGTATTAATATTTCTAAAAGTACTTCATATCTGAAGGCAGTTGCTCAATCTGCTCCTATGAATTTGTCTTTAACTTTGTATTTCTCCAGTATTTCAGTACACATACTGCAAAATGACAATAATGCACAGAAACATGTTTAGAGAATAGATGTGACATTTGACATTGTTATTTTAAGAGACAAAGGTAAAATTCTGCTTGACCCCACCCTTCTTCATCGTAGTGCCTCTGTCATCTCTAACAGTGCTTTAGACTACAACCATATAAAATATCCTCAGTAGATCTCACATGTTGTATAACGATGTGAGACTTACTGGTATTTTTAAAAAGATCAGTCCATATTCATAACAGTTCACAGGCACCGAAGGAGGTTATACAGGCACCGAAGGAGGTTATACAGGCGCCAGATTTTGCTCCTGCTATTTAACTCACAGACCTGCCTTTCTGCATGTCTCAGTGCTGTTACTTTCCTGTGTGCCATCAGGGGACAGGAATGGCAAGGCATCTGCATAGTTACAGCATTGCCTTCCTTTATATAGTGACCTGTGATGGGGAAAAAAACGCACTTTTTTCCGTTATTTTGGGAATACCTTCTTGACCTGTACCTATCGTATTGACTGGGGGTAAGGAGCAGTGAACTTCTAAACGAGCTATTGCCTGAACATGTCTACCACAACTGAGAGGCAGGCATGCAAAATGCTCTTCAAGTCTTACAGTAGGATGATTTTCACAAGAACTTTGTAAAATAAAAAGTCTTGTAGTAATGCATAGATCACAGATAATACCCCTTTAGCTGTAGGAGGTTATTATAGTTTCTTCCATAGAAAAAGCCATTGGTTTAATATAAAAAATTATCTGCCCAATCTTCTAGTGCTGGCAGAACCTCTGAGTGGAAACAAACAAACAAAAAAATGTAATGAAAGTGGGAAGTCATTTGTGAGAAGGAAAGGAATAGGTTTCCATTATGTAGCAGAAGACTTTGAGATGTCAATTCCCTCAGAACTCAGTCCCACCGTTCCATGTCACCAACAAAAATATTATCCATGGTGCCAGTACTGACCCGTGAGGAACGCCACTCGTCACTGATCTCCACTTGGACATTGAGTCCAAACTAGAGCGTGATGATCCAGCCAATTCCTAATTCGCCAAGTGGTGCACCCATCGGATAGATCCATGTCTCTCCAGTTCAGAGACAAGGCTGTCCCTTTATTGGATGAAACTGCGTACGGGAAAAATAAAGCCTTAGTAAAATGCATTGTGCACAAAGTCATCCTGATGAATTATTCATAGAACTGATGATTCAATTAGGAGAACATTTTCCTTTCTCAGGTGTGAAATTCCATGCAAGCTGAAAGGGAGCCTTAAAAATAGTAATGGGTGCAATTATATTCAGAATATGTCAGATAATCGTGTCATTTTTCAATAATGAATTAATTAGATCGTAATATTTTTCATATGCACACTCTAATTGCTTTCCTCTGAGGATCTCAGAATGATACAAAGAGCACCTAATTAGGCCTCTAAACAACCATTTGAGGAAATCATTGTCTTTCTCTTCTCACTCTAAACTGAGGTGCCAAGTGGTGAAATGATATTTCTGCTAACACACATTGAGTTAGAGGAAAAATCGAAGTATGGATTTTTTTTTTTCCTTTATGTTAGAACAGAAGGTATTTTCATTTATAGTGTTTATTTAAAAATAGGAAATCATGAACACTTATGTATTCAGTCCCCATCACAAAATATAAAATGCACCTCTTCTATTAAAAAAATAAAAAAGACCATATTGAACCATGTATAAGAAAGATAACTTCTAGGTTTCAAGCAAACTTCCTAAGTTGAGCAACCCTGAAAGAAATAATCACAGAGCACAGGTTTATTCTTAGCAGAAGTCACTAAGTACTTTCTCTCATCTATAAAATGTATTCTCCTAGTAATTTCTGATTACCATTTTATTATTTGCATACAAAGAAATAGCCATTATTTGTGTGAACTTTCTTTTTCCTGTTGTCTTGGCATGTATCCAAATACTGATGACCTCAAAAATATGGCTTACTAATTTTAGCATGATGAAAACAAAATCAAAATTCAGCAGTATCTGTTACAGAACTGATGATCAAGTAGATGATGGTCATATATCCTTTAATCATAAAAAGGTATATGTTATGCTAATAACAGAACATATATTGTATTTGCTTAATATTACTAATAACACCCAAGCTGTCAGTTTTCAATTACAGTGTCTCAAATATGTAGTAAATTACGCCTTTATACATTAATAAGGTAATCATCCAGTGATACTAAAAACTGAGAGCTGGGTCCACAATCAGTGTTTTGCAGGATGACTAATTAAGACAGCTTATTTCCTAATTAACAGGGAGATTCTTCTTGGCTAATGTCCCTGCCTGACATATTATTCTAATATGATTTTTGTTAGTTTTTCACCAAGATCAGCAGTCCTCAAAGGACTTTCATTCCGCTACTTTAGATTTCTATTCTGTTATGCTTTTTTACCTGCATTTGACCTCTGATACTATTATGGTATATATATCTTAAATATGAGTCTTGACGAAAAAGTCCCTGGCTATATAAAAGAGCTCTATTTTTTATAATGGACCTTTCCCAGTTACTGGAATCTATTGAATGTCTTTACAGGGAGAGACCTAGAATAAAAACACACACACACAATTCTCAGTTCTTCAATCCGAGTAAATGTAGCAGCATAACGAAGAAAATTTATGAATAGACTTCTGTTAGCAGAACACCTAGACAAGTGCTAAAGTTTTAAGTGTGTCATGAATATGAAAAACGACGTAGGTTCTCCTGCCTGAGATTTTGCATTATGTTCAATGTTCTTGTGTTTATTATCTGTATTATAAGACATGCTTGTTTGGAACAAAAACCATAAATGGTAGGAAAGCTGGGTACGTCAAGGTATCTTCAATGTGTAAGTACAGAAGGTTCTCAAAAAATAAAGGTTATTTTTTACTCTCTCAATAATTTCCCCCATCACTTAAAATGGCAATTAAAAATACAAGTAGGACATAAATTGAAGAAATTAATAAAATCCAGGCAGCCCTAGTGTTTTTCTAGGAAACACCAATTATTAGCATACTGCACAAACCCAGATGGCTAAGAGTGATGTTTTAAGGATGTTTTATGTTTATGGATTGCAATTTTTTCATCGTAGTTGATAATTGGCTATTTAATTTTTTTTCATGGGAAATAAATCCAAGTGTGTCTTCAGCTATTTTTAAGATTTTCAATTAACCAAAATTAATTTTCCATTTAAATGTCCAAGAGAACTAAAATAGTCTATAATACTATAGACCCATTCAATAGCTTAATTATGCAGTTTTGTCTCTAGTTAGATTTGCTATTTTTATTTCATTGTATCATTCTTAGGGTGTGGAAATATTTGCATATTTTTAATTCTAAAACAGCTAAAAGTATAGTTAAAAACCAGTGAGACCACTGAAATTTTACAGTCAATATGGATTTGGATTTTCAGAATGAATTAATTATATATTTTTGTTAAATATATTTTAAAAGAAAACTTGATGCATAATGGAATTTGTTGGGGTTGTAGGAGCCACTTTCCTTACCACTCGTCTCTGTGGAATCACAAAGTGGCACACTTTCTGTTTGCTTAAACTTAAGACAAAGGATATGAGCTGGTTGTATTCGCATAAACCATGACTGTGTTGTCTCATCAAAGAAGTTCTCAGGAAAGGACTGGTGAGTACTTGTTCCAGACACAGAAGCTGGCAAGGTGAAATAAGTTAAACTTTGGTAATAGCTTTATCCGATTAAAAGAAATATGATATACTGGTTCTGGGGGAAGTGTTTAAAAAAGGAGGTGAGTGGCAAACAGAAAACCTTGATAATGAATCATCTACTGAATGTCATTAAAATCAAACCAAGACCCTGACAAAGGGCACCAAGAATAACAAAAATGCAATTAATTTAAGCTTTGTTCTCCCATAATTACACTTTCAAGAGGAAGTTTATTTATGGGGGGATCAAGCAATTTTATTTGAAGAATGCAGATTTCTGCCACTGAAACTATTTTAAGGGAGGTCAGACTGGACATCTTAAATGTTAACAAAATACACTGAAATGAACAAAAAAGGATGAAACTCATAGCATAAGTCCTTTTAAAAGGCTTGCAGCAAAGATACTTTTTTTTCCTATGGTGATGAATTTCATTGGCATCTATTGAATTTGCAACAAAGATTGGAAGGAAAAAATACATGCAAAGGGAAAGACAGATTCAAAATTCAACTCATTCTCAATTCTAATGCTCCCACTGTCATACTCCATTTGAAACTTAAAAAAGGAAACCCATTGAGCTGTCTTAAGTAGATTTTGCTGAATGAAAGTTTGGATTCTGGTAATGAGCAAGAATTACTGAGAGGGCATTTCAGACTTGGTTTGAAGCTGTGGAATGGATGAACTTCAGAAGAGTCAATCTTACCTTTCCCGTAGTCTTCAGAATTTGTAACATTATGTATTTGAAATGAAGATACAGGGAAAAGTTGCCATAATGTTATAAAAATGTTCCCTTAAACTTATAATTTCATGGTTCAGTTCTAAATAAATAGCAGGAAAAAAACCCCTGAAATATATAGCTTGTGTTTTATTTATCACATTTTAAAAGATCAGTGTTTTCCTCCACAATTTTATTATTCTACAAGTACAATAGTAAGATGGCAGAAGAAAGACATTTAAACTAGAAGTTCCTAGAAGCAATGTGTTTCCTATAAAATATTAGTGGTTTCATAGCCTTAATTGCTTTCCAGTGATGCAAGTGAAATAACACTGTGAACCGTGCAGGCGGTCAATAAAGGACAGGAATGTCCGACCACCACAGGAGACACATTTCCTACAGAGCAACTCTTCCCTTCTCTGACTTCTCCAGTCCTGATTCCCAAGGGGAGACGTATGAAAGACTTCCAAAAGACAAACCTGACAAATGAAGCTTTTATACCTCTCGAAGCTACAAGTCTTGAATTCCACAGAATTAACATCCATTTTTATATTCCAATATAATTCTCTGATTCATCTCTGTTACACAAAATCAGAAACAGTTTTTCTTTCTTTTCCAAGTGCTTCTCTCTTCTAGTGTTGCCCTTCAATCCTTCTTCTCTCATTATCCAGCACAGGCATTATCTAAATATAAGCTAGGAATGGTAGCATCTGATCCTGTGTGCAGTCTGGATTTTTCTCATTTAGTAGAAATAAATGTGATTGTAGGCATTTGTTTTCTTCTGTTGTATTTCTAATATCTATTTTCAGATTTACCAAGTCCATCTAGAAAAAGTGTCAAAGGCATTCGTTTTTCGACATAAACAGTGACAGACTTACTTTTGAATACTTAGGTTCAGCCCAGATTTTTTTTTTTGCAACACAGCTTGTTAGTCTCACAAAATGTACAGCACAATAGGAAGGGGACCGAGTTGCAATTGATAAATGGGAGTAAGAAAATGTAGAATAAGTTTCCTGGTTTCACAGGCAGTTTTGTATAACTGTATGCCTCTGAGATCCAGTTGTGTCATGAATTTGGAGTTTTTTCTGGTGGTTTGTTTGGGGTTTTGGGGGGAGGTTTTTTGGTATTTCTCTAGAAACATGCCTTCCTAGGAGTGATTATTACTACTCATTGTACATATTACATACGTCCTTCATCAACTTCTGCTCAATGTCTGTCTGGAATTCAGGCTCATTCAAATCAGGTAGCTGCATACTTCATCTGACAGAGCTTCGTTTAAGTGCCTGTGCTATACAATCTTGTCCAGCAGAGACTGACAATACTTGTTCTTTTTCCAGCTGCCCATATCTGAATTACATTGTGTGTTTTTGGTTTTTTTTAGGACAACCTGAGTATTCCTTAGTATATTATAAAGAGAATTCTCCTGTAATATGTCAGGCTGTGTGGAAGCAGAGGGAGAAACAGGATATTACTGAAAAAAAGAAAAATAAAGACAATGAGAATAGAAGTATAAATAAGGATAATAAAAAGCTGATTAGTCTCTTCTATCTGGAGTGAGAGATCATCATTACGATGCCATTGATGTTTGCATGAAGCCAGCTACAATTTCAGACAAATCACTGCATCTTTCATAGATTAAAACAATATTTTAGATTGAATTGCTTTCGCTTATTAAAATATCACACAATGTGGAAATACTTAGAGCAGAGAAAACAGACAGATGGCTCAGTAAATTAATCTATAAGCAGCAACAGAGCATAAGGTTAGTTGCTGACATTGACTGAATCTTGTGGAAGGTGGTAGAAAGATGACAGTATTAATTAGTCGCAAACATGAAGGTGAAAAAGGTTGTGAAAAGCTTGTGAAAGGGGATGAGATGGGTTAAGAACCTGTCATTTAAAGGGAGGGTGGCATTTCGCATTAGAGATTTATAATTGTGCTTAAAATTCCCTACAATTTTGTAACATTTTGATTGAAAGCTCTAGTTAAAAACATTATGAAAGTAGGAACATGTATCCAGTGTTGATCTACATTCTTGACTTCGATTTCAAATGCAGCCTCCATTTGAGACTGCTCCGATTTTTTTTTCACCAGTTGTTAACCATAATGCAGTGAAATGCATCATATAGAAAATAGAAAATAGGTCAGATGATACTACAAGGTGCTTTAATTGCTCTGAAACAGACATTTCCCCGTTCTTCCAAATTACTCGAGATGTCTTCTTTTACAGTGTTTCCAACTGCAATATATTTTTGGGTAATATATTAGTATAAATTTGGAATAGAGGATGCTCCAAAAGGTGCACTATTATATTTGTGGTAAACTGTATGCTGTGTTCCAAGGTAGACTGCGTTCTTAGACTTTTTTCTCTGTAAGTGAAAACATTCCTAATCTTTAAATTCTGACATCATTACATTATAAAAATGACGTTAGATATTTTTCATGAATTTTTTACAAGGTAATCCAAGTTCACTGACTTTTCTGGAGCTGTATAAATTCATATTAGCTGAAGACCAGGCATTGAATGTTTTTGTTTCACTATCATTTCTTTCTGAACATGATTTTGAATAAATGCTGAGCACTCCTACAGGTACCGAATATTGCATTCACTTGAAATAATGCATTTTAAGGTTTTCTGATGAAGGAAGAAGGAACCAGTGTCAAAAAACCCCCACAGCACTGAGCACAAGATAATATTTCATTGTATGATTTAAAGAAAGTTTCAAAATTCTGCTGATCTTTTATTTTATGACAATCCATAAATAGATATTAGAAATACATGACACAACGGTACATAATTGCCAATTTTAAAAGGTAAATATTACCTCGTTTATTTTCTAGTGCTATTTGACACAACTTTTCTCCATCAATAGCCTAGTGGTGACAATTTTGTATTATTTTCACTGAACAGATTTAAAAGCAAAAAAGAGACAAGGACCTAAAGTATCTTACTACATATTTGCCAGAGTTCTTTGACTGATTTCAGAAACAGTTTGGTGTGCTGAGTGGGAAAGAGGGTCCCTTGAGTTCTCTTTCCTGCTTTAATTGTATTACACCTCAGTGTCTTTTATCCAAGATGGCTTACGGGTTGAGTGTATATAATTTCACATTTCTCATTAGCTCATTTCTGCTTCCTTACCGAGATTTTCAAGTCAAAAAGACTTTTTTCTTAAAAGAACAGAAGCAAGAATGTAATTTCTTCTGAGATTTGTAGAGATCAAGACTGATTATGGGAAAGCAAATTCTTGGATGTTTTTCTGTTAGTAACCTCTTCTATTTATAAATGACTGTGTTGCAAAAAAGGAAAGTAAGAGCATGTTTATGGATGATAAAGATTTTAGTGTAAAAATAATGCTTGAAAAGACAAAAGCATTTGACATTAACTCATCAGTGATTTAAAATTTCCAATTTATGTATTCATTTTTCTTAGCCTGCACTTGACTTTAATTTTATGCCCTTAAATCCAACTTTAAAGCCTCAGAAGAATTTGGCATGGTCCATGGATCATACAGACATGAGAGAAATCAATTTGCAGCAGAAGCTAAAGAGTGAATATTTAGGAGATGGGAAGGAAGAGAGACGACATTCTCTGGGATATGTTCCACCAAAAAATGTTTGATGCTGAAACTCAGGTCCTGAAATGGTGTGTGATAGTAAAGAAAAATCATATATGAAAGAAGGGACTGGAGGCATGGTTTGGATGCTGATAATCATCCTATAGAATGAATAATACATCACAGCTCTGAGAAAAAAATCTTATCCAATGCTAGGATATTTTTCATCAAGTACTGATTATTAAACCTATTAAAAGTGAATTTAGTTGCAATAAATAAGTATCTGAAAGCTTATGCTTATCTTTACATGTTCCCAGATTTTCTGGGTTAGAAAAAATACTGAATCTGATATTTTGCAGTGCACTTCTAACCTAAAAGAGTAATAGATTAGAAACATCTCCAAAAGAGAGTGTTTATCCTCTAGAAGGTTTACAAAATGGTGAACATAAAATACATAGCTTGATTCTAGCCACATAAGTATCTTAAGAAGACTGAGCCGTTAGTTGAAACAAAGTCAGACCATTCTGCCTTTTTCATAGCTGTTAAATTTCAAGTAACATAAAGGAGATGAAAACAAACATCCATGAGTCTCAAAAAGACAGCAAGAAAAAAAATAATGGCATGTTCTGGCCTGAGCCTTGGCTGAGTTGGGTAGGGCTGCAAGCACAGGCACAGAAAGCTTTGTCTGAATGCCTAAACCAAGAGCTACCTGTAAGTTCCTGGAAAGAAATCATGCTGACTTTCAGTGCGAAGTGTTTGGAGATGTTTCATAACTGTTAATCCTATTAAAACATTACCTCTGGAACCATGAGAAAGAGTAAGGAATTGCTTATATCCAACACATACTGACTCTCATTACTATGTGCTTACATAGCTGTCATTTACCTGAGATACTGATTTGTCTGAAAGGGTTTGGTATTGTGCATAATACATGACCGCATGCAAATTAGAATGAGTGGAATAGTCTTTTAAAATTAATGTTAGTTCGTATCTAGAACTCCGTTTCAAGATTTATGCTATTATTTCAGTAATGTTTTATAAATGTATTATTAAAGCTGTTTTTTACATAAATCTCATTGAGAACCAAGGCATGGTTTTAAAAATTCTTTTCCCCAGCCCCACTCCCCAAATCACACCCTTGGTTTGGAAGTAATTAGGCATTTTTTACATTCTTACTAAAAACCTTTTATAGATTCATTCCTTTAAATGGTTTTAGTTAGCAATGTTTACCTCATAAAACAAATGCTTTGTATCCTCTGAAGACCAATTTACAAAAAAATATACATTTTCACCTAGCTTAATGTGCATACAGTTCTCTGTGCAGTAAGATACTGTGTGGCATAATGAAGTACATCTTAATAAGAGCAGTGCCTTTTATTTCTAAAAAATTGTTTATAACCTTGAATTTTAAGTCTATATGACTTTGCAAACATAATCCCTACAGACAGAAACTATTACCTTTGTTTTTTCTTTTCATCTTGCTAAATTTTAAAAATGCCTCCAGGTTTTTATACAAGAGGAAGAGGACACAGCCACACAGATACATACATGCACACATGCACACACACTTTGATTTTTCATGGTCTGTCCTCAAGAATTTGATTTATTGAAACCCTTAAGGTTTATCTCGAAAGTGCGTTGAACACATTCCGAGAATCAACAGATCTGGAATTGGAATATTGTTATTCTCCACTTATGCTCTTTTAAAAAGAGGAGAAAGCATTCTCATGTAATAAAAATAGGGTCTGTTTTAAGGTCACGTGGTCATCTCTAACCTACCTGATCTTTATCAGCAGTTTGTGCTTAAACAGAGCAATTAACACACACTTCTTTTTTTTTCCCCTGGAAAATATGTGACAATAATTTTTGTACTTCATTTAGCTTGGCACAAGCATGCTTTCCAATATTATATATATAAATAAAAGTTACATATCTATTTATATTTATATGTGAAAGAATGCAAGGAATCTAGTTCATTAGTCAGTGTAATAATTTGTCAGCTTTGAGTGCTATGTTATTTCAGAACACTATCTGATCTCCTAGTTGCAGGCTAAGCATGATTTACATTCTTTGTCAACATTTTGGTTAATTCTTTTACTTTTCTATAATTTTTGAATGCTTGGTCCGATTTACTAGATTCCTCAGTAAATACTCCTTTTCTTATTCTTTTGTTTGAGGAAACACATGAACAGTTCTGTACTATACAAGTTCTGCTCTCCATTTATCATATCATCAGAAACTCTTGGCTGATTTGGAAGCTGTTTATACATGTAGTCCCAGTTACATTCCATTACCTAGTATGCACTGATAATAAAATGGCCTTCTCCAAAATTACCAGTGTCACCTTGATTTCCACAGGTGTTATTTAACAGTGATTGTACTTTTCCAGTTTTATTGTAGAACAAATTGCTTGTGATCTCTGATGACATGCAGCTGGTAATGCAGGTGCATTTATAACACAGCCTAAGGAAACAGATTGAATATTTGAAGCAATAAATCTCATTTTGATTTCTCTAAGATGGATGTCAACTCTATTTCCTCTCCTTCTTCTTTTCATATGTCAAATAGAATTTATAAATGCAATTATTTCAAAGACACTTTAAATAAGGAAAGGAAATAGAGAAAAATAAAGGAAGTGACAGGTGACAATGGCATCAGAATTAAAAAATACATCAAATATACTATTATTGTAACCAACATTGAGAAAGCTGGACCATTCCAGACTTGCTTTATCTTTTGAGGTTATCCCAGATGAGTCTGTTTGATTTTCCACTCTTCGACCTTAGCGAGTACTGATTGGTTACTAGTGTTTGAACAACTGATTTTCCTCTGCACATATGGTGGTGTTGGTCTGGCCATGGCAGGGGATACTGAAGGAAGAGCCAATACCATAAATCGGGAATATGTAGTTAAGAAACAAGTGGCATTGACAAGCAGCTGCAAGATGGCCCAGCTTCAGTGTTCGGGAGAGCTCTGTGGTCAGTAAACCAGTTCACTGGCATTGGCCTTGAGCAGCAGAGCCAGTATCACAGTAAACGTGTTCTGAGAGAGGAAGTGCTAACTGGCCTGCTGGCTTGAATTACCCTCTTGGTTTCCTTGTGTAAAGCCTCACTGGAGCATTGAAAATGCCCTTCACGGTAGGCAATTTTTTGCGCAAAGAGAGGTTGACAAGACAGTGCAGCTGAGGCTACACATGGAGCTTGTTACAAATGTCTCATTCTTAATTCAAGGAAATCAAACAACATTGAATGGTTTTGAATTGTTTTTCACCAGGCTTTAAGATAATTTTTTGCTCATAATAACTTTTCTAGTCAGAATTACACTGGTTCAATCCCAAGAACTAAGGTTGGGTAGGGGATAGTGCCGTGTGGTCTTCGCTGTTTCCATAACGAAGCCTTGGTGAAGGCCTCTCAGCTGATGTCAGAAAAACATCTTCCTTTGACTCCTCTCAGGAATCAGTTGCTTTGCTGGTTTTTAATTCCTTTTAAGAAAAATCTAATGTCATTTACTTCATTAATTTAATATTTAGTACAGGCTGACTATATTAGTGAAACTTTGAATATTTATCCTCTTTTTTTAAAAAAGGGTTTTGTTTGTTTTTTTTTCAAAGACGATATATAAAAATTAAGGTCAAAAACCGCATTGTGATATGCAGATACTCTTTTTCAAAGGACCATATTTTATTTACTTCAGCTTTTAAAAAATTATTATTATTATTTGTAGTAGTAATAGTAGTAGTACTAGTATTTACATGAGCTTTTAAAGATTCTTGGGATCAGGCATTTTACAGGAAAGTCCTTACAATATAATTGAAGGAACAGATTAAAGGAATTGATTTCTAGAGTGAGACTAATCTCAATTAACATTAACTTTCTCCAGTTAAGAACTGTGCGAAGTTTCTCACTCTCAGTTTTAATTGCTTAACTTCCAAATACATTCAACAGAATTCTAGACAACATAATTGCAATAACTTAGGAAATCACTCTTCTGAACAAACTTATGCATCTACTTTCAAATGAGATGTACTGCTTATTCGAAGTTAGCTTCTGTAATGACTAGATTTTGGCAGTAGAAACCTTTGGAGTACCAAAAAATAAAAAAAAAAAAAAGAGGGAAAGATCACCTTTTAATAGAAAGGTTCTTCTGTTCCAGATGTTACCTTTGTGCGTTGTTTTCCTTAGACCTGGGTATTCTGATAAGAAGGCTACTCATGTCCCTGGAATGAGCACTGATGCGGTTAATGGCATTGTCTTGAGTTAAAGATTTGTCTCAATATGCCAAAATCCACAGACAAAAATTCATCATTTGGCACAATCAAATACAAGTCAGTAACTCTGATGACTTTTACAGTTAAAAAACTCACGTTGAAATATATAAAAGGTGATAAATAATCTAGCTGGAGCACTTCAGACTTTATGGAGTTTATTAGGAAGTGCCTTGACAGTACACTGTCTATAGAGTAAACAAGGGAGGTTCGTCAATCTTTTATCTTATGTTTATCTAGCATCTTATCTGCCTATGATTTACAAAAATTTCATTTAGTGTCTTTATTTTTCTGTTATGTAATTGGCAGAGAGGATAAACTGAGCTAAAAATTTAAGAATCAGTCTGCAGCAGATTTCAATGACAATTATTCATCTCAATATCTTTGAGGATCTGGGCATCACCATTTAATCAGTTGTAATTCTCTGCTCTAACGTTAGTTTAATGTTATCTGATTGCTGTTCACTGCTGATGCTCCTGAATGTTTGTCCCTTAAATAGTAACAGAGGGGTACCTCATCTTCGTAATCTATTATTGGATGTACACCAGCGCTACTTTGCCACTTGAGTAATTGCTGTTGGATTCTGAAGTGTTTCTGTTTGGGTGAGGTACCAATAATTGTCTGCTAAATAGGAACCTCTAAAAAGAGGTAACAAACCTCTCCAAGTCTCAGAGGACTGTGAAGCTGTAAATGGAAACACTTCTACTGTCAGTTACGATATTGGAGTTAGAGTGAAAAATACGGTGCCATCCTAAGATAATGCAGTACATTTCAAATATGGCACAGCTTGATACAAAATGAGGAGCGGAGCAGTGTGAGACTTGCTGAAAAAGCTGCTAAGAGAAAATCACGCAAGGGGCAAGCGGGAAAAGCACTATCAAGCCAAGTAAGAAAAGCATTATAAAGTGATTGCTTCCTCTGTACATGTACAGCTACATTGTTGTACCATTGCCATCAGTAGAGAAGAAGAAAAAGAAGATTCATGGTCTTGGTTTTCATATCCTTGTGTAACTGGTAAAAGAGAGAATGTGAGTACTAGATAAAATAGTTCAAACTACAGACAGCAGAATTTCAGAAGAATTTCAAGCTGGAATCATGACAGCTCAAGTGATAAAAAAAGTGTGATATCATAATGATTACTATGTTTTCTCTCTTGTCAATATTATTAGTTATCAGACTTTTTTAAGCATTTCACTCATTTAAAACTAAGAATATATTTGTAGCTGACGATTTAATATATGCAGAAAATTAGATTAGAAAGTACTAGCTTTTCAATGTAAATTCTGTAATGACCAGAAATTTGGATTTAGCAAAGAATGTTCAGGCAAGTACTTTAAAGTATCTATTGAATCTTTTCTTCTTTCTTTTCAACGTTTGCAATAATTGTATCTCCAATACACAATCACCTTATGGGTTTGCATTGATTTCCGAGGTTTGATTATCTTGCCAAACATTTGATGAAGTTTTCTTAGAAATATTTTCAGTGATGGGAAATGAAAAAACCTGCCATGTATGGCAAGGTTTTAATTTTCTTTTTAAGGAGTGTTCGGTTTCTGGAGCCTGAAGGAGGAAAGCTGTGTTCATATGACCGACTATAGCTTTTTATGTAGACTCAATAATAGCATATGTGTATTCATAAGGAAAAACATTCATTTAATTCATCAGGAGGAGGGTAATTACCTCAGTATGCAGGTTTTTGTAAAATCCTGTTGGGTCACAAACTAAGTTAATCTATGTTTAGCTCAGATATGATAAATCCACTGTGCTTACATGTGCCCTTTTATATAACATTTGAAAAAAAACCTCAACAACTTGAAATAGGCAGTTGAAAAAGGACTACGATTACCACCATGTATGTGACCAAGCCAGATGTCAATTTACTAAGAATAGTTCTGGAGAGATATATCACCCTTTCGTATTACTTCTGATTGCTATTATAATTAATTTAACAAATCTGTACACTCTCAATGTAGTTTTCTATGCAAATCTCTAATACTAGGTAGGTTTTTCCTTTTTATATTATTTTTTACTTTTAAAATTTTTTAATGAGAGAGTACCTCAGATTTGAGGAACTACATTTCTGTGAATATTTAGGAAGATTAAAATCTGAATCCGGTTTTGAAAAAGGATCTTTAATTACATAAGGAAACATTTTCTTATGACTCAGCACAGTCTCACTTAAGCTCATTGGGTACTAAAAGTGGCTCAGCTGTGCTAGAAAGAAACTAAGAACCAATGACACACTCAAACATTGTCCCACTGCCTTGTGTGGATTTTGTAGTAGCGACTGCTGTGAAGACACAACCTGCAAGCACATTTTAAAACCTGTTTGGCTTTTCCAGATGTCTTTGAAAAATTGGTGCTGAACTGTGTTTTTATATAAAGTTTTTTTGTTCAGAATTCCAGATACAAAGTGCACACTTGTACGTTGCACGTTTTATGTGTTTTAATTACAAGATTTTCATGATAGCATGGATGTTTTACTGCAATAATTCTTGGAAGGAAATATTATCCCCAACTTAGAAAAACAGTAAACTTAATTAACACAGGTTTTCCAGTGCCATTCATTTCAATAATCATTTTGAAAAATTCAGATCCAAATGATCAAATGGTAAAACTACCTCCACTAATTGGTGCCCTGAGCCACGATGTGTTGGAGGTTGCTCAAAACTACCCAAAGGCGTGGCACTTACAAAGTATAAAGACATCAACATGTTTTTTTCTTTGCTTTGCTCCCATGCAAAACTTTTATAAGATCATGAGAATTATGTTAGTATTAAAAAAAAAAAAATCTTGTGTAGTCTTCAGTGTTTGCAATCCCAGTTGTTACTTTCTCGCACTTTATTTACCACTGCACAAAACTATGATAAAAAGGACAGATGTTACAGAGCAAAAATGTCACATAGGTGTAAACTTTATTCATATAAGCAAGAATTTTAAGAAAAGTACTGGTTTCATGCTTAGAATCAAGATGTGCTTCTGTACCTGCAGTTGTGGGCAGCAGTGATGATAACATGGTAACTCTGAACGTACTGAACCCTTTACAGTGTTTCAAATGTTATTCTGTAAATTGTATTCAATATTTATTCACCCAAACAATGGGATTTTTTTTTTTTTTTAACAGTAATGAATAAGGTACAAAAGCTTTTAGAGCTATTTCAGTGTCTTGGAACATGAATTCTAAAAGGTGTATAAATTTTTCATGATGACAAATATTTCTAGGGACCACCTAGATAAGAATGTATAATGCAATAAAATAACTGTGAGTGCTGAAAAGGAGAGCATACAAAGAAAGAAAAAGCATATTTCATCTAAATTGCTCATAGGGCTTTTTACTCTGTCAAATATGACTGATATCATTTGACTGATATAAATTATTATTGATTTGCAGGATCTGAGAAACTTTTTAAGCCCGGACCAAAGATTTTAATCCTTTCTAGTTTTTAAATAAGATTTTTTTATTATCCTTTACAAAAGGTTTTATGAAGTTATTCATTTGATTGTTGCATAATAATGACTGTAGTTATGTACCACATTCACAGAAGATAAAGAACTGCCTCATCAGAAAGAATTTTATGTCCAGAAATCAGGCCCAAATCCACACAGCTCTACTATATATGTACTGATGTCGCTAGAAGTTCAATTTGTCACAGACTAAATTAATGCATTTGATAGAATTTGTGTCAGGAAAATCTAAATAAGCGAAAAGAATTAGGTTCATAGATCTACTAATGACTTATAAAAAGGTGTCATGAAAATGATCTCCAAAAATGACCTTCTCCAAAGCCTTTTGCATAAGCAGCCTCCTATATTCAGGACTGTAAAGATACCGTGAAGGGTTGCTCCGATACAACACGATGCAACCTTTTATTTAATCCATAATGGATCACAGCCTTCCTGCTCTAGTAGTTAATATTCAGTAGAGCAGCAGACATGTAGGCACCAGGCTCTGGATGAGCAGCATGCGTGGACTGGTTTTTGTGAGATGAGTAAGTATTGCTTCTTCCTCTTTGAAGCCATATGGACAAAAAAGCAACTTGAAGCATTGGTGCAAGCATTCCTTCACAAGGAAAGTCACTGACACATCTGGTCTGTTACCTACAGAACCTGGGAGTTAATTGAACAGATATACACAAAGATGTGATGTCCTGGAAGAGGTAGGGCCTTTAATCTATAAAACTGGCTGCATTTAGCTCTATTCCTGCTACAAGACAACAGAAGCTTGGAGGTCACATCACTCTCATGACCTATTAAAATCCATAGGAACTTTTCCATTGACCTCGTTGTATTTTGGATGAATCCCCAGTTCAACAGTAACTTCTTATTCTGATTATTTTGCTGATGTGCACAAACTTCTAACCATTGCTGTGAAGCAGCACCTTTTGTATATAAATTCCATGATGGCATTTATAGTAGATCTTGACAATGGCTGACAGTGCTTAAGATACGTAAGACAAAAAAGCCCTGCAGATCAAAATGAGAATTTCAGAAGAAAATCAGTGCTCCAGAAGGCGATTTGGCCGTTGCACTAGAAATCAGCAGAGATGGGGTTAAATGCAATTGATGTTACTCTGTGAAACATCAATGCGTGACATTTCACAGCAGTTAGTATGCCCAGATGCCCCCAGAGCTCAGCTCGTTCCTCCTCCATTCTCCACTGCGCTTTGAACAGTAAGACACCGCTAACAGGCAGCTAGCCCATGTGCTTTTGAGCCACTTTGCAGCAAAAAAGAGCAACACATGAGCTGGACTTTTGTCAAATCCTTTCTGGAAATCTGAACATGCGATGTCCATTGAATTCCATTTTTTGTCTCCTATGGTAGTCTTTTCTTCAAAGAAACCTAACCAGATGGTGGAGCTTGCCTTTCCTTTCTTAGAGGCCATCAGTCTTTGCTCACACTGTGTATTTCTAACTGTTTTTCCTGTTTTGATCTCTGAGAAAGACTTTGTAAGACACTTCTGCAGCTGAAGTTTAACGACATTCTCAGATATGTTGCAACTCTTTTGTTAATCTATGGCTCCGTGATAAGTAACTGAACCTACTGTACTTCAAGTAAGACATCTTGAAAAAGTAAAACATACAGAAGCTTCCCTGCAACTCTGGTCATAAACCTCAGCTCACTATGGGTAAATAGTAATGACTTCCATTTATGAGAGCACCTTTTAACCCCTAAGATCCCAAAGGTATTGCAAACTATTGTCCTGAATCTGCAGTCGTCTATTTCAACAGACAGACAACAAAGTTCTGCTGTCACAGATGGGTAACTTCTTGCATCATAGAAATCACAAGCAGGATAAAATTGTTCTGCTACAAAACAGAGTAAAATACCTCGTTAGGAAGAAATTTATGTTGCCGTCTTTTTAGAAAATTCTGGTACAATTTGTTCAGCAACTTGAACATCATCATTCAAACTACATTTTGCCTGAAAAGTAGAAGTCAAGACTCCAACAACATTTAGACATAACCCCAGTAGATTTTGAATGAGCAGATGTTTTAAATTTAGTCTGTGGACCTGTTTTTCCTGTGTGTTTCCTATGTTTCGCAAATGCATGCTCCATATGGACTTTTCTATACTACTGGATTACTGTCACTGCCTCAAAGGGCAGTTACGTATTCTTGTGACATTTTCTATTCAGATACCACCCAGGCCAAACACTTTTTAGCCTTTACGATACAAAACAATTCTGAAAGTTATGCTTGATGATTCCATATTTACTCATGACAGCATAAGAACAATAATCGCAGTGAAATCATCTAAAAACTGGCTCTGTATTTCTTTTGGAGGTAATAGTCTTTCAGAGGATCATTTGTATTAATGTCTTTGCTTCTTGTCAGTCAAAAAACAGCCATTGTTCATGTGCACTTACGGTGAAATCAGAGTTTGTGGAGGAGTATAATTCCATGTCCTTTAGGTACTATAAACAAGTGTATATTATTTGTCTATTTTTTGTGTTATGTCATAACTGTGTAATCTCTTACAGATATACCAGAGGAAATTCTGAAGTAAAGTTGTGTTATTTGTTGCTGACATACTGGAACTGAAACATCCTGCTGTGAGGTAGGAATTACTCAACAGACATCAATTACTGATATAACATTATTGGTTTATTTTCAGTGAATAATTTGGAAGTTATAGCCCTCTATATCCTCTTTGGAACCTAACAATAAATAGAACTTACTACTGCTATTTTTATTTGCTGTAGTTACTAATCATATAAATAAATAAATAAATAAATAAATAAGAGTTTCTATATTAGTCATGTCATGAACAATGTTATTTCGGTTATTTATTAGGTCACCAATGCTACATGATACTGCTTCTGCTCTAGACACGAACTAATGGAATTATTTGATAAAAATATAGCCAGTGACAATAGAAAATTAAAGCTGTTTATTCATGCACAAATGCCCTTGATTGTAGACAAATAAAGGTGATCAGAATAATAGTACTGAGAAAAATTTGCACTACTTTCCATAATGATGTTTTGCACAGCACAGCTGTAACAGGTGGGTAGCAGCTTCGGTGACCAAGGACAAAGCTGTAAAAAGATTAACCAGATGACATGTTAAATTTCAGTTTCTACAGTATGGGGTTGATAGGGTTTATGTTTAATTAGCTGTTTTAAATTAGGAACTCTACCTTCAGTTCATGTGTCAGCTATAGAAATTTTGTATGTCTTGAAATTTAATTCCATTTAGTGAACGGTCTTTCTTATCCTTACCACAATCAATAAAGTATATTTTCTTCTAATCTTTGCCTTTCTAATCTAAATTCTCTGAGACAAAGGCATTGTGCTATGTGAAGCATATCTAGTTCAATACAGTGTTTGTCTTGGTGGAAGAACTTGTAGGCAGTAATAAAACTAATGCTTGTTATAAAATATAGAAGGGAAATTGTACACATTTTACTCTATTAATGTACATTTTCAGATTTTCACTGGATAGTTGATTTTCTTTAATTTTTATTAACTGGAGGCTGTTCAGTTTCAGGTAATTTCAGTTCAAATATTATAAATCGCGGATTATAAATGTGTACAATATACTGCAGCAATTAAAATAAAAAGACAAAAATAATCCATGTTTTTTCCAGTAATTCTTTTGTCCCGATGGTTATATATTGGGACAAAAAGAGAGGAAGAAGACTAGAGTTAAAAAGCAAAGAACCACACAACGTGTATAATTGCTTTTGGGTTTTCACTCAGCAAAAATTTGTAATTTATAATTTCTTTGTAATCCAGGCCTGAGAGGATACATGTAAAACCTATGGTAAAAAGTCTTAATATTAGGTATGCTCTTGAGGGAAGAATAAGTACTATTTTATTGGTGGGTAGTTTAGTTAGAGTTATGCATAAGGATGTGAGGTTATTGTCAGTTTTTCAGGTACAATACCTTATTGTCATTATTGACCAACTCTTACTTCTTCAAAAGAGAGTAATAATTTGTTAGTGCTTACTTAGCCAGTTCTGCTTGTCACATACTGACAAAAGCATCCCTTGTTGTCTCTTAGTGATCAATTTATATCTTGAATTTATGTCCCTTTATGTCCTATTTTGTTTTTGTATAGCCTTCACAACAGCAAATATGTGATGGAAAATCATAAATATGTATATTTCCAAAAATGAAAGGTTTAGACATAGGAAATAAAAAATTAAAATGATACCTTGCTTTTCAACATGCATTTTGAAACAGCCATGCTAATGGTTAGGTAGAAGTTTCACCCTTAACACATCTTCCCTAACTGTACTTCCTTGGAAGTCTGATAAAACTTCTACTCATAAAGGATCCCCTAACAGTTTCTGATGGATTATTTCCATTTAAATATGATAGCAGATATTAACAGACAGATGGATTATATTTCTTGCTGATCATCAAGTAAATTAGTACCAGCCATAAGCATAGTTACCTAACAGTCTGGTTGCCTTGCTTTTTGGTTTCTTCATCAACTGTCATCTATTTATTATATGACAGTTCCATCATATAAAGAAATTATTGCTTAAATTCGATTCATTATGACAAAAATTCTGGGTAGTAGGCATCTCCAATCTTTTCTGTCGTGATTCAGATAAGAATATAGTAATGGCTATAGTGGTTCAGTCAGTCTTCTCCAGTAATGTCATACATAGCCTTAAGCAGATACTCAATAGTATGACAAAAAAAAAGAAAAGCATATATTAATAATACCTTCTAATAACACTGTTCTGACTCATCTCCAGGTATTTCTACCTCAAAAAATACTTGAGGAGATTTTCAAGTGTTTAGTAGCCCTCAGTTCAGTTTTGTGCAGTGTCCCTTGTGTACATCAAAAGTTTCTGCAGCTACACCATCTTCTAACTACAAGTAAACCAAGCCAAAAGACTCAAGTTTATTAACTTGTACAAAAAAAAAAAAAAATTCTTAAAAAAATTACGTTTTTTACATGCCTAGTCAGAAAGGCAGTTCCTGTAACTGTGACCCAAAGCACAGCACATGACTTAGTAATACTAATTTTTCAATACCTCTTAATTGAACAATCCATTATCAGTCAGCAGTCCTAGGATTAATATCAGTAAATCTGGAAAATAATTTACAGGGAAATAGAAACTTTTAGCTCATGAGAAGACGCATTTTTCTTTGAGAGAAATAACAGGGCTCTTGGACACAGATGATTGATTTTTGCAAGGTCTGCCCTTGTTGAGAACTAAGCAGTCAGCTTGTTTTTATTGTGCCTCTATACCAGTATAATTGTATTATTGTGGCACTTGCCTATTTTCAGTTTCGTTGAAGTACCTGAAGTACTTTCTTAGAACATGGGTTTGCCGTGAGAGTTCCCATATCGAGGTCTCTCCTGATGTCGATATGAAATTCAGAATCACACTGTGGAAGTGTCATGTCCTCCTCCTTCTACATACTCCTTTAAACTAGTGCCTAAAGGGTGATGACAGAACCACCTAAAGGGTGATTGATAGAATAACAGTCACTTGCTCTGAGTTACCATTCAGTCCGTATAGAGCTGCATGTTGAAAGCTCGCAGGTACATCCTCTGAATTCATGCATTCCTGACTATTCAAAATACTGTAACACATCAGGAACGTGACTCTCACTTATTCCTTTATTGTGCCACTTTAGCATATGCATATTTCACATTTGCATTAGCACATTGCTTCATGTTTTGCCTTGCTTTGATTGACATTCAGCATACTAAATTACCTCGGTTCTTGAATATATTTAACTGATTATAGCCTTGAGACACCCTCTGACAAATGGCTATGCTCTAATTCTGAGAAGCAAACATTCTGATAATCAAAGGAACCTTCTGTTTATGCACTTCTCATCTGGCAGTATCACCAAAATGCTTTTAAATTAGTCTGTGAGCTTTAAAATTTATAGGTTTATAAATACTATTATCTAGTTTCATGTTTGAAGTTATAAATCCTTTTCATGCCATGTCACTTATTTTAAGTTTATTCAGAGTTCTATATCATCTGATTGGCTTCTATTCCAAAAGACAATTCATGGCCTGGAGAAAACCTTTTTTCACTATAATTTAGAGAAAGATATAATTATGACAGTTAGATCCAGCTAATAACCAGTTATAAGAGCCATAAATCAGATTTCTGAGGATGATAAGGAGGCTAGAAAATATTATATAGAGTGGTGCATTCTCTAGTATCTATATCAACACCTATTTTAAAGATTCAGAGAGATCCAAACCTATTTCATTTTTGAGACCCAAACTTATTTTTGAGCTAGTGTTGGCAGAGAAGTTCTAAGAAACTACTACCACCTCAGGAAGAAAGACACTGGTTATATTTATGTGTTAGAGCACAGATTTTGCCAGGGAATTCTGATCTGAGTTTGGAAGATCCTTGTATTCAATTGAACAAGCTGCTAATTCTAATTCTAATTCTAATTCTAATTCTAATTCTAATTCTAATTCTAATTCACAATCATATTACAAATAAGAATTTTTTCTGCTCTGGGCATAGCCTCTCTAGGCCCAAAAATTACATCATAATTAAATGAATCATAGCTAAAACTTACATAAAACATGAAAAGTCCTAGGTGTGGTGAATATCCTTTTTCTCACATACAAACTTTCTGTTGGAAAGAAATTCCTATCGGACCCAAACCCCAGAATCAGTATGAAGCCAGATGAATATAAGATTGAATTTTCCCCCTTTCTTTTTAATGCATTGATAAAACTTGATAAGAAGTTGACATCTTCAGTCTCACAAATAAAAAGGGAGCTGCAAAGAGAAAACTGATTCTCCATTGTCTTTTCTTTTAAGCATCAATATATTAATAAAAAAACGGCTGACAGAGGGAGAGAAAACATGATTTGTGAGTCTAGTAACACCTACATTGGACCTGTTAATTTCATTTGTTCATTGTAATTTTGAACTCTAAATTAACAGTACAGTATGGTCAAGAGAAAATTAGGCTGCAACTTCCTTACTTTAAAAGTATATCTGGTGTGACATATTAACATATTTACCTCTGCCGTATAGATAGAAAGCTGAATTTTCAGCTCAGGTAATCTTGAATCTTGTGCATTTGTAGCAGCTTTTTTTCTGGGGATTTCTGAAACAGTTACATTCAGGGATAAACAAATTAGTTTGGAACAAAGCTATTGTCTGTGATGCAGTGTCAAAATGCTGCTGTCGTCATGTGGGATCTGTTGACATATCAAGAGAGATTAAATGGTGTCCTGGAGGTCACCTGATCCCTGCCTAAACAAAGCAGAACTAATTCTAAGCTTGTAATGAGAAGAGTCAGAGCTTAACAGCAGTATAGATATTTTAAAAACCTTAAAACTATATTACAGAATAAATCAAATCTACTTCATCTATTTAATCTATTTCATGTATCTGTGACCACAAAAATGAAGCCTTCTTATTGCATCTTATGTTTGAAAATCGAAAAAAAAGCTGAACTGGGGCCAGGACACTTCAGAATGTGCTCCCTTCCTTCTCTGCTCCAACTCCGAGATCTCACAGTGATTTAAAATGTTCAGTATTCTTACCCTCATTTTTTTTCTGAAAGTGATAGAGTAACTGAAGCGTAGAAAAGTTGAAGTGATTTGCAAAAGTTCAGAGTTTATGACCTTGCTAGTCAGTCATGGGATAAGAATAGAAGCCAAGACCGCTGGCACTCAGGAATGGCCATTAGGCTGTACCTTGCAGCAAGGACACAGTAGAATAAAGCCATTCTTCATATGCCTTTAAAGCATGTATTTCAAAGCCTATGATAGTACGGAGACATTGAATGCAGAACTGACGGTACACAGAGAAAGCAAAACGTTAGGTTGTGTAGTCTGTCCTCCTACCACCACGGCATTTTAAAATTTTTCAGTGTTTCATGAAGTATGGCATTAATCATTGATGCCAAATAATAGCAAACATGAAATAATCAGGGCTAAGGTACCATGTTTGTGGTGCATGGATGTCACAATACAGTCCTTTTTTGACTGTACTGTTTGGAAAGAAGTAGGATTAATTTAGTGACCTCTGTTATCAATCACAAAATACTATTGTCTCTGGCTCTAGTTGGCAGCTAGACTGGAATCTAGGATACATCTCACTAGATACTGGAAGTTGCTATTAGCTTTGCTGAATTCTATCGTATTTTGATTGTTCTTACTCTTCACAAATGACACTTTCTGCTATGTCCTTAATGCCTAACTTTTATCCACTGCTGTTGAAAACAACAAGCATATAAATAATCATATTCTGTGGATTGATAAATAATTACTTTGTCCTTCTGAACACCTTTAAATGAACTTATATCTTCAGTGGTATTTGAGGTCAGATAAGGAGGAATTTCTTCTCCCAGTATACTCATCATTTATCAGAAACATGACTGACATTTGCTTAAAGATATAAATCAGTAATATCATCAGCCTTCAACAGTGAAGATCTGTGAGCAGAAAGAGTTATGTGTGGTACTGCAAAAGGCAGCATACCTTCCCTGCCTATTTTTGACAAGGTGGTGAAGGGAATCCTTGGGATGTAGATAAGAATGTGGCAACACTTCTTCCTTTCCTTTTTCAGATATATTTCTGTGACACTGTACCTGGACATTTTATTCTTAAAAGTCCTCATGATTCTGAGTCTGAGTGTATTCAAACATGATTCAGATTCAGATAGGGGACTGCAAATGCTGATCTCCATAGGACCATGAAAGTCATGTGTCTGTCACCTGTTCTTGTTCAACTACCCTTTTGCATTAATTCCTCATAAAGCTTACTAAGCAATGCACAGTTACATTCGTAAGACATAAATTCATGAAGGAAATATATTTAGAACTAAAGTAGAAGTAACTCTCGAAACTTAAGCGTGGGAATACTGAAAAGTGGGAATATAGTTAAAGCTGGAGTTCCTCAACTGTTGTTAATTAATCTCAAATTAATAAAATAAATGGACCAGAGTCTTCTGGATTATCCATCCAAAATACTCTTTTCTAAATGGCTTATGGAGCAGATCCTGAACCATTCCAGTCTATACCAGTATATTAAATCAAACCACAGTTGTCACCATTTTACTGTGGTTCGAAACCTGTGAATGACCAAGCCAGAGGCTCCATCAGAAGTCATTCAGATACTGTTAATATGCACCACAGCTTCCAGAAAAGAAACAAGTAGCTCAGGCGAGGAACTGCTTTTGCTGTCTTACTCTAGTTTAACTGGGTTCTTGTGGAAAAACAGTACATACTTTTCAGGTGTTCTCTGTGCAACTGTTCTTTAGCCCAGCCAAAACACACTTCTTAACAATCATGTTATTTATTCTAGTAATTCAAGTAGATGAGTCCCAGTTAGTATGCTGGCTGTCTGCAGTTCTTTTGTTTTAGTGAATCGTATAGGCAGCATCTTACATATTTAATACATGACTCTTTTAAATGTCATAAGCACTGTTTGAATACCACTGTTATTCAGTGAGGCTGATATATTGCCTAGCTTTATAGTGATACCAGAATTGATACCAGAATTGATATTGAGAAGACAATATACCAGAAGACAAGGAGTTTCCTAGATGTATAAGTTTCAAAAGAAGATCTAATACCTCACGTGAGAGGCATTGGAACAATGGAAAGAAAGTGATGCGTGTTGCAGAATTTCTCAAATCATTGTACCAGGTACATGTTGACTTTGTGTCTTAGTGTTTGAAAAACATCCCCAGAGACATTTTGAATTTTAATAGTTCTTAGCTGTAGAAATATGTGTTTAGGCATTCTTTTCCTCTTCTGAGCATTTCACAACTGATGCTGTAGAATAATGTGTATTGTGATAGTTCTCACACATCTTATTTAAAAAAATGACAGGCTATATCTTATCTAAGATGCAGATATACAGCCCTGGCTTTAACACAGAACACTGGAAAGGACACAGCATGGAAAGTCCTGGTTATAATTGTATTCTATCTGTCTACTACTGTTACTATTTGTAGCAGCAAATCAGAGTGCAGTCTGAAATCAGAAGATAGTGCTCAGCTTAGTTTCTTTCTGGACAATTCTGATAAAGACAATTCTGCCTTTATATAAAGTTTAATGTAGCTCTAGCAACATTAGTGCATTCAAACTTAGTGTATTGTGTTTACATTATATTCTGACTATTTCAACTTCATTTGCTTTCAGTGCACAACTTTAGTAAGTAAGCACTTTGATTCAGTGGAAGTTTGAAATGTTCTAGATACCTGGCTTTTCCTTTGGCTCTGAATTTCTCTGTTTACGGTTTATCTTGTGGGTCTCATTTGTCATGGATATACGGCTTAAAACAAAGAAATAAACTGTACATTTACAGTCAGCCATCAAACAGAAGTAAGTGTCTTTTCAACATCTGGAACCAGCTGAGTTGTGCTAGTTTTAAAATAAAATTATCTTTTAAAAATATATCTTGAAGAACTAAAACTTCTGTCTTAATAAGCTTTATTGGAAGTTTAAATGTAAGTTACACTGGCAGAACAGAGACATAATTCATTCTTTCTTTCAGTATATAAATTAGGGTCTTTAATTCAAAGTGTGGGCTCTTGAAAAATTTTCAGTTTTGCCACATTACTGAATAAATGAATGGAACAGAACTAAAATGGTGCTTCATCACTGCGGGATGATACATCACAAAATATGGTTTATTCAATTATCTTGACAACTGAACTACAGTTTTAACTATTTATGATAATACTTTCATAATACAATACTAAATATTTTATGATGTATTTTATGAAAATAACAAAGACTTATAAATTCGGCCCTGCACACAATAAAACACTGGAGCAGGCTGCTATGAAACCTTTGCCAAGAAGCAGGGAACATGGAGACACTCCACGAGTAAATCATAAAGCTTACAGGTTATTAAAATGCAGCCATTTGTATGCGATTTTTGATGAAGAAGCACTGTGAAGCTCAGTAGTGGAATCAGGTCCCTTTTTATCCTTTCTAAAAGCAGGATTGTTTAAACGAAGAGTCAGATGCTTCTGGGTTATAGTGAAACACCAGCTCTGTTTCAGATTTTCTGCGTACAGACTGGAATTGCGACAGTTGCTGCTGCACAACTCCAGATATATTAACGTCTCTAGTTGCCATCACACATAAGTAATTAGATAAATGTAATTTACAGGCTTGCCAAAGAGCTATAAATAAAGGACTTGAGGAAGATATCCACTTGACATACATTTATTTTTAGGTGTATGAGATTTGCTTATATTTTTAAAACAGTCTCACAATAAAGATGAAAACTCTTAGGCTGCATAAATTGTAGTCCTCTGTAGCTTAATTTTTAGAAATATTACCTCTGTTGCTTTTCCCAGACTTGGAATTTATAAACATAAATATCAGGAATATGTCCAAATTATTCTTACAGATTTGTTCATCTCCCTTATGTAAGTGAACCAACAGTTTTTACCAAGCAAAGCAAAAAGGAAATAATGAAAATACCTTACTTCTCCTGTCATTGCAATGGCAATTAGAGCAGGTAGATTGTTAAGAGAAAGAGACCTAAAAGGCTCTAGGAAAGAATTTTGATGAAAAAAAATCTTTATGTGACTGATTCATCAAGACAAAATAAAATTCAAAAATTTAGGCATTTTAAATTGCTTAGTATTTATTTGACACAGAGAGAAGCAAAACGCTCTGCATGGCAATTTGAAATAGCATTTTTTACTAGGTATGTCATTTTAATTCTGGTTTTTTTATAACAATTGAAATAGGTGAATAAAATTAATATATAGTGTGGCATTTGGATATAGCCTTACACTATCAAGAAAATTTGTCAGAACTGTATAAAGAGAGGAAGTATCAACAATTAATACAAAAATATCAACACTGAAATAATAAAACTACTGATAGTAATTTTAGAAAATATAAAAATATTGTTGCCATTTTAAATTTTTTTTTTAGAAATTCCAGACTGCTTTAAAATGTCTTGGTAGTTGAATTTGTTAACAAAGGTCATCAGCATATGTCTTTTTTAATCTCCTGTCGTGTGTTTTATCTCCAGTCTCCCAATTAGTTCTACTGTACCAAGGTACTTGTATTTCTAAACTTCTGTTTGGAGTCTGTCTGTATTCCTCAAATCTGCAAAGTTTGGGTTGTGTGAGAGAATAGAATTTAACCTCAACAACTTTCAAATACACCTGTTGATTATTGTGTTTAAATATCACAATATCTTCTTTGAACATAAACAAAACTGTGAATTCAGTCCCACTGTTAAAAATAATTTAGTGTTGGAAAACAAGAGGGCAGAACCTCTTAATTGTCTTCTGTCTGTGCTTATATTGAATATAACAAAGATTGTAGGTGGAACCTTTTCTTCACTGTCATGTAGTTTAGGCAGCTTTTAATAACTGAGTCTTCCAGAGCACAAGTACCTAGGCAGGCCTGGTAATTATACCTTCATTTAATTTTTTTAGGCTGTTTCAGGAAGTCTATTATCTCGAAGTATCTGTAGCAGGCAGTTGGTATAACACAGCACAGCTGGTACCTCTCATGGCAAATACTATGGCTTAGGTGAAACACTTCCATTATTATTTTTTCTTTTTTTCTTCTTTTTTTCCCCTCTATATTAAGTAGGTCAAAACATGCATTTATAGAACAAATTTAATCAATTTCACACATGGAAGAGATTTCCAAACAACCACAACCATTTATTTCTGACTTTCCATTTAGCAGGAATTAAATTGTGTATATTGCTTTTTTCATGTTATAAAGCATTCTGGGAAACCCCGATCTGGCAGCCTCTGTGAAGGATTCCATCTGGGTTTTTTTGCCCAGCAGAGTCTTCCTTAATCTAACTGCATTCTATATTGGGAAATTACTTTAGTTTCTGTTTTCAGTTTGTGCATTGGCTTGGCCTTGCATTTCATCTGCACAGAACTGTTCCTCTTTCCATTTCTAGCGTACAGAATGTTTGCCATTAACTGTGGTCTCTTGTGTTTTACTCATTAATATAAATAATCCTTAATATTACACTAAAATTCTCACTAAGAACTCCTGTTTGCATCAGTATACATGACTTGGATTAACACCATATTTCTCGCTGGAACTGAGGCACCAATAGTTCAGTAGACCTACAGATATAGACCAGTAGATATATATGTAAAACCTCTGCATTCAACCACAGTTGCCAGAGCAGGAACTTCCTCACTTGAAATGTGTTTATTCTTTAAATTGGAAAAGAAAGATGTGCAAACTAGCAGGAAGGACAACAACACTAGAGAGAAAAAACCAAAAAGTTTTGCTCATACCAACTAGTGTCCTTCACTCACATATTTGTGTTTCAGTCTAATCTTAAGTCACCAAAATAAGACTGATACGATCGATCCTCAGCAGAATTTCCTTACTGAGTCATAATTAGGGAGGTTAGGGAGAGAAACTGCACAGAATAAATTTCTCCTGATCCTCTGGATGAAATCACAAAGATCAAAGACCCCCAACATTTATCTCTTTTATTCTTGCTGACAGCATAGTGACTCACCTACTATTTGTTTGGCCAGTAGAAGTATTTCTCTTCTCAATGAAACAATTTTAGCCCAACTATTTTCTAAGCTTCTGATATAGACCCATTATCACCTGGTAGCCAAAAGCCAAGAAAGTGCTGTGAGCGGATACTGTCAGAGACATTGGTCAATAACAAAAGGCATCATGGAAAAGTTGCAGTTATATAGTGCAAAGTTCTAGCTGTAACTTCTAATTTGTAGCTTTTTGACTTTTAATCTATGAGAGGTTATTCATACGTGAAATTTCAAATCTTTTAAAAAACAAAATGCTATAACTGCAGTGTCATGCTCATACCTTGCCTGCCAAGGCAGGCCAGAGAAATTGTCATAGTCTGGCACTCTGCTATGTCCGTTCACTCTATTCCATAGCATTCCAAAGTAAGGGATTCATTTTTCCTTCTGCTAATGCTAATGAGACTGTTTCTTTGATTTCACTGGAGGAAGAACTACACTACTACTGAGGAAATAATTTGGATTATTCCTCTAGTAATCTAGGTATGTTAAGGACTTAAAGGAAGTGATCCAGAACATAAAACTTCTTGAGAGTGGATCTTAGCAGTAAAAGGCAGAATCAGGGAAAGGTCTGTTCTTTTCGAATCAGAGCAGCAGTCTTTTTGCGGCAGAAGTGCAAGTGGAAAAGTGTGACAGCAACAATAGATCTGGTCGTGTGTTGAGCAATGCTTTGAATTGTGAGCTAAATGTGTTTAAACTTGATTCTCTCATTGCTACTTTTGCTTTGATTTTCTACTCGAAAAAGCTCAGATAACACTATGTATTTTCATAAACATGTAATTAGCTGTTTGAGGGTTTTTTGGAAGACCTCAGATGAAAGACTCATAGGGTGCTGATTTGTGGATAGCTAAAGGGTCCACAGAGGTTTGATGAATACTGTAGGTATCTAGAAAAGTGTTTCCACACTCACGACAGCCATGTTCTGTAATAGTTACTGAAGGAATAGTAATTTGTAATAGTTACTGTGACAAATAATAGATGCCTAGAGGTTGAATACAGATTAAAACCAAGTAGTAGATATCATCATTGTGTGTCTGACACATGACAGAGTTAATCAGGAAGTCATCTGTAAATATGAGCTGTACCAACAGTGCTCTGCATAACCTGTATCTCTAAGATTTACTACAAACAGGGTCAGGGACCACTTTCAGGACAGGTTCCATTCATGGCTGTCCTACTATGTGTCTTACATCATTATTATCCCTTCTCATTCTGGTTTTCATTTTAAAGTAGACTGGAAGCTTTTAAAGCAACAGCTGACTATTGTTATTTGCATGTATTAGGGACAACAAAATAGCCTATTGAACTTCTCCGGGGTCTTTTGGCAACAACTGAGAGATAAATAATAAATAAGAATCTTTGCACAAAGCAGGTGTAGATGTGTAGATGCACGTTTTGTGTCTAGGAACTCACAGACCGCCAGAGTAGGGATCTTGCACAGAGAGATGTAATAAGCTAGAGGATGATTTGATCAGAACCTCTGTGAGTGGGAGTGAAAAATCTGTGTGCAAATTTGACAGCCACAGCCTTGATATGGTAACAACCTGTTTTTTAAGAGGGTAAAAAAGAAAGGAAAAGTACTGTACAAACATCTTTTAAAAGTCATGGGGGTTTTGTGTGTGTTTCAGGACACGAAATATGTTTATTTACTCAGTACTTCTCAATATTTCTTTGAGAGCATTAGAAACACCATGAGTTGATTTACCCTCACTTTACAATAGCTACATTTTTCTGCCTCGTACGAATAAATAATGCAACACCACCAAAAAGAAGCTAGTGCTGAGTATAGTCATTCAAAAAGTCCTTTTGACAAAATGACCCATAAGGTCACCTCAGAGAGAGCACAGTGGAACATGCTCTTCTTTAGAGTCCGTTTTCTTGTGTGTTTTTTTAACATTTTTAAAATTTATAGAGTTAAGATCTTGTCTGTTGGAAGCCCAAGTCATTTTCTAAACTCTCCATTGAACATGTAGTTTAAAGAGGCAAAAATGCTGAGTGCTTTCCGTCTGCAATTCATATCATAAACAATAAAAAAAGAGGAAATCTCGGCAGGAAAAATGCTTTCTTTTATTCCTTTCCTCCGTGCCTTTTTTCCCAGTAGGACTTGTATAGCTGTGCTTTGCTGCTTAATGACACTTCCAGCAAAACCAGGATTTCCAAGCACAGGAAAGCAAATGTTCAGGAGTCTTTAGATACTATATTCATACCATGTTCTTTCCAAAGGGTCAGCAAACTACAAATCACTATTCAAAAAATAACTAGGTCTTTTCTAATGCTGGTTTTGAGGTGGAGATACAGTTTTTTTATCTGTGCTCACAGTCTAAAGGAAAATTAGAGATAAATCTTACATTTAGTCTCTGATTTTTCCTATCATTATTTGTCTGTATTGAACTCCGAGTTCACTTTATCTCTCAAATGACTCATTATCAGTTGTCTCCATTCATACTCTACATGAATGTCCTGAGTAAAAACACTTGTCTTGCTGCCACAATTTGCTATCTGTCAGTAAAAGTAAAGGTTGAAGTTGGGGAGAAAGGCTCTCAATGACCACTCCTTTTATACTTCTGTCACTGTTTCCATAATCTTGCTGTAAACCACTTGGCAAGAACAGACCACTGAAAATGAAATATTCTCTTAAACAAATAAAAGAAAAAGAAGCCTGAATGATCACAGCTTGTTTAATATTTACTAGATATAAGCACAGACCTATAGAAGAAAACTTGATAACGCAGAGAGTAAAAGGAGGGAAAATGTAAGAAGAAATAGAAGAAAGATACTGTGAGTGGCAGAAGGGAGGTCTTCTAATAGAAGAGCATCTCTTATTTGTGAAAATTTATGATGAATGAAGTGGTGTCTAAAAAAGTAATGAAAAGTTTAAATGTGATACCAAAGAATATAAATAGCCTTTCATAAAGATCTTTAATAAACTCAGTGATAGCAATATGGATTTCATGTAATATAAATATCTTTCTAAACTTCAGACTTCCTAGAGGGTAGAAATTAATTAAAAACAGAGATTCTACCTCAAATATAACTTTGTGGGGTTTGTTCTCTGTTTAGATTATCAGTCAAAATAGGAGGAACAAACATTTATTCTTTTCAGCATGACATCTGTTCACTCACTGTTCATACCATTAGACTGAATGACAACAGGAAGAAAAAAGGAGGGATGGCTTATCAACTTGCTTAAGCACTGTAATGTTTTAACTTTTGAAAGAAACAATTGGCCATGAAAAGGCTAATTGCATTCAACTACTTACACTACTTTGGACCTGGAGTCACTAGGGCTCTTCTGAAAAACTGCAAAACACATCTTGAAATATCAACAGGTGAAATTTTACATGCACTTAACAAGCTTGAACCTGCACTGATGTAACACAGGTGATTGGGTAAATATCTAGCTCAGAATTCTATTTTTAGATGTAGAAATACATCTTGAAGATAACTTTTGGATCAGTGATGTTTTGCTTCTTTTTTCATGCTTAATCCATTTCTGCAGCAGTAATCCATTTGAAATTGCAAAGAAGCAAAAATTTCTATGCCTTCCTATGCATGCCCCCATGCATTCCCTCTCTCCATGATAATCTTTGCAAGTCACTGATGATATTCCTGGTTTCCAACTATACAGAAGCCCATCCTAATCAGTAAGCAACAGTTTACATTGCATGCAACATCTATACGTATGCTACAGCCTGTAACTACTACAATTGCCAGCCTCCAGTTTCCAACCATTAATACTCTTCTTCCCCAAAACTCCCCAAATTACCTCATTTCCTTCTTTTTCCTTCTTCTTTTCACTAAAACTATTTGTAATGTCCTTCTTTTCCTCAGTTGCCTTTTTCTTATGTCTCGGTGTACTTTATTGAGCTGTTAAACTAGAACATAAGGCACACAGGAAAACATAATATTCAGCAGAGGTCAAAATAACAAGGTGTAATTAGTGCTACCTTTTTCAAATATTGTAAACTTTTAATTTACCTTATTCTAGTTCAGCTTGGTTTAGACTTCCAAAATTGGAATAAGACAGAAATAGTCATTCTTGCCATATTTGTTGCAAGATGTCATACTTATTATAGTGGAAAAAAAAAGGCACCATATAATTTCGAGTGTACATTCAAGAATATCAGATAAAAAAAGCAGCTATGCACTCTGAGTAGCACCAACTTTGCCGTATCTGCAGGCAATAGTGACAGGTGCTATCTTTAGGTTACTTTGTCCTGGAAGTTCAAGCCACTCTTTGATTCCTTTGTAGGCAGCAATGCCACTGTACATGACTTTAGTGAACTTAGCTCCCTTAAGAAATATTCTTGGAAATGAGAACTATTCTCTCTGTGGCTGGAGAAATTTTCAGAATACGGTAATATGACTTCTGTGGTTGCACTTTGCCCCTAATTTATATTTAACACCTTTGAGCTTCTTTTAAACTGTTCTCTGAATAGGTTTGCCCAAAATATTTTTTCGGTGAAGTGGCTGCAACAGAAATATTCTTTCTAAAGTCTATTTTTTTTAAATTTAAAATGTAAAACTTCATTTTGAACACTTTTGTGTGTCTAAGTGCATGTCTGTGTGTACACACTCACATAGATGCACTTGTATGTAAGGACTGTGTTAGAATCACCAGTTAGTTTCGTGCTGTGGCAGCAATGAAACAGCTCCTTCCATTTGAAATGCTTTTGAGATGTTTGGAGATAAGGAAGTAAGTAAGTAGTGAATACAATAACACATATCCATGGTTTCAGCAGTTTTCTTTTATTATCATAAAATGACCCTGCTTTAAAAGAGAAAATGCACCATTGTCAGCCTCAGAAAAGTCATTTTGGTTCAGCAGTGAGCAATGATTATATATAAACAAAGATTGTGGAATTTTTAAAAATCATCTAAAAGTGTGATATATAGAGCCAGGGAATGGTGGAGCATTGGAGTGGGAATAAATAAAGTAAGGTTTTTGATCTTTGATAGAAAAAGTATGCACACTGTAAGAATGGAAAGCAGTGGGCATATAAATTTTGAGATGGCAAACCGTATCACTAAGTTAATGAAAAAAAAACCAGGAAAAAAATCAGAAATCAGTATTTCTAGCTAGGAATCACATCCATGTAATGAGGCTGATGAGTTCGGGACAGTCCATACAGTCTCTGTGTTACTGTCCATGCTCTGTAAGTTGCTCTGGGCGAGAGTGTGGAGTGTTCACCTGACGTTTCTTCCAGATTGCATATTCACATTGAACGATTGTAATAACCTTATTTAATATTTGATAAAAATGTATTTTATTCAACAGCTTCTGATCTGAGACAGCAATTAGAAACATGAGAAAAAATACAGATAAGAATTGAAAAAGATAGTCATAACAGCAAACTTACTGCAATTTTTCCTTTCTCTCCTGCCACTTTACACATTTGTTCAACATCCATTTTCTGTTCTTACTCACTTTCAGAAAATGTCACTATTGTGCATAATTACTACCCTGTTTTACTGCTTTTATATTTCACTAGAGATGTATTGCCTTCTTCCTGTACATTGCTCATGATCAAGCTTAGACTTCCAAAACTACTGTTGTATTTGACTGGTGAATTTCTTGCTTGCTTTCTTTCCAGTCTACATAAGAATGAATTTGCTTTTAAAGAGAGAGTAACAAAATTTTTCCACTAATAGCTTTAGTCCCTTACCTGGTATCCTTTAGTCTTCAGTTTGCTCTTTTGATGAAATTCAACTGCCTGAATATATATTATTTTGGGGTTTTTTGACTGCTAATTGTAATCATTTGTTTAAAACCTCAGGTTGGCCAACTGCTATATAGAAGTTTAATTTTTTCATAAAACCAGTGATATGTTAACCTGTTCCTTGCAGTTCTGTGAAATCTAGCTGGAAATGCAGCACAATAACTATGTCTTCAGGTTATTCTTTGCTGTTATCTCAGCAAAATAATTTTTTACACGTATGAACATGACTCTTTTTTTCTTCATGTCAGCTGAAGACTCAGTTGAAGACTTAGGTCAGTCATCAGCAATACATAATCACTGATTGTTAAGAAAATACATAAATATTAATATAGAAAACTATAATGGTAATATCTTTCACAACATGTTACTTACAATCATTTAGATGGTTTTTCTTAATCTTTGGAATACTGTAATTGTATTATAGATTGTGTAAAGTATCAGCACTACATACTAGTTTGTAAAGTTTCTTACATATTACAAGTTTAATAAACAAATTTTTAAAAATTTAATTTAATTTTTAAGAAACAATTTTTTTTCGGATTCTTAAGCTTAAATAATTGACTGCTCTTACAGTTTGGCAGTTTTTTTAATGTGTTTGCTTTAGAAAATTAAATTATACTAGCTGTATGTGTTTTAGATATGTCTTGTGAATTCTGGATTTGGCTTTTGAACATTTCCAAGGATTATTTTACTGAGTCACATTTCCCCTATAGGAACAGTTAGATTTAACAGAGGTAGTCTGGTTTACAATTGCTGTAATTTAAATTAATATCCTATTAACATTTTAATTTTATCAGGGTAGATTTAACTCAATTTTTGAATTAACTATCTTGGCCACTTAAATGTTGCATTTTCAGATTTCAGTGTGTTGTATAGTTCTCCAGTCTCTTGAACTTAATGTTAAGGAAAAACTCAGAATTTAATCTAATCCTCAGAGATCCATTCTAGCCATTAGGATTAGATGAGAGTTCTAAAATCCTCCAGAGATTGTTCTTCTTTTCTTTCTTTAGTAGTGTTGGAAAAGTTTATTTTTGTCCCTGTGTTCTTTTCAGTAAAAAGTCACAAACAATTTTGTTATTTTAGACTTTCTCAAAACATCCCCAACTGTCTGAGCATTTAGGAGTTGTTTGAGACTCCACCACAGGCAACTGTATGTCAGAGTAAACAGGGATTTGTTAGGATATAGAAACCCCCTTCTCTATCAAATCTGGCTCTGTCTAATTCCAGTACAATAAAGCACAAAGAAGAAATGCAATCCCTAATGCATTCCCTTTTAGTTCTGTCATATAAATCTCCATTTCCATGGCTCAGGCACTAGCTTCTCTGTTTCTTATTCTGTCATGTTTCACTCATAATAATATTTATCTTACTCATAAAATAACTTATGCTCTATTGATGGTTCTGGACACGAATTTTCTGTCAGCTCATCTTTCCTTTTTCTTGTTTGTACGAGCATTTTTCCTATCTACTCTTTCTACATGGATTAGATTTATCAAATCTTAATCCTGTTTATCTCCTTAAATGAATTACTCCATTTTATTGATAAAGCTTTTGAAATGGAAAGGCCAAAGATTACTGGAATGTTTCAGATGAGACCTACTCAGTATTGCATAGACGAGTGCAATTGCCTTGCTTATTTTATGAATGATGGTACTGGTACCACACCACATTAATAGCATTTCCCTCTTCTTTCAATCCACATTCACTTCTTAGACTTAGAAAATTTATCAGCTCCTGTGAACTTCAATTTTTCATAGCACTGCATGTTAGTAATTTTAATTTCCTTTATTCTCTTTATTATTCTTTAGTTACAATTGTTTTTAGCACAGATAGTATCAGAAATATTTTGTTAAAAGTACTACATACAGATAATGCCTGAGCATCACAGCACAAATATGAGGTCAACAAAACTATGAATTGAAGTTGAATTTAGAAGTCTTAAGCCCTTTACCAATTACTTGGTTTCTGATTTGCCATGGAAAGGGGTTCTACATCCAATTCCAAACTCTACTCAAACTCTTTTTTAATACAAACATCAAGAGTTAGCTTTAACTCTGAGGATATAATTCTAATTTAACTGGTGTCAACTACATGGAAGAAAATTAAATACCTTTAATTCTCTCTGGTCTCCATCGCCTTCTCTCAGCTGCCTGTTACCAGGCAACTTGCAAGTCTGCTTGAATTTGTCTGGTTTTGAAACTAGACATAGGCACAGAGTATAGGGACAGTTCAAAATTAATTATATGTATTGTTACAAACATATTTGTTTCACAAATTTGCAGCAATTCTCTTATGAATGGTATAATAGAGCTCCACAAAATTCATCCAGTAGCCAGAGCTCAGATATTACAGATTTATGCCATAACCTTTCCAATGATTTCCAGGGTAATGCCATTTTTTTCCATGTAGCTACTCTTGGTTTTCTGCAGCAAGAGTCAGTCATCACTGGGATTAAAACAAAAGAGAGACAAATTTGCCTCTGGCCCTCTTCCCCTCATATGGCTGAAGCTGTGAACTTTGCCTGGTACTGGTGCCAAACTACTTCTTCAATTCGTATGCAAAGACAGCATGAAAAATACACCAATTTAAAACGCCCTTCTTTGCTGTTTTCTGTGTGTGCAAGTCTGTCCAAAGAAAGTTTTATTTTTCCTAGTTTTCAATCACCGCCATTTGGAAGACACTAAACAATGTGCTAACATTGTTTGGATCCAAGCTCAAAAGTTTAGAAAGCAATGTGTGATAGGGACGCTGTCTCAGCTTCAGAAAATATTTATTCAGATGACCCAGAGATACACTGAATTCAAACCTGGGTACATACAAGAAGCGCTGGCAAATATCTTTCTCTCTGGAACACTGCTTATGAGATAAAGAAAACAGTGTTCAATGAGAAACTGAATCTCATAAGCAGCGCCTAACTTAACAAAATCGAAAGCTCAGCGGCGCTTCCACCCCATTATAGAAATCCGGGTGGATGTAGCGCTTTCACAGCACTGCACGCTCAGAGGTCACGGAGAACAAGCAGGGTCAGACCCACAGCGTGTGGCGTGACACTTTCTCGCCTCTCAGTGCTGTGCTGCAGTTCAGCCAGAGTTAAACAGAAGGATTTGTTGTTTGGCAGAATGTGGTCATATTCAGGGTGCTAAAAAAAAAAAGAAGGGGGAAATCATGGCCTCATTCAATCTAATAGATTCATGAAGCCAAAATTATAATTACAGTTTTATAATGTGAGCTTTCCTTTCAGAAATGTAATACATTTTCAAACTCCTTTTCAATCATTTATTCTCATTGGTATTTTTATTACAGTTTAAAGAGGAAATATTAGGTACTTTTGTTCTTCATACTTTTTTTTTTTGTCAGCAGAGCTGCATCCATTGTACAGTTGTTTTCAATATACAGTAATACTGATCCCTGCAAAGAGATACAAGGACTTTCTCCTTCCTTCCCAAGCACCCCAGCACCTCAGCTTAACCTTAGAATAAAGATTAATAAAAGCAAGCCTTGGTGCTTCTGAGGGTTAACCAGACAGAGTTTGGATTTCTGCTCATCAGCTGTAGGTCAGAAATTACTGAAATCTCACAGTGGCATCAAGATTCCCGGGAAGCCATTAATGCCATATACGTAAAAATAAAGTTAGTCCTCTGAGATGCTCTAAACACATTCTTTTAAAAATCTTGACTTAAAGTTCTTAGTTTTACAAATATTTCTATATGCAACAAGCTTTTCTCATATAAGTAATGTGAGGCACATTGTTATCTTATTCACAGGATTGGAACATATCCATTAACCAAGGACAAAAGTTGCCAAAGTCAGGGAGGCTATGGAAGGGAGGTTTTATTCTTTCAATAAATATGTGTGATCATAATACAATCTCTCTAAAAGACAATGATAGTATTTACTGAGTGGGTAATAATGGGAAAAAAGAAATATTCTCAGTTTCAGATACCATTTTATTTTTATATACAAAACATATTTATTGTTATACATAAAACAATAAATGCATGTAAGAGGCAAGCAGCGTGAAAGGTTTCAGTATTCCATATTGAACAGCTTGAGAGGAAAAGAGAGAAAGAAAATCAAACAAATTAGGAAATAGTGATCAATTAGACATGACTTAGTGAAAATTATATTTCTGAAAGATGGAGTAGTCTTTGGTAGCACAATTTTTATATGCCTTCTAGTCACAATTGAAAAAGTTTTTTCTCCTAAATATATGCCCATCTTGATATATATATTATACAGAAGGACAAAATTGAAGTCGCTGTGGTACACAGTAGCTGAAAGCAAGCAAAGCCTTTCAGGAAAGTTAACATAAGACTTGCTTTAAAAAAATGTGATAATTAAACTCACCTTCAAAACTTTTCCCACAAAAAATATTCACCTGACAGTGGGTGGATGGCATCCTGATATTCCTTCTCCCATTCTGCTAACGAATTCAGACTGCTTATAGAATTGTTTGAGGTAAAATCATTCTTCTCCCTCATCCACTTTTCTTAGGCCCTGTTGGTACCTACCTATGGACATGTTCTGTCTTCACTTTGAGTATATAAATGCCTATAGTCAAGAATTTTTGTTTATTTTGTGTCTAGCAAAATGGATCCTGATTTAGTTAATGCTGCTGGTCACTGTATAAAAATAAGAGATAGATAGCAATTGTTTTATTTGTGTGGATAACTGCAGGACAGTAAATCCGAAGTATTCACAGAATCTGAATTACTCTCACATCTGTAAGATGGATGCCTAAAATATCTGAATTCTAGTTCTTCTTGAAATGAGAGAAAAATGTCAAGACAAGAAATAGACAAATAAGTGCTAAATCAGAAGGAGAGATAAGAGGGAAGATGCAACTTCCAATTAAGCATTTTAAATTCTACTTATTTTTGATTTAGCATGACCTTAAAGTCTGTTAATAAAACAACAGCATCTCTGAAAGTGTTGATAATATTTTCATATCCCTTATGAAAATGAAAAATGGACTGAGGCTATGGGCTACGTCATTTGTTGGCAAATTAGATAAATCTTAAACTTTCTCTTCTGGCTGCCTACTTAGCTATTGCAGTTACCCGTAAGACATTAATCTATTGAAAAGGAGATATCATCTTTCAGGAGAAACATGTCAAAAATATTTTGATTAAGTATTTATAATCCCTAAAAACAGATGGCTGATCCATAAAGATTGTCAGCTGAGAAGATTTGCTGACAGAAACATGTTAAACAGCTTTAAGTTTTTTGAGAGCAGAACTTGCACCACAAAATCAGATGCAATCTTCTATTAATCAATCACAGCCGGTTGATTTTTTGACAGCAGGAGCATGCTGGACGTAACTTGATTGTCTTGCACTTTTTCTCATTAATAATACCTGGGTAAGTTGAAGCTTGATGGAGAGAGTATAAAAGCAGACCACTTGCTCAAAATATGGGTAGGATGAGGGGAGAAGATAATAATTTGCTATGTACAGATAAAGGAAAATCCATGGGATTGTATTCCTATGTAAAAACATTTGTTTTGTTTTGGCTGAGATAATAGTAGCTAGCATTTAAACTTTCAGAAGTATGGTATAAATCCCTCCAAAGAATACTTATTACATGAGCAGTTTATAGTATTTGAAATTTCCCATATTCTCGAGTCTTTTCTGTATGCATAATGTGCCTTTTTGATGGAAAGAAAAACACGTGGCAAGGCAGGGCTCAGTAAATTGTTGTGCTGCTGCACTGATTCCCAGTTGAAGAGGTCAACAGGATCACATAGTCTAGGGTGCAGAAAGACACAGAAAGACTGAGAAACACAGTCAGAAGAACAGCTGCTGACAGATATTCTCCTCCTTAATATGCTATTTATTGATACTTGATAGTGGAAGTCTTGCTGTTCCAAGAATGCTGCTGTCTCTGACCTCTTCTCAACAGTTCTTCCTCAGCTCAGCAGTCTCTCAGATGTCAGCTTGGCAGATCCCCAATTCCATATTTGTCGTTCATATTTCTAAGATGTTGGTGGTATCTTTCAGGTCGATGAGAGACAATGATTAGATGGATGAAACAGCCAAAAAAATAAATGAAAATGCATGAATATTCAAAATACTTAGCCCACATTGGTACCTTCCAAAATACATTGTCGAGTTGCTGCTGATTTTGGACAAATTAAGTTTTGAGTGTAAAACCAATGCTAGTTTTATTATGACATCAGTGAAAAGAAACATCTATAATGCAACAAAAAGTATCAAGTTTTTCTGAGGCACTTTCGCTGTTTTTTGCTCATGCTCTCCTGATACCACAAGAAGAAGAGGGAGGAAGTGTTGTAAATATGGTGAACAAAATTCTCTCATTTTTATCTTACTAGTGACCATGCCAGAAACTATCAATGATCTCTGGATCAGTTACGGATATCAGTCCTAGTAAATTCTACTGTGATCTGATTAGATTTTCTCTGGGCTTTGCTGAGAGTGCATTGGGTATAGCTGAAGGGCTCTATACTTTTAGAGAACAAATATTACCAAGAATTACCTAGCAATAAAAGAATTTGAATTTCCAGATGACAAATAAATTCAAGTAGCAAAGTCTAGCCAAGTCTTTGAGACAAGCTTCTTTGTCAAGCAGTCACTGAATCCACATTAGATTTGGAGAAGAAAGAAGGGATCCTACAAAACTGTTTTTTGGTAAAGACATCACAAAATGATTTTAATTTTTCTCAATTTTTAACTAAATAGAAAATAGACTTTTTGAATTACTTTGTTGATCTGGAAAGAAAAGTGTGTTTTAGAGATGAATACTAAAGCATAAAGCAAGAAAATGGTAAAAGCCATGATATGTTAAGAGTCTGTAAAGCTCTAACCAGAGCTATGTAAGAAAGAAAGTAAAAAAAAAGGAGTATCATTCAATCCTAATGGTGCAAATACTAAAGACATCATAGCTATGACTCACAAAATAATGACATATTTTGCATTTGCTTTTAAAACTGACAAGGCAAGAATTTGATATTAAATAACAATGAGAAATAACATTCCACACTGATTTAAGGATGTTCAGTGGCAGAGAGTATTCAAGGCAGGTTAGCTCTCATGCACAACTTTACTCCACGTTGCAATCTGGAGGATGTCTACAGCACAATTGCCCTTGTCCCCCTGATTCAGAGCCCATATTGACTTGTACCAACTTATTCCAGGTCTACTCTACAAATGTTTTCATGTGACATCACCTTGCTGTCTTGTGACCATTAAAATTTGGGAAAACAGTTCACGCTGTCCTAATTTTGTGTGCTTATCCTCTGCCTACATACAAAACGTGATATTTTATTTCTAGCACTCTAGATTGTGATCACTGAACTAGGCATAGTACACTCATTTTGTTCACACTGTGAATACAGCATATTTAGACATATGATAAGTATTGCTAAACTGAGTAAGCTGTAAATCTACACTAGAGTAGTTTCTCAAAGTACTCTGTGGCAATGAAACTCAAGTTGAAGTCAGCGTTGACAAAATGCAGTGTAGAAATAACCTCTGTTGATAGACAGGATTCTGCAGAAAAAGCTATACAATTTCAGAGACTGCAACAACCAAATGTAGTTTAGAGAGATACTTTCACTGACTTGTAACAAGTTATAGTATTTATTGTCTGTTTTTCACTAAGATCTGAGTGTGCTCTCAGCCACAGGATAAAGTTTACTATGGAAGACAATTGCAGAATTATGGATATAATAATGGGGGTGTTCAAAGCGGTTTGTGAGACCACATGTAGAATTCCTATGGACACGATCCCTGCTCAAGAGAATCTCGTTGACATGAGAAATGAAAACTACCACAAAGTTTAAAAAAGTTGGCAACAGTAGGCATTTGCTTCAGTGAATTAAGGCTTAATGCATAATTTCACCTACACCTATCATTATAACTAATAATCAGATTTGTAATATCTTAGCCATTACTATAAGTTACTTTGAATGTGTTGATAATTAAGATACTCTTGCTTGCTTGCTTTCTTCCCTTCTTGTTTTCTTATGCTTATCTTTCTTCTCTCAATGTTTTGGATATTTTTTTTGCCAGCAGATATACAGAGCACCACTGGTAAGATGTAGATAGACTTTGGGTGTCTGCCAGGAATAAGATAGAACACTGGCAGGTAAATAAGCATTTTTGCATCTGACCTACCTTTCTTGCTTCTTCAAAGGTATTTTTTTATCTGCAGCAAAATAAAAATTTAAAGTTCTTAATTATAATAAAGTGAAATTATTTTATTTCATTATTTTAATTATTATTATCTTATGAAAAATGAACTTAACTAAAAGACAGTGCAATACGTAACTCCTCAGTAGTGTTACAGAAGCAGACATTCTTCAGCTCGTAGTCTTAATTTATACTTATGTCTGCATGTGAAGATGCAAGTTTTCCCACGTTGGGGGAAGTTGTAGCTCTTTCTGATTTTCACACACCAGAAAATTTGTGTGTTACTAAGACAGATGTCAGATGTTACTGCATTATGGTGTTTCTACATTTAGAAACAAAGCTGGAAAGCATGAGATATTCTTACAGGTACAAATGGAGCACAATGGTAGAAAACCTAAAGTATGTGATGCCAGAGTTCAGTTTGATTCATTGCTGTAGCACTCTAAAATGTCTTAACCATATATACTCATAATTCTTTATTTTCGCTTCATTTAAGAGAAATCCTAGGGGGGAATCAATTACTTGAACACGTTAACAACTTAATTCTGTGGGCAAGGTTTACATTATAACCCAGTGGAAGTGATCCTGCTCCTAGTGAGGCTAATATAAATTTTGGCATAAGATTCCACAGCACAAGCAGTCAATACAATATTTGACATTCCTGCAATAGATGCAAAGTCAAAACCTGCAGTTCTATGCACACTAAGTCTTTTATGAATGTAGTGGATAGACCTTCAGCGCTGCTTTATGTACTCAATTATTTACACATAGTGACTTTATTGTTTCTGATTGATACTGCTATAAGCATAGGAAAAAAAAAAATATTTGAGGCACATGAAAGAACGCCTGTTCCCAAAATGGAATGAAACTTATTATTTTCTGAATTATAGTATAAATTTATGGAACTGACATGAATGGCCTTCAGGTAGCTTGAGAATACTCTATCTGTAGCTGTCAAATATTCACATGTCAAGACCTCGATGGACTCATTGTCAAAAGGTGCTTGTGTGGTTTATTACATTTATGCCGGGGATTTATGAACTTTTGTGTCCTGTTAACTCCATGTTTGCTAGTTAGTTTTTGAGCTATGCAATGTGTTTGAGGCTTTGGAAGGACATTCTAAGTAAGTAAGGAAGAGGGATGATGTCTGTGGTGGTTTTCACTCACCTGTGATTTTTCATGTGGTAAATGCCTTTCATCACAGTATCATTTTTCATTGTTTTTATTTTTTGTGACTTAGGCCATCACTCTTGAGTTCGAGTTACAGCTCGTACACAGTGCCTGCTTAGCACCGTACGTTATACGTCTTAACTATTAAGACGTAGTGATTGCAGTATTTAAAAATTATAGTGAATTTAACATGCAGGAGGCATGAAAATAAGATGGTGAGGCACTGGAAGAGATTGCCCAGAGAAGCTACAGATGCTCCATTCCTTCAAGGCCAGGTTGGATGAGGCTCTGGGCAACGTGGTCCAGTAGAAGGCTTCCCCATGGCAGGGGAACTGAAACTAGTTGATCTTTAAAGTCCTTTCCAATCCAAACCATTTTATTAGTCTAAGAAGCAGTGTTATTCTTTTCCATTTTAGTGTCCTTCGTCTTAGTAAACCAAGGAAGTTTCACACTGTTTATTAGAAGGCACTGCTCATAAATTATTGCTTGCTTTTAATTATTTTTTTCTTCTCTGTTTATTTTGTGGTATTCAAATATAGAAGATTTTTTTTTCTCTTTTTAGTCTCTGTAAATATATGATGATTCATTGAGTAATGCTTCTCCTATAATTTTAATGCGATATTGTGTATTTTCTGAATCACTTTATGTAAGATAGAGGAAATTACTTATGTAAACACGTTGCTATCTAGCAGCCTTAGGTAAGGATTATGGACCCAAATCTGATCCGGTTGTAATCAAAAAGAGTTTAAGCCTGTATTCAGAGTTACTCCATTCTTTAAGAGAAAATATAAATATCTGTTAGTAATCTCTGTGTATTGAATCATAGGATATCTCAAGTTGGAAGGAACCCATAAGGATCATCAAGTTCAACTCCTCAGCCTTTTCTCTAAGCTGAACACTCATCTGTGTTTAGCGTTATGCTCCCTGGAGGCTGTGTCTGCATGTTATGCAAAGTATTTTTCAATAGTAGTTTATACGCTGTTCTTGGTCTGGTTATATGACTTACATAATGTAGATTGTAACAATGTTTCTTAGCTTCTTAAAAAGTATTTTTATGTTTTATGAGTACTTGAAGAAATGGAGGTTAAGGGAAATAAAATGTGAGAGCCCAATTTCTCAATTGAAACTCACTGTCTGCTGTTTACTTTCTGACACTTTTTACAAGAACTGAATAAATAAATTGTCACACAACAGGAAGCCTTAGTTTCTGTGTGAAGTGAGGTCATCAGTACCGAGGCAGCATGAAGTGCTTTTGTCCTTAATATCAGATTCAATCAGTGACAGGGTTGACATTTCTCCAGTAGGAAACATCATCATTTTTGCAGAGAGCTGCCTGTACAGAAGCATGGGAAATTAAAGTGAAAAACTGTTATTGCGTAGTCATACTGATAATGATGAACATTCAGTTGCAATACTGAACAATTCCTCCAGGATTTTCTGGGACAAGAGGCAAGATTATGTGTAAATTGGGATTTACAATGATGACCCCTGATACTTAGTCGGGTTATACTTGGTTGAATGGAGACACTGATACAATAAGGGTGGTGCACTGCCTCTCTGACTGAGAAAGGACTGAAAGACAGATTTGTTTTCATGTAGACACACACACTTTTGGAGAATTACAGAAGTTAAGAGAAAATTTATATCTTTAAATGTAAATTCATCTCACTGTTAGGGGAGGATTGCTGTATAACACATCTTCAGTTCTGCTGCCCAAAAAAAACCATTCCAAGCAACAGGTCACCTCCTGCTTCTGGAAAGAAAAGTTCTGTGCCAACAGGAAGCCTATCCTAAGAGAATTTCTCCTGATATTCAAATGTTTCCTATCTTAAATTAATCCCCTAATTTCTACAAATAATCTATATAATTTAAAATTTTTGATAACTTTTTATTATGGTCCTTCACATCTCATAAACTTTTAGTGACTCCCTGTAGTTGTTACTGTGCTAGATTACACTTAGCTATAACCTTTTTTCCCCCAAGTTTTGAGATATATTTTTTAGAGTGAAACACATAACCCCCCTTTCCCTCCTCCCCCCTCAATGTATAGCATATAGCACAGCCAGTGCTATATTGCCTTCCAAGTCAATATTCTTTTGTTAGTGTAGCTCTGGATAAATAAGTAGGTATATATGGGGAGATTGATATTAATAACTTACTGCATAGAGCTGTAAATAACAGCACAAGGTGAAAAAAGAACAAGAAATTTTTGCATGAATGTCAAGAAAATTTAGAAAGATACATGTTCATATGGAGACAGCATTGGTGCTAACTCCATCCGCTGAATAAATTGACAAGGCAGTGGAAGAACATTAAAGAATATGGTGAACAGAACCAACGACAGGAGAGTATAGTCTAAGTAACAAAAGGAGTGGGCCATTCAGGTCTCTTATTTATGCAGGTTGCTGCCTGACAATGAATAACTGTGTCAAGAAAAAAAAGTCTTGTAATCTACTATTCATGTCTCTGTCTTAAATAACAATGATTTAGCGAAACATTTCATAAGAAAAAATAATACCTGTTAACTGATTAAAATACTATCCAAGTTATAATGCAAGCATAACTTGGCTGCAATAACAATGAAAAAACCCAAAAACAACAACAAAAAACCACATCTGGAATTGCAGACAAAAACTATGAAACAAAGATGTATTTACCTTGGGTAAAAAATGGGATATAATACTACTGTAACAATTACTTTAGGAGAGGATGTATTGTTTCAGACAAAGGCCAGAAAATGTTGATAGGCTCTAATGCCATATATCAGATAATATGACAAATTATAACATTACTCTTTGCAAAAGCTTGCTACTGCTGACTGGATAAAATGCTTCCTGCAGCCAGGTGGCATCTGCAACAAAGCCATATGAATACATAGTTTAATTGTTTATTCCTTTAGAGGATAGCAAATTATGACAGTATTCAGGCACTAATTGAGAACTTATTTAGAACTTAATTTTTTTTTTTTTTTGGCCCTGGTGCCCTCTTTTAGGCAGAAAAAAAAAATGGCCTGAATTCAGACTTCTTGCACAAATGTGTGCATGCGTGAGGGTTATAGTAGAAAATACCTCCACTGGGGCAATTTAACATTGGCAAGGGAGTATGTTGTATTAACAGTGTTTTTGGTCATAAAAAGAAATATGCAATCCATTTATAAGTAACCAGATAATGCCAGAAAATTGTTGGTTTGTTTTGGTTTGGGTTTTTTTTTTTACGAAATGATGTTTAGAATTTTGGACCACAAATATAAGCTACACCATTAACTTTAGTTAATTCACCCAATTTTGGAAACAAAAGTCAAGACCAAGGTCCCATCCAGGTGAGTGAAGAATGGCCAAAGAATTGACTGCATTTGTAAAACATAATCATGATATTACTACTAGCCACAGATGAAAAAGCTGCTGAAAAATGGTCAGAGAAGCAAGCTAAAATATCGACAGCTTGTCAAAGACTGATTTACCATTCAGCATATAGATAGCAAAGTTTACTTTTTAAAATGATTTCAGCTGACAAGCTTTTGTTAATCATCACTGTGTATGCAGAAATTAAAATTTTCCCGAAGTCTTTTTGGAAGACAGCAGTTTGCAGTGCTTTTAAGAGCTGTGATGTTGTGTGATGTCTGTAAGAACCAAGCCAATACCATTAACCTTTCCTAAATTCACTTGACGCAAACAGGTGCATTGTGTTTCACCAGAGTAACTTTTCTCGATAGACAAATATTTGTCTATTTTAAACTATGTAAGTTTGAAGATCTTTCCTCATGCCTTGTTACTTAGCCCATGAAGTCTGCTTTCCTCAGACGCGCTGCCCAAGGAATGACCTACAGTGAAAAAGACACAGCTGAATCCTAAAGATTCTTTATTCACTATATTTGCTCATGGTGTTTTCCAGTCATGACCGTGCACAGAGCAATGGGATCAGGCATGCCCCAGGAGAGACCCCAGTCCCTTTAAAGGAGAATGGCAGTTTATCAAAAGCACTGCTTCATGCCTTTCCTTGCCTCTCTGCAAAGATCATGTTCCTTCACACATGCTGTTACTATTTAAGCCACATATTACTTTTAAGAAGGCATAATTGGTTTGGGTTTGGATTATTTTTCTCACAGAAAAGTCAAAACATGTTTTTTATGCACACAACCATCAGGGATTTTGTAAGCCTCTCTCTGCTCTACTGGCTTTCCAGGTAAGATCTTTTCATCTTGTTGATTTGATCCTAATTAAATAAAGTCATTTTGCAGTGATTATATGTTATAATGTGTGTTTCATCTTAATTATCTGCCTATCTAGCTAGCTTTCTGTCTATCTAGACCTTTCTGTCTATCTATCTATCTTAACTCCTTGGATTCCTCCATGTGACACTTTCTTTCCAGATATTCAGGTAGTAGTAGTTTGTGTGATACCAGTGGTGTATAAACTCGAATGACTGAAATGGAAGATAAATTAAATACTTGTATTCTCTTTCCTTACTTATCTTAACGCCCTCTTTGCTCTGTAAATCAATTATATTCATGTGTAGTATCCTAGGAAAATGGTTTCATTATTTCAATATTTGATGTCTTTTAATTATGAAAATGTTCTCTCCTTTCAATTCTTGGAAAAAAAGTACAAGACATTAGTCTATTTGCAGTGCTTTACTATCTAAATTTTAAGCTGGAATGAAAAATGGATTGCATCTGCTGCAGAAGTCAAAACGTCAGCAGCTAAAACTTTTGGGTCTTATGAAAGCAGATTAATTTCAGATGAGATTATTGTGAATGCAAAGCCTTATAGAAAAGAAAAAGGAAGACAAAAGGAGAAAAGAACTAAACACAAACTTTTTATATTCAGCAGATTAAATGTTGATGAGGTGCTAATTGACACGTGATCTTTTCTACCCTCAAGCATTCACGGTGCTGTGCTAACAGGATGTTTACATTCATTAAGGAAAAAGAAATCCATACAGTGTTAGCTGTCATTATATCGTATTTGTCCAAAATTAGTAGTAACAGAAGCTAGAACTGCCTGATGCTTTTATTTCTCCTTCTCCCCCAGTGTGTTATACAAACTTTGGTTTTGTAAAAAATAAATAATACAAGGGCAAACATGTACAGCCTAACTCAGAATACTGGATTGTATGTGAGAATGCTTATTTTGCTAGTGAGATGTACTTTGTGCCTATGATCCTTGTCTGTGATTCCACACTTGTAAGGATTTCTGCAAAAATAGTCTGTTAGTTTTCATATCAAGTACACATTCTTTAATTTTGGGGAAGTCTCCTTTGTTATAGTCAACGTTGTAAACCCAGTATTTATTAATAAGCATCTGTCACTTTTAAGAAGCAACTATCTTTATTATTGTCCAAGAAACTTATACCCACAGAATGAAAACAGATAACTTCAGGTGCCTCGGGAATGAAGGCTGAAACAGATTTCATTACCTATAGATGAGTTTCAGAGATCTTCCAAAAATTACATCAGTATTAAAATCACTATGGAAACAGAAATTATGGTAATTCAAACCTTTAGAAATAATGAATAGTCCAGCATTTTCAGCTTCCATCCTGCCCCTTCCATAATCCTTATGCTGTCACGATTTTGAGACCTAGGTTGTTCAGGGGTGCAGTGAAATTTCTCACCCAGGAATCTGATTGAGAAGGAGGCCTGTCTTTTTTGCTTGCTTTATAATCTGCTGGGGTTGGCAGGTGGCATAAGTACTAAACAGTGATCCCACGCAGATTTCTCGATGGTTTTACTCTGCTCTGGTTTGTGAATAATATCGGTATCCACTGGAAGTGATTATTTTTAGTATTTACAGAAACTGAAACAAACTTTGCAGGAACTAACATACAACCAAGAAAAAATGGTCTTATTTATCTTCTCGAGGAAATATATAATAATAGTAGTGTTTGCATGACCTCACTTTCTTAAGTAATTTACCTGGCCAATCATAGCTTCCCAGAACAATTAATATTTAACTGTTTATAGATTTTTTTTTTCCTGGTTAATGGATGAGATTCACATGCAAAAATAAGTATATTGATTACCTTTTTGTAGTGAAACCTGCTAAGATTTTTTCTTGGATCAAATTTTTCAAATACCATGCTTTATTGCAGCCCAGTACTAGATTTTGTTTTTGCACCCATCAAAAAGTAGGCTTTTGATCTTAGTTAAGCAAGTGTTCCCCAACTACACTCAGTATGATAAAAAAAGCTAGATTGGGAAGTTGTCTTGAGAAATACTGTGAAGCACTGTAGTGTGAATCCAAGCTAAAGTGATAATACTGTAATTTTAGGATGGCAAAGAAAGTGTGAGCCATGAGAAGTTTAGAAAAGTCTTCAACTGGAACTGTTTAAGATTTCAGAGAAAGTTGATAAATAAAATTCTTATATTACCTCTTTGTGCTTTAAAGGATAATACCAGATACACTGAGCCCCAAAACAAATATGTTCTGTACACAAACAGAAAGAAACAAGCCAACCTTCTGCTAAGTCCAAGGCTCAAAACATATTGATTTTGATTCTTAAAAACTAGAATTCAATCATAGAAAATAAAATGTTAACAGAAGTGGTGAAAATTAAGTTCTCATTTTACTCTTTAATAGAAAAACCAAAAATGAAGCACTAGACGGGGATTTTTGATAGTTCTTAAGGACTAGGAAATTTTTTTTTTTTCTTGACCCCTAAATACTGAACAGCCTCTTTAAATGAAAAAGAACCTCTGTGTGCTTTTCTTTCTCCAGCTGCTCTTCCAGATGGAATTTATTTGAGGTTTGTTACTAGCTAGTTTATGAGAACTTTTGTCTCAGTATTTAAAAACAGGAGAATTGTCAGCCAGGAGCATTTTCAGCATCTGCTTTTCACAGCTGATATCTTCTGGCTCCATAACTTTATTTCCCTGGAAACCCCTGTTGACCAGGTTTCACACTGTGGCTTGTTTGAAAATTATGGAATATGCACACTCCGAGTGGGACTCCAGGGACTTGTATTTTCCACATTTCCACTGCAAAGAAAAACCTGCATTGAGTCTAGTAATATATCACTGTATTACAACCATCAGGGCATTTAATTTACAACTTAAATCAGTTGGGACTTGCTGATGCTAGACAGCAATATACTGTCAGTTTAAAACCCCTGGATACTGCAGCTCAATGTGCGATGGGCTGTCAGTCAGCAGAGTGACAATGTGACAATTTATGGTTTGTAAAAATCCAGCAGATAAATTGCAAGAAAAATGTACTTTGACTTAAGCAGCACACGGTGTGGAATGTGTTTTTGCTGAAGGAACTGCATAAGGTGAGAGCAAATTTCTTCTATTAAACAGAAACACTTTGCTCTTTTTATTTTAGGGTATTTTAAAGGGCCTGTTTACTGGTTGAGACTTTTAAAGAAATGCAGTAAACTGAAATGTATGTACTGGGCTTTTTTCTTTGGTGCTGTAGGGATAGTGATCTTGTGTAGATTTTTATAACCTCACTGTAGCTCACCAGAGCCATACAGCAGGTTGGTAAGTGCAGTTCAGTGTGTGCTGGGAGGAAGGAATACATACTGAAAGCTGCTGCTATGGCACTGAAATGGCCATAAGTTTTTAAGAAACAGGATGCTTTTTAGTGTTAAAGAATCATAAGGAGGACAGGAGAGACAGATTCCTATGCAGACAAATGCCTATACCTCAAATGTCATGAAGCCAAAAAGGAGAACCTTCTCTCTATGATATCTTCATGGCCTGTGTAAGCAAAACAAAAAACAAATTGGGAATGCAATGGGATCTATCTGAAAAAAGTTGGAATGAAAGAAGAAAATACTTTTGTACATATGGCTTCTACTTCCACTGTACCCTAGGTTTTGGCAAGAACCATAATTAATATTTTTTTTTTTGTGGTGGAGGAAGATTGTATTGGGTTTTGGGTTTCGTTTGTGATTTCTTTTGGTTGTTTGGTGTTTCTTTTGTTCATGGTTTGGTTTAAGTTTTGTGGCGGATTTTTTGTTTGGAGTTTTTTAGCCCTTACAGAAGTATAAAAATAGCTTAATAAAAGTTGCAAGTTTTCTCCACACCAAAACTGGCCAAACCTGAGCAAATGGCTTCAGCCATTAAATTACCATGTGAGTTTATTTTCATGGAGGCTTCCCGCCTTTTGCCTCTTCATGAACAATTTTGAAAGAAAACAATTGATTGGAATGCGAATTTTGAATTTTGTATAGTGAGGATGAAGCATCCTTTAACCTAATTTGCAGAGAAGTGAAGACTACAAAGAACCTACAAACAGAAAAAGAAGGAAAATTAATCAAATCTCACCTAATTTATGTATTTTAAAATAAAGGACAGTATTGGTGACCTGGAAGATCAGCAATTACAGATTATGTAGAATAATTTTACCTTACCTCTTGAAATATGTGATTTGTATCCTAAACTCATATTCTCCTATACTGTACACTTTTAGTGCTGTTCTGGTCTGTTGCTTACTGTAATTAACACCTATTCTCTTTTTTAGTTTGAATTCTATTGCCTCCAAAAGTTGTTTGAATATGAAATCACTTACTACACTCTCCAAACAAAAGAGTATTAAATGCATATAAAACAATTATTGTTTTATGCATCTTCACTGTGACTCAGTCTTGACCCCTCAGGGTATTTATTTGCTAAATCAGAGTAGGAAAGTTGTAATTTTGTCCTCATGCTCTCCTGAGATTTGGCCATTCTTCTAAAATTCTCCTGGCTGATGACAACAAATATGAAGGGATTTTTTTTTTAATTACTTATTTCTGATATGACTGATAGTGATAGAAACATCACAATTTGGCAGATACGAGTGGCATAGGAAATAAATAAATTTCTTGAGCCCAAGAATAACTGAAAATTATTTACACTCTACAACATGACAAACTTTACACTCTACAACATGACAAACTATGGAGTAGCTATTCATTCATAATCCTTATGCATTTTTTTTCCTGACATAGATCATAAATCCTAAAGATTTTTAGATTCTTATCCTAACTGCATAAATAGGTACCCAAGGCTCGAGAGATCAAGTCAATTCTTAAGAATCTCAAAGTGACTCAAAGCAAGGAAAAGAAATGTCATTGGATTATTTCTAACTTTGACTGACATTTCCAAATCATGAAGTGAATTGTAATTGTTGATATTCTTCAGTAACTGATAAAAAGATCTTCTTTCTTCAGAGAATTACTTTTATAAAAGTCATGATTGAGATGTAATCCTGAAGTTGTTGAAGACCCATAATTGTATGTTAAATTTTATAACTCTTTTATGCATTTAGTATTCCATTAATTAAAAATCAAATTCTAATACGTGTTCTATCCAGACAACAGTCTTGCACTTCTGGCAAAGACAGTTCTTGTTGGAAGAATACCTTTCTGATGTCAGATTTTATGTTTTTGAATGTCTGCATTAATTTTAATTTTAAAAGATATAGTTAGTGTTAGATTGCGGAGGAAAAAAAATCCAAACACATTCAACAAATTTAAATTAATCAGAAATACCTGAGATCATGATTATATTGTTTGTTTGGCTTTTCTATTCTCTTTTTTTTCTTTTAATTTATTTTCTTTTTCTTATACATCTAGGTGAAGATTTCTATCAGATGTAGAGGAATATAGTCATTAAAAGTTAAGGTTTAAAAAAATTCAGCTTCACATCAGTACTGATCCCTTCTATTGTGAAATTACTTTTTCTACCTCATTTACTGATAGAAACTTGGCAACCGTGATGTGCTTCTATTTTATTTTTAACTTCACATCTGATAGATGCATGTGTGAGAGACTTGGCGATTACGAAGATGTTTTTTTGTTACTTACTATGCGGTAGGCTCCTGCCCTTTAGTGTACAGTAGGATTCTACTATAATAGAGTATGAAACTTCTGATAATTCAAGATGAGTTTTCAGAAGAAAGGCTCGCAGCTATTTCTGTGCTGGAGATACTTTTATACTGTAGTACATCTGTGTTTGCAGTCAGCAGTGTGCTTTTAAGAATCATGATTCCCAGTCAGAAGCCCAAACCCTTCCTAGAATTTATTTTTCTCAGCCTATACAGAGCTTTTTTGCACGGAGCTGGGCATTTTCAGCAGTCAGCTGAGTGGGGGAGGCAGCCCGGGCTGCCAGTAGTGACCTTATTAAGGGGTGTTATAAAGGGGGCATAGAGAGAGGAGTGGGGTAAGACTGAGGGAGTGTGAATAAAGTTGTTTTTGAGGTCAGTTATTAGGCTTTTTAGAAAGCTGTTTCACATTTACTGCTGTGTGGCTTTGTTTTGTAGAATGTAGATAGAAACATGTTCTTTACCACAGAAACTGTGGCATCCGAGAGCAGGTAAATGATTTTCTTGTAAGGTTTTTGAGAAATACGTCCAGTCTTTGCTAAGACGCACGTAGATAATCTGTTCTGAACACTTACCTCACTGAGAATCTGAACGCTTATTTCAGTAAATCTGAGCTTTTGCTTATTTTCATCACTAGAATAAGAAAGAAGATAAAAAATTATTAGTGGATGAAGTCACTGTATATGTTATGTGGGGTGAGTTTTGGGAATGCGGAGTCAGGAAAAGCAGAAACTTGAATAGCTGAAATGGAGCTTATCTGTCAAGGTAGTGGCCTGTGTGGTGGTATTTGGTTACGACAAGCACAGATTCACAGTTGAGAGAGTAGTATGTGCTGTATCAAACTGGTGGGACTGTTCGAGTGTTGGAGGCATGAATTGATGCAAGATTTTTAAGACGCTAAAGAAAAATAGACTGTAACGGAATATAATGAAAGGTGGAAATGTCATTCCTTTGATAAAGTCGGTTGGCTTTTCTCCCACTCATTTTATCTACAGCAGGTGTACTATAACTTCCTCACAGTTGCATAGCAACTGGACCCCAAATGTTTTAGTGTTTAGCAGTAATTATAGTTCTGCTGAAATTGTTTCAACAGAAAAAATTCTTCTTAGCCTGCTTTTCCTTCTTCCCTGGTTTTAGCGTATTTGCCGAGATGACGGCTTTCTCTTCGAGGAAAAACACCTGTCAGGAAATGAGCTGAAACAAGCAGTTGTGTATCCCCTCACTGATAACGTGGGTCTGTTGTGCTTTGTCTATAAGCAGTGAATGTGCTTCCCAACGCTTGAGCGGATGGACTCCAGTCACTGGCTTAGCTCTGTATACAGACAAACGTTAACTGGCTAGACCAATTCAAAACTGCCTGGACGTCTCTGAAGGCTGCTGTTTTAAGTATCAAAGAATTTACATCTCTAACTTTCAAAAAGGAAGACGTTAATAACTGATCATGTTGAAATATCACCTGTCCCTGGAAACAAAAGGTTTCTAGTCTCTGTGTATAATGATGAATTTTAAGACAGAGAAAATGTGCTGCTTTTATTATGCTATCCTCTAGTTAGATTCTGTAATATAAATTGTTACATTGTGAAGGTACAGTCTTTCTCTGAAGTGGATACAACTTGCATTACACTTGTACTTTAAAACAATTGGACTCTTAATAAAGATGTCAAGATACAGAAGAGGAAATCTCTGCCATGGGTTTTGACCTACTCAGACTTCTACTGCTTAAATCCAGCACACATGACACATTTAAACTTTTAACCTGGAAACTTAACTGTAATGCATTTTTCTCTGCATTCCCTGCATTGCCTTACAGAAGGTGACAGACATCTCAATGAGTCAGGTAGAACAATATCTGTACAGTTTCTATTTACATGTGTTTAGAAGGCTTTTTTTAGGGAAAAACCAATATTTAAAACTATTAGGAACATTTTGCAAAAGAGAAAATACTATAAATACTATAAATCTTTGCATAACACAAGGAAAGCCAGAATAAAATATTCTAGCACTATTTATCTGCCTGGCTGTCAGTGATGGATTATTTCTCTGAATTGGACACTAAAATAAGATACAGATTCCTATTTCAAGCATTTTATAAATCTCTTCTAGAGGATATAGCAATACTTCCAAGTTGTAAGTTACAAAATGAAATTCTTCACTACACTCAGAGTAAGAAAAGAGTAGGAGGCTTTTCAGTCTACTTCTAGGTAGCAATTGTGCTAAATATCTTTATTGTCCAAAAATTTCTTTTCAATGAAATTAGCAGCATAACTTGAACTGAAAGGAAGTACTGATTTACTTATTACTGGAGACCTTTGTCAATGCCACCTTTGGCATGACTTTAGCAAGAAATAGATTCCCCTCCTCTGATTAGAAATGATTTTGATCATTATTGGGAAATGCAATAAATAGTGCTTAAATTGGTTTGTTCAGCTCTTTCAATGATTAGAATTTGCATAGAAAAAGTTAAGGTGAAAAAGATTTGTCAACATGTGTCTGGAACCTTTCTTATTTCAAAATCGGTTGATACTACCACTGTTGCATATGGTAACATTGAAAGGATGGATATGAATGCCACAATACATTTCAGTATAATGGTGGCATAAATAATGCATGAGTAACAAAGGAGCTGCAACATATCATTTTTACCTTCAGTTTCAGTGTTCTACTGCTGTGTATGAAGGAGTCCTGCTACCTAAGATTATTTAAAAGAATACATAAAATATGGTGTAAATAAATTGTAAATATAATAGTTCTCAAATCAAAAAGGCATTTTTGATGACTTACTCTGTAACCACATGGCTTCTTCAAAACCTGCTAAAGTTAAGTATAAACATCAAATCCAGGATTGAACCTGGTTAAAGAACTCCCATAGGAAAGAATCTTCAAGTGTCTCACTCCTTTTAAATAAAAGGCAGTATGCAACACTGAGGACAGGTATCAAGACTAATTAATCAGGGAGACTGCTAAGTGGATTTTATGGGCTCGGAACAACAATCTTACCTTGGCCTGTCCATTCAGGTTAACACTGACTGGATAATGGGAAATCACTGCGCTGGATGTCTCTACAACCTAGTTTTGGTTAACTGCTCTGCCTCATTTCCAATATTTTGCTGTAAATGTCTAACAAAATTGAATTGCTTACTGGGGTATACACTAGTGTTGCAAAATCAGTACGAGACACTTCTGATCAATGTCTTCCTGGACAGTGAGTGTTATCTGACATGTATCTGTGTAATCATGATGACTTTCTCCTCCTTGTCCCTGTTTTTTTCCAGTAATGATTGTTTTCTCTTCTGCGTCTGGTAATTCAGATGAAGAATGCATATGAAGTTTAGAGACAACATTGCAGATTTCTTAGTCCTCCGTATTTTCAGCCTTTGAATACTTTCTAGTGTTTATGATGCCCTTTTCTGTAGAGGTTCTTTGAGGCGTGAATTAATTTTGGTAATAGGTAAACCAGAAGGTTGTTCTTTCAGATGCTGTCTGATGCTTTATTGTTACTGAATTAAAATGAAATCCTATAATAATTAAGATCTAAGTATATGTTGTAAAAATAGCAATATTTCCCTGTAAATATTACTAGACTTGAATGCTTGCCCATCTAATAAATATATTCCTAAATATCCCAAATTAACCCCCTACTGCTGTAATTATGGCTTGCATTTGTTATGATCAGCATACATCAAAACTTAAATTTCCCAAAGATCTACTAAAATATTCTTAAAAATATTTGGATGAGTCACTGTGGAACTCTGGTCCATCACATTCATCCTCTTATCAGACAGCAGTAGCAAATTTGCCTAGAGATTTAGAAAATCAAGACATTCTTCTTGGCAAATGATCTTGTGACTTGGGGATAAATGGATTTTCTTGAAAATTGCAGCAGTCACTTTTCTCTCTGCAGCGTTAATTTGAACATTAGCAATCACAAAGCTTAGGATTCAAAGTTATACAAAATCATAAATGTCAGTAAACATCGGTTGCACTGCCTCTGGTTAATTCTTTACTCCTATGTTGGACAGTCTAGTTTTCAGCTCAAAGTGTCCAGGGCATTTTTTTCATTATGGACACTGTTTGGGTTTTTTGTGGTTTTTTCTGATCCATCTCGCAATGCTGATCTAACAAAGTCATAAACACATTGAATTCTCTAGCTGACAAGCCAAATTGAGAGAATTCTTGTATACAATCTAGTGTGGAAAGAGTAATCTGTTTCTCTTAACTCTACAAATGTGTGACCTTATTGGGGACACTGAGAGATGAGGAGGAGCTCTTTTCACCTTTATTTTGGATATCGAGGCAGAGAACCTTAGGCGATACACAGTTGATTTATAACACTAAAAACACAATTAAACTGGCTTGGATTTCATTTGAATGGGGTGTTATCTGGATCACAGTCAACTTTTTACTAAATGCAGTGCTTGATGGGAGTTGACAGATGTGCAAGACATTGATGCTGACTGCTGTAAATAATTGTTTTGAAATGCAAAAATTTAGCTACAGGTAAAGAATCAACCATATCTGATTAATAAGGGAAAGTAATAATGCAAGCAGTTCTTACTTATTGTCTTACTGTGGTAGAAATGGTTAAATAATATCATGAAAATAATGGAACATGGTTTAACTTATCCTTTAGATGTTCTTATCATAATTATTTCAACATGAATTACAAAAATTAGAGTGCTCCATACCTCCAGTCATCTTCATGGCCCTCCTCTGGACTGATTTCAGCAGGTCCACATCCTTCTGGATGAAGCACTTCAGGTAGGGTCTCACCAGACCAGAGCGGAGGGGCAGAAACCCCTCCCTCGACCTGCTGCTCACACTTCTTTTAACACAGCCCAAGACACGAGTGCTTTCTGGGCTGTGAGCGCACATTGCTGGCTCGTGTAGTTTACAGATAAGTTAATGTTTTCCTAGTATCTTTCTTTAAATGTCCAAAAACTTAAATGGTTTTGTTTTGTTTGCTTTTAATGAAATCTATAGGAAAAGACATGCATATGAGAAAGGTGTTAAAGTAAAAATAGGAGAAGAACTTGTTTTGGTTACTCCATTCTTGTCTTTAGTTTCTTCAGTTGCCAACCTTTTCCAGAGAAAATAGGTATTATACAGTAATGTAAGCTGACAAGAGAGTTGTAGTCACATGGTATTTGGAAAGTATCACATTCGCAGATGACAGAGATATGAGGTAAAGGTTATTTGATACTACATATCATGATTTTATATGTAGGGTAGATGTATAATAAGTGCCAGTGGAACAGCCAATGCTGGCATTTTTAACCATGACAAAGAAGTCTCTGCTGCACATCTTAGAACCAAATTAGACTGAAAAATGCACCATGCACTTGCCTAAACATCAAATAGTTCAACATGGTGCATTTTAATAGGAACTGTCCAGGTTAGTTACCATGCAAGTTGTAGCAATCTCTGATGAATGAACATCTGGCAAAGTCTAATGTGTAACAGTTGCAATGAATTTATTAGTTGTAGCTTTTAATTGACAGCTAAAGTAACTTTCTCATCTGTGAAGTTCCATAAGTTCTTAGATAGAAGGAATAGGAAGATTAACTAGATAAACCTCCATGCCACAGATACTGGAATTTGGGAACTCCTTTTGGAAATGGTTCCTAAATTCTAATAATGTATTTTGTTCGAATATCTCTAGTTGACCCATTAATAAGTAGTATCAGCTAACAACCTTTCTTGTAATGTGTCACCTAAATATCCTTCAAGGTTTGTGTGGTTGGGTTTTCTTGTTTGGTTGGGTATTTCTGGCCAGGGTAAGGGTGTGTGTGTGTTGTTTTTTTCTTTGTTTCAGTTTACTGCTGTTTTCATAGGAAGAGTAGTATAGATGATTACTGTTGTAACAACTGCTATTCTGTGTATGGGGAAACTTCTTGTGTGCATGTTTTATTGCTTTTCCAACTCTGTTTTATTTAATCAGCGTGATTGAAAAAATTGGAGATTGTATACCCACTGAGACTTCTTTAGGAGTGAGTATGTAAAATAAGTCCCTTAAGCATCTTAAATGTGATACATCCATGAACTAAATTTACCTTCTCTCTGAGACAAAACCACTCATAACTTAAAATGGCTTTTCAGCTGTGCTGGTTTTGATTGGGGACGAGTTAATTTCCTTCACAGTTCCTGGTATGGGGCTGTGTTCTGGATTTGTGCTGAACACAGGGCTGATAATACAGAGATGTTTTTGTTATTGCTGAGCAGGGCTCACACAGAGCCGAGGCCTTTTCTGCTTTCCATGCTGCCACAGTGGTGAGGGAGCTGGGGGTGCATGGGAGGGTGGGAGGAGACACAGCCGGGACAGGTGACCCAAAGTGACCAAAGGGATTACATTCGCAACCTTCTTTTCTTTGGTGTAAACCCACTTGATAATATATAAGAACTTGACTAGGGACAAAATTGTAATGGATTCCACTTGAAATGCTTTCCTGAGTTACCAACTGCAACTTCAATCTGGATTTTCAGACAGCTGGAAATACCTTATTTCACCTAGCCGTGTTTCTTCACTTCACTTAGAAAAATGTCTTATAAATGTCAAAAATCAGATGGGACTTGTCCTTGAGAAATCTTTTTCACTTACTTTTTAGCTTAATTTCCTAAGGAAATTAGGCTTCTGCAATCACACTGTGTGTGTCTGTTCTTCCTGATTAATAACCTCTTTTCAACCAAATTTGACATTGACCAGAGGGATAGAAGTCTCAAATATAATTAAATCCCTATGCACTGCAGGGAAGTAGGCAGCTAGGTAAATGAAAAGTGCCTTTTATAAGATAAAGACTGAAAATTCAACACATCCAGAGACACTAGTGAATCCATACAGGAAAGGTATTACTTATTCCCTGACCTTGGAGAAATTTCAATGAGTGCTCAACATATTATGAGACACCAGAGAATTTGTAGGGTGCTGTTCCAGATGAAACAATGATGACTTTTGACCCTGACCATGTTTTAGTGAAGTACCTGGCAATTTTTTTTTCAGACCTGAAGGTTAGCTGATAGATTTAGAGTTTCTGATTTTTTATTTTCCAAATTTTATATGTGACCATATTCACAATTCTGTCTCTTGAAACTTACGAGTTTTTGCAAAAGGATAATAATGGTTCACAGACTACTTTCGAAAGTCTGCTGATAATACTAAACATGTATTTTAGAAAGCTATACCAGTACGTATTTGTACAATATATCTAAATCTTTCAGAATTTCTTTCCTAATCTTACCTTTTATTCTCACTTAAAATTAATTTTCTAACTATATGACTACTTAAAGACTGTAATTATTCAGTTTGCTTCATATGGTTTTTTATATACCCCTAAACTAACATGGATGGGAAAAAAATATTCTTTTGCTTTTCTTACTGCTTTTTTATGCCTATGTTCTACACTCACAATCCTTAGTCTGTTTTTCCTTTCATAGAAAACTGTATCTCCATTTGCTATGGAATTCCTGACTTTCAGACTAATAATGAACCTCTAGAGACATAGCTGTTCATGATGCCGTGGTGTACTTAATACAGTCTCTTTTATCAGCTGCAAGCTCTCCAGTATTCCTTTTACATTTGATACTATGTTCCCCTACTGAAACATAGCTTGAGGCAGAGAGTGAATAAGTAAGTTTTGATATTGTACAGAATGGACCATAGGTATTCAAATATTTCCCAGAGACTTCTTTTTTTCCCATTCTAAACTTCTGTAAGGCTTTGTGGATAGTCTGAATTCTGTTTTCTCCACTTTATAAGGGTTTATAATGGCAACTGTCTCTTGGATCAGTAAAGAGATTTAAATAATGCTTTTCTTATTCATTAATATTTGACTGATTCCTTTTAGAGCACCTACATGCAACACAAGAATGAAAAAAAAAAAAGCAAAACAAAACAAACCCCTTTTGGCTCAAACAGTTTTGTTTTTGTTTTGGGTTCCTTTCTATACAACCTGTACAGCTCCTCCAGTATTGTTTCTGTCATTGTTTATTTATGTCAGAAAACAAAATGCACATAAAAAAAATATATGCTCACTTCTTTTTTATTGTTAATATTTTACCAAAACATAATTTCAGGAAAATTTAATAATTTTATTTTTGTGCTTTTCTCTTTAATTTGATTGTCTGAAGTAATCTGCATAGCAAAAGGGCAGATGGAGCTGGAAAATTAGTCTTCAGAGCATGGCTAGTAGTGCAAGCTGCAGATCAGAATCATGTTGTCAAATTGTCCCCAAGTGTCTTTCTTACTTTAGTTTAGTGTGCTGAAAGATGCATGATGCAGAAATAAGGAATTCTGGCCCAGTGAGTTTGCATGAGCAGAAACAAAGCCTTTGATTTCATCTATCTACTTACATGTTTTGGATAAATATGTTTTTCCATCTCAATAAGCAAAATACCTTGAGTTTTGCTTAAGAAAATGCTTTACTGTATCGCGCTGCTATTAATTAAGGTGCAAGAGCACACATGGGAAAGCTGCTTAGCTTTTCCAGTTTTTCCATAAAAGTTTACAACATTAGAAAACATTTATGTGCGTAGTTAAAAAACTGGCTCGAACTGGCAATCAAAATAAATTCCTCAACTCTTAAAATTATACTAAGTCTCTTCCTCTAATAAAGAAATGCAGCAGGAAGCCAACACTTTTTTCCACTGTTTATTTTGGAGGATAAATAACTTGCTTTCCTGTCATTTCAGTTTATATTTTAGTGTGTGTACATTCTAATTCATAGGGTTGTTACTGAAGTTGTTCTTTGTTACACAGGGAGTGGATAGTCCTGTGCTTCAGGGGTCTTGGGCAAGATAATTCTCTGCTTGGGATTTTATCATGGCATCTGTAACATAACCAAGATATGTCAGAAATGGTAGGGGTGCTTGAATTGTTCAGCCGTAGCTCCATTTTGCCACAGGTAACAACATCATGCAGTCCCTTTCAGAACCGATGAAGCTTTTTCCTGAAAACAGTTCAGTTATTGCTGAGGAAAGCTGAGAGCTTCAACTGATAGCACTCACTCACCAAAAGACTAGAAGGCATGAATTTGTCAGCTTTCCAAAGTGAAACATTGTGATTCACATTGACAAGTATGCTTAGTTAAGGTTTAGCCAAGCACTAAAGATGTTCTTTAGATTTTCTGACAACAAAATTATTTAATGTCTGCAAGATCAGCAGTTTGCTACTTTTTTCTTTCCCTTTTAAAAAATGACATTTCTCACACATACTATTGACAGCATATTTCCAAGCAGCGCTTGAATATTTTTATTGTCCTGATTTAATAGCTAGCTAGACAACTGAACACGGTAAAATTAGATCTAAGTATTAATTTAGAGTACACGAAAATCCTGGTAGGTATCTCATCTAACCTATTCTTAGGCTTTTCACTGTTAGGCATTCTTAAGTGTCAATCTTTTCTACTGTCTGCCTGAAGCAAGAGTTATTCAAGGACTGATTTTGTATTTTGTTTAAAATTTATTCAGCAGGAGGTGAATAGATGAAGCTGTATCTTCTACAAATCATAACTAGATAACTGAGTCAGGATTCTTTGGTCCTAAACTCTATGAAATCTATAACTAGCAAATTTTGTCACCAGCTTCTTATTTGTGCTTCCTGTTTTAACAAAGATCAGTACTTGGACATGCCACACTTGATTCCTCAGGCCGACTTGTTACTAAACCGTCATGATTAGTGCTTTCAAACCAACCAATGTGCATCAATTTAAGAAACAAAATGCTCTTTTTGAGAACACGTTTTATAAGTTCAAGTGTATTGTGTCTGTAAAATTGAAAGTAAAAAGAGACTGTGGGCAATTTGTCACACGTCTTAGTTGTTTAAGGGTGACTTACAATAACCAGTAATCATATTGTAAAGCCTGAGAATCTTAACAGATCTCAGAAGAGGATGGGAAAGTGGGGGAAAGTCATGAGCCTGATGTCTCTACTCTCTTTCTTCCTCCTGGAATTCCCTTACTGATGGTTAAGAGCACCAGATGTTCTGAAATCTCCTGTTTGGTACTAGTTGATTTTTTTGCTCTGCACCCTGGGTGAAATTCAGGTCAGCCTGTTTAGTCCATCTGACTGCTCAGCTGGAAAAACAGCTGAATAGTGCTTAAGATATCCAAGAAATCTAAGACTGAGCCCCCAAGTGACATTTGTAGCTTAAAAAGAACAAATTTCTATTTTGTTAATTTAGGAGAGGTTGCTTGTGAAATGCAACTACATTAGGGATTAAGAAATACAGTTCAGAAACTTTCAGTTAAGTATCAACCGGGCTTATCTCTTAGTAGAATGAAGTGTTTAGATTTATTTCATTTCTGTAATTAATACATAGTAAATACACAGAAGAATTATTTTGTAGTAAAATCTCATATCATCTAGCCCCTCTTGCAATGTTTTTAGAGATGCCTGAGGTGCATCTGTACAATGAAATCTATCTAAAACTTTTCAGGCCTACACAGCTGACATGTCCTAACCACTCTCCATGTGTGTACCTACGCACACCTATCAATGGCAAAGCAATACTGATTGCAGTCTAATAATGAAGACAGACCACAAGCATAGAAATAGTAAGAAACATCTCTAACTTTTCTATTTCTGAAGATCTTGCTGAGAAGATTCCCTCCTCAAGGGTTACGCTGTATATCTTCACATTGTTGGTAGGGCAGAAATATGAGCTTCCTTTCAACAAACAGAAACAAAAGAGTATAAAGACATATAAACTGTGTGTACTAATAATGACAAATGTAGGGTTTTGTAGCTGAGTTTCTCATATTCTCTCACAGTTCCTCAGCCTGGGTGCTATTTGGACTCCTGAGAAAAGCAGGAAAGGATGAGCTGCTCTCATGTAAGGTGTGCATAGTTCAGTGCTGCCAGTACCCATCCTCCACAAATCCTTGCATCACCAAAGGAAATCTGCAGCAGTAGAGGCAGGAAACATTACATTCCTCTGCAGACTGCTTCTTGGTAGATATCTGGACAGAATGAGCTTCCAGTGTTTATTATGAGAGTAAGGCATGACTTTAATTGTTGTTCCTAGTGACAAGGGCTTCTCTGCAGCATCAGGACTGGACTGGAAAACTGGAGGAGAAGGAGCTGCACTGACCGTGCTACATCCCTATGGTTTGATGCTTCCCTGTTGTGCTTTTCAGGTTCTTCTGTTGCTAAATGTGCTATGATCACCCCAGGCTACCCTGTTCCCTTGCTTTTCCCTCTGCCATGGTCTCTCCTTGTAGAATGTAACATAAATGTTAGAAGTTTACAGGAGAGGGTGAGGAAAAGGCGGTTCTTCTGAAAGCGATAGTGAAGCTGGAGTGAAGGTACTAAAAAGCACTTTGAGCCACATTACTAACCTTTGGGATCCAGCCATCTACTTCTTCTTTCACATAGCTTGAAGGGATTATCCTTTACTTTTCTGTCAGTGGGTCCTTGCTGCTTAATAATTTGCTCTTCAGTTTCTTCTGCTGCTGTAAAGCTGTTTCATATTATCCTTGAAGCCATTCTGTCCCCAAAGAGTAAAGGGTTACTTGAGTTTAAATTTGCCTCCAGGAGGCTTATGTTATTTTATATAGTTTTGACTCTTTCAAGGTCTGTCTTTATTTCCCTTGAAGCCACCCCTGAGCCTCAGGGAGAAGCCCTTGTCTTCTAATGGATGCTTCGACTTTGTCAGAACAACTGCTTGCAAACATTGGTGAGAAAGTTGGTGGAATTGGATTTCAATTCATGTATGAGGACAAGGTGGTAGAATACATCTATTACATCACCTTAATATCTTATGAGTTTCAGAGAAACAGAATATTCTTTTCTCTCAGATTCAGCAATGCACCATCTGCTGCATGCAGGTAACTTAGCTATGAAACTTCTTGGAGTTACAAAGGATAACATAAACATAAGGGTATGGAGCAGGAGGGCAGCACATGCCATCCTTCAGGAAAGATGCCTTAGGAAATCAAGACAAATGCCAGGATGCAGCACTTTCAATGGCAAGTCCGCCTCCTAATTTGAAAACCTTGGTTTGAAGCATACTCTACCATATCTTCTTGAGTCACTTGATAGGAAATATCTGAGTGTTTCACTGTTTTTTCAAGTTAGAAGATTGCCTCTCTTAGGTTACGTGGGGCAGCACTCACAGTGGCTTCTGAAATATACGTGTAACAAGAAACCAGAAGCTTGTAGGGCAAAGTTCAATGGAAATTCACATGAATAAATTTTATAGCCTAAGGAAGTGAACCTGTGCTTGCATTTTAAAACAAATTTTTTGACATTCTCATTCTCAATATGCTGTTGAATATATTAACAAGATGATTTTTCCAACCTGCAGTTTTGACTCCTGAACAACATCTTGTTATCATGCAAAATTGTAAGGACTATTTTTAGAAGCCCAACAGCAAACCAATCTAAAGGTTCAACATGTGTCTCACATGATAAATTTAATGTACCCTAGCCTTCCCTAGTGTCAATGACACAAAAGTCTGTGCAGATTATTCTTAGAAACTGGACACAATGTTATTCAGTATAGAAACGCACTATTAAAATGTTGATTAAAATACCCTCAGTTTATCTTTGAGGAGCATGTTTCATAATGAATGTCTGTGGTGACACCACTTCTAGCAAACTTGCTCTTTTGCGCCTCTTATTACCTTGAAAATCAAAGCATGGATGCAATTTGAGAAGAGCGAAGGAGAAAATCCTTGACTGTATATTTTCATTTTCTCTTCATGTTTGTTTAAAAAAAAAAAAAAGGAAGATAAAAATTGAAAAGATGCCCCCAGGTTGGATTTGGATGCCCAGGAGGTGATTTGCTGTAGTCCATTAATCTCTTCAATGTGACTGTAGGCTATAGGCCTGAGACAAATTGAGTCAGTCAGGTTTTATCTCTTCATTTCTGTACTCACTTGTCAAGAAAACCTTGAAATAATAACAGAAAGAAGGTGGAATTGTTTGGAAAGGCAGCAGAGGTGAAAGTCAGGATGCAGCATCTCTTCTTAAGGCTAGAACAAGACTATATTCTGTTCGGCTAGGACACAAACTCTTTTCAAATGGGCATCAGCGTATTTCAAAAGCTTAGTTTCTGAAAACATAAGAAGTTATGTATGCAGATTTTGCATTAAGATTCTGGTGTTGTACTAGAGAAGAATATCATGGAACAAAGGTTAAAAACTCAGTCCAAAGATGCAGTAGCATTTTTGTTGCTTCACCAGCAAATTCACATAATACACAGTCCTCTGTCAGATAGATTCCCAGGACAGGGAATCCAGAAGACTGATTTATAAAAGTTGGATACAAAGAAAGCAAGGGTCTATTTGTGTGAAACAAATTGAATCTGACACACAAAACCTAGAAGTCTACTCAGAGTATTGCTGCCATCCACCTGCTGCATACTTGCAGCTAGTGAATATTTGAGAATTGGATAGGATTAAATGTAGTACCTGTGCCCCAGAACATGCGGAGCTTAATTAAAGCTTCAGAAAGGGGACTTTCAAGTGTAACTGGGGAAGCGTAGGTTATCACTCATATCTGAAGTAATGTTCCTTGCAGAGGCCACTAGCATCTTCCTTTGAGAACTAGGAGAAGAGAATTAAATACTTGGTTTCAAGAATAAAAAAATTATAGGTAAGGCAAGGAATTGTATCAGGGAGAGAAATGTGCATATGGCTTATTTCCAGAAATAGCTACATCTCTCCAGCTGATAAAATCTGAGAGGTGCCTGACAACTCTCTCTCTGGCAGAGTAAAAACCAGGCATTTACAAAGTCATTGATCCTCATTGTCATCTCTGCTCAATTTGTCTTTATCTCCAGACTTATTCCATCGGTGTCAAGCAATTTTTTTTCAGTCCTTAGCTCAAATGAGTTTTCTTCTGAAATAAGTGTTTCAGTAAAGCTGCTTTTTCTTCCATGTACCACTCAAATTCTGAGTGCAGGAGCTGCATTTCCTTCTACAGTGTAGCTGAATAGGTTCAGTCACTCTCCTCATGCCCTTAACAGTTTTCAGTGCAATTTGACTTTCACCTCATACAATAGAGCTCTAGAGAATGCTGTTGCAAAATACTACCTAATCATCCCTTTAACTGTTGAGATGCGCTGCCATACTGGTATATGTGTCTAGTACAGAAAAACATACAAGAAATTGTAGAAAACATCCCATGAGATTCTGAACACTTTCTAACATAGCCTGGATGCTCTCAACCCCTCCTCGCTTCATCTGTATCAAATATCTCAGACTATAAAGAAAGTCTCAAAGCACTTTTTCTGGATCTACTCTCTATTTCAGAGGAATTTCTTCACTGAAAGAGTGATTAAACATTGGAATGGACTGGCCAAGGAGGTGGTTGTGTCACCATCCCAGGAAGTGATTTAGAAAACATGTGTGGCACTCAGTGCCATGGACTAGTTGACAGGTTGGTGTTCAGTCAAAGGTTGGACTTGATGATCTCAGAGGTCTTTTCCAACCTAATTGATTCTGTATCTGTAAATGAAGTTGATATCTCTTTTTAAGCCAGTTGATACAGTTAGAGTAATTAGACAAGCTTTTCAGCAAACATGCATTGTTTAGGCCTGAAACAGAAGAAATAGATTTCTAAACACAAACTTCAAAAAATTTCTGATTTTTTTCTCCTATTTCAGAGTAAGTCTCTGGAATAAAGATGTTTGGTGTGTAGGGGCCAGAAAACAAGTAGAGAGAAAAGTCGGGACTTCCTAATTAAATTATGCAAGGGAAAGTAGACAACAGTTTATAGCATGCAAAATAGAAAGCTTAGGAGAGGATAGGTAGACTAATTTACCAAACTCCAATTTTTCGTAGGTATGAAAAAAACCCCACAGAAATAAGTAAGTTATTTCAGTTTGCACAATCTTCTTTCTCAGTAGTTTAATAGGTTCCTCTTTGGGTTCAAGACTAAAAATATGGTGGAATGTGAATTTCATACAATATGTTCCTTCATTAAAAATGTGTGGTCCTATGCATATTTTCTGTGTGAATTATTATTCTTGTATGGAAAAGGTGCTTAATTTCCCCTCCACATTTACCATAAGAGTATGTTGCGCTGGATGAAGTATGCAGCTGTGAGATTTGTAGGGTGCTAATTGTTCTGCGGTTGAGAATATTTATGGTAGTACGGTAGAGGTTGGTACATTTTCTGTTCTTTATTCAAGGAAAACCTATATTCATTTAGTGTGCTTGAGAGCACAAGGAGTTTCCTTTCAAAATCAATTTAGTGAGGCTGCAGGGCTGTTTGAAGAGCAAGAAGTTTCTTGTATTACAGCTTGTAGTTATTTAATGACACTTTGTATAGCTTCTGGGAGAGGATGGGCTGTGACAATAGAAAATGCACATTTGGTGATGAGTGGAGGTGTCGTCTTCTACTTAAACATTTCTTCACATGGTGTTTCACAACTCTTTCTGGAATTCTTTTCTACATGAGTAATTCTGATGTATATAAATCTTCTTTATTGCTAGAGTGAGCACTACAAGTGATCTTCTGTATATAAAGGCTTCTGAGGAGCCTGTATATGTGCTGGCCTTTAGTTTTCCATTTATCACACTTGCAGGTTATACTGCTGATGTTGCTGTAGGGAAATGGTGCTGGTGCACGAGTGTTGCAGTGACAGTTTGATGGAGAATGGTTATTATTGAATTTGTGGTAAAAATCAATAAGGGAGTCCAGATTTCCAATCGAGATAATAAAGATGTCATCTATAAATCTTAGGTAGAGTGTCGACACAGTGATACAATTATTTAACAGCTCTTCGTCATTGTAGTTGTTGAAAAGCTTGTCATAATACAGGACTGGAAAGAAACTATCAAAAGAGAAGGATGTTTCAGTTAAATTTTGCAGATGGCTATAGATAGAGTTCTCTTCAGTAATTTCACTGATGGTCTGTATGATGGAATAGAGAGAAAGGATGACCTCCGTTTGGTACAGATGTGAATGGTATTAAACTATTAAGATGTCTAAGACTCTTTCACAGGATTAGAATCAAAAGTACACTAATGGAATTGGGAAAATGACTGGAAAAAGCAGAATGGAATTTAATAAGAACAAGTGCAAGGTTAAGGAAGAAAAATGTTTTGCACAAAAACAAGATGAGGAAAAAGCCGGTTAGGGAATGGAGAATGAAAGAAGCATAGCAGCTCCCAGTATTGTGGTGTTGCAAAAAGGGGAAATACTGCTCAGGATAAATTTCTTCCTCTTAAGAAAAGGCATTACAGATAGCTATAAATACACTTTAAAATCTGATTGTATAATTTCAGTAGACAATGAAATACTATTCTATTAAATGTGTAATATATTTCACAATTTATCCATCCTACTTAGGAATTTGGCATCAAGCTGTCGTGTTGCCTCGTTGTGCAAATATATTCAATGTTGTCTATAAATGAAATTCTATTGTTGGGTAGTTCTTAACATAATACATATAATCTAAAGAGCTATACTTTTAAACATCGTCAATTCTTTGAATGGTGATTTGCATATTATAACTCTTGACCTTCTATCCTTGTGGAGTAAAATTATAAGTGCAATCAAACTACAGTAATTGTGTAATGAAAACCTCAGGGCTTAATACTACCCCCCATTTCTCACAGCAGAACTTAGATTGCGCTAACAGTTCATGTAAAATTACTGATTAATCTTTAAAGCTCATTCACCTGAGGAATAATTGTGAGAAATAAGTAGATGATGTATGAGCAATTTATGGCAGTAAATAGATTTTTCAGGTGCATTATTCAATTTTTGGCATATTCAATAACTTTAAAAAACATTCATGAACATAAAAAAAAGTATTGTATTTACACATGTACGTACTTTGTAGTTTATTAAATCATAATTGATTCAGAATTGCTCAGTGACTGTAATCTTTATTTTCTTCTGTGTTAGATAAATTCTTGCAGATAAGAAGTTCTAGCATAAACTGCATCATAACTCAATGCAGAGGACAGCATATTTTTTTCATGTAACAGCTATTTTTAATGGAATTTTGGGTATCAAATGTTTGAAAAGGAAAAGAAATTGGAAATAGTTCTTTATATATTTTTCTTTTCATTTGTTTGTATAGAGTTTATAGTGCTGCACTAGAAACTCTTANGGAAAACCTATATTCATTTAGTGTGCTTGAGAGCACAAGGAGTTTCCTTTCAAAATCAATTTAGTGAGGCTGCAGGGCTGTTTGAAGAGCAAGAAGTTTCTTGTATTACAGCTTGTAGTTATTTAATGACACTTTGTATAGCTTCTGGGAGAGGATGGGCTGTGACAATAGAAAATGCACATTTGGTGATGAGTGGAGGTGTCGTCTTCTACTTAAACATTTCTTCACATGGTGTTTCACAACTCTTTCTGGAATTCTTTTCTACATGAGTAATTCTGATGTATATAAATCTTCTTTATTGCTAGAGTGAGCACTACAAGTGATCTTCTGTATATAAAGGCTTCTGAGGAGCCTGTATATGTGCTGGCCTTTAGTTTTCCATTTATCACACTTGCAGGTTATACTGCTGATGTTGCTGTAGGGAAATGGTGCTGGTGCACGAGTGTTGCAGTGACAGTTTGATGGAGAATGGTTATTATTGAATTTGTGGTAAAAATCAATAAGGGAGTCCAGATTTCCAATCGAGATAATAAAGATGTCATCTATAAATCTTAGGTAGAGTGTCGACACAGTGATACAATTATTTAACAGCTCTTCGTCATTGTAGTTGTTGAAAAGCTTGTCATAATACAGGACTGGAAAGAAACTATCAAAAGAGAAGGATGTTTCAGTTAAATTTTGCAGATGGCTATGGATAGAGTTCTCTTCAGTAATTTCACTGATGGTCTGTATGATGGAATAGAGAGAAAGGATGACCTCCGTTTGGTACAGATGTGAATGGTATTAAACTATTAAGATGTCTAAGACTCTTTCACAGGATTAGAATCAAAAGTACACTAATGGAATTGGGAAAATGACTGGAAAAAGCAGAATGGAATTTAATAAGAACAAGTGCAAGGTTAAGGAAGAAAAATGTTTTGCACAAAAACAAGATGAGGAAAAAGCCGGTTAGGGAATGGAGAATGAAAGAAGCATAGCAGCTCCCAGTATTGTGGTGTTGCAAAAAGGGGAAATACTGCTCAGGATAAATTTCTTCCTCTTAAGAAAAGGCATTACAGATAGCTATAAATACACTTTAAAATCTGATTGTATAATTTCAGTAGACAATGAAATACTATTCTATTAAATGTGTAATATATTTCACAATTTATCCATCCTACTTAGGAATTTGGCATCCAGCTGTCGTGTTGCCTCGTTGTGCAAATATATTCAATGTTGTCTATAAATGAAATTCTATTGTTGGGTAGTTCTTAACATAATACATATAATCTAAAGAGCTATACTTTTAAACATCGTCAATTCTTTGAATGGTGATTTGCATATTATAACTCTTGACCTTCTATCCTTGTGGAGTAAAATTATAAGTGCAATCAAACTACAGTAATTGTGTAATGAAAACCTCAGGGCTTAATACTACCCCCCATTTCTCACAGCAGAACTTAGATTGCGCTAACAGTTCATGTAAAATTACTGATTAATCTTTAAAGCTCATTCACCTGAGGAATAATTGTGAGAAATAAGTAGATGATGTATGAGCAATTTATGGCAGTAAATAGATTTTTCAGGTGCATTATTCAATTTTTGGCATATTCAATAACTTTAAAAAACATTCATGAACATAAAAAAAAGTATTGTATTTACACATGTACGTACTTTGTAGTTTATTAAATCATAATTGATTCAGAATTGCTCAGTGACTGTAATCTTTATTTTCTTCTGTGTTAGATAAATTCTTGCAGATAAGAAGTTCTAGCATAAACTGCATCATAACTCAATGCAGAGGACAGCATATTTTTTTCATGTAACAGCTATTTTTAATGGAATTTTGGGTATCAAATGTTTGAAAAGGAAAAGAATTGGAAATAGTTCTTTATATATTTTTCTTTTCATTTGTTTGTACAGGGTTTATAGTGCTGCACTAGAAACTCTTATCACCTCACTGTCCATAAGACCTTTTGGTCAACATTGACCTTTGACTGTCTGAAGCCCATTGCCACAAAAAAATTCATGTTTGTTGAACAGCTCAAGTTGTGGAGGGAGATCTCTGACTGGTAGGCAGTGATTGTCCCTCTCTGCTCGGTGCTGGAGCGGCCTTATCTTGAGTCCTGGGTGCAGTTTTGGGCACCACAATATAAGAAAGATATAAAGATATTAATGTCCAAGGGAGGGCTATGAAGATGGTGAAGTGTCTGGAGGGGAAGGTGTATGAGGAGTGGCTGAGGTCGCTTGGTCTGTTTAGCCTGGAGAAGAAGAGACTGAGGGGAGACCTCATCACTGTCTGCAACTTCCTTGTGAGGGGAAAAGGAGGGGCAGTCACTGATCTCTTTTCTCTCTGATGACCAGTGACAGGACCTATGGGAATGGCCTGAAGTTGTGCCAGGGAAGGTTTAGGTTAGATATTAGAAAAAGAGATATTCACCCAGAGAGTGGCTGGGCACTGGAACAGGCTCCCAGGGAAGTGATCACAGCACCAAGCTTGACAGAGGTCAAGAAGCATTTGGACAGCGCTCTCAGGCACATGGTGTGACTCTTGGAGTGCCCTGTACAGGGCCAGGAGTTGGACTTCATGGTCTTTGTGGGTCCTTTCCAGCTCAGGATATTCTGTGATTCTAGATGTGAACTTTCATTAAAGCTAGACAGGGTTTTGCAAAGAGAGATGGCAGAATCTCTCAACAGTAAGGCTCAGAATGATCGGGGGATCTACTTCTCTGTTTTCTAGAGAGTCATGCTTTATTCAGCAAGATAATTGCAACCCCATGCCATTTCAGTCCTTCTATTCACACACAGCGTGCAGGATTTAGGATGGATATAAGATTCCATCACAAAGTTCAGCGTTATAAATGGAAGTAGAAACAGATTGAAAAATGTCCAGGAATAATCAAAGTCTTAAAAGAAAATTTCCAGCCATCAATCAGTTGCCTCTAGTGGTAGAGAACTGACTTGAGAGCTTTGCATTCTTTCTCCTTTTCCCCTATACCTATATGTCTAATTGCATTTGGTTCTTCTATAGTCAGAGAAAACAAGATAAAAGTTTTTCAAATTCCTACTTTTTAATTTAGTTTTTCTGACAGCAGCAACAATTCAGATTCCCATGACTTCTAATTCAGAAGTATTTGAGTTAACAGTAGTGGTATCGTTTTAGTCTTCCAGGTAGGTCACGTTTTGTGTTTTAGTCATTACAATGCAAAATACAAAACTAATGCATTATTCTGTCACTATACTTCCATAACTCAGCTGTGAGGGTTTTTTTTATGTTTTGCTTTTCCTGATGATACCATATATTTATCTACTGCCTCTTCACCAGATGCTTTATAGCCAGATTGCTTCATTAACTTTTTTCTAAGTAATTTCAGGATTGTCTTTTGATCATACAAATCTGTGTATAACATCGGGTACTTATTTAAAGACCCATTAAAAGGCTCTCATATACATCTAAAGGAAGAGAAAGGGGAATAAGGGAGAAAAAGGAAAGAGAAGATATAAATGTTTGACAATTCATAGCAAGTAGTGTCTTTTTCAAGAAATGTTAGGTCCTTTATGAAAAGAAACAACAAACTATAAAACAACCCCCCCGCAAAACCAAAACAAACAACAGGCCCCAACCAAGCAAAAAACAACCATATGAAACAAAAACAAAACAAAACAAAACCAAAAAAGAGAGATCACAAACAGGTATTTTTATTTTTGCTAGATACCGGTAGATTTGCACTGCTTTACAGCTCACAAAATAGCTACTGCAGGGAGAAGCCTATTCTATTCTTGAAAAAACTGAATTCTTCACTCCATGTCCTTGATCTCTGAGGATGGATAACAGGGGAGAGACTGCATAAAACTCCCCTGTTTACTCTGAGTCGGATAAGTGGATCAGAAAGTTATACACAAACAGACACTGCTAATAAATTACTATTTGAGTATATGATGATAAGAGTTACTTGTAATATTCTTTGCAGTGGAAGCAGATAAAGGGAGAGATAAATCACTATGTTATCTAGCTGAGTACTGTGTTAAAACATGTGATGCTTAACCAGTAGTAATTTATTGTGTTAGGATCCACTTTTGCCTTGCACTCTGCTGTTTCCCTGTATAGAGACATATTAACTCTTAATTTAAAATGTAGGATTGAGACCTTGAGGAGGTGTGGATACTCTACTTCTTGAAACCAAAAGGTAGTAAGACCCAACTGATGAAGGTGAATGTGTTTCACCTAGACAAGTGTTACCTGTTCTGCTACTCACCTTCTGCTCTAATCCTAATTTCAAGAGTTTTATTTCAGTTATCATCCATCTTAATGAGTTACACATAATAATTTTGATGTCCTTGTAAGTACTTCTGAAATTTTGTACAATATCCTTGTATACAATTCTGAATTTTGTACAATATCTTTGACTACTTCAGTTATCACAGGATAGTTTTATCGAACTTCTAATCCCAGTGATCCACTAATTTTCATTTTTACTTATTTAGACTTTTTCTAATTTTGTATGTCATTTTTTCTGGTTTGTATGAAAGAAAATTACACCCCTAACTTATTCTGAAATGGAAAATTTTGCTTCCTTCCATTACCCATTACTTTATTTTGAGTATGTCAGATAGGAAGGATTTTCTTCTCCTCTTACTTTTGTTCGATGTTCGATTCAGTTGTTCGAGCTCAGGTTGGTCTCTTGCTGTTACTAGTTTATGCCATCCATGATTATGTAGATTTTCATTGGCCTAAAATACTGGTGACTCTTAAGGATAACATCTAATTCCATTCTCATGTTGGATATATTTTATCCAGAAATATTTCATTAATCTTGGAATTTGTGTTATAGACTTGAATAAAGTCTTAACATTTTAGGTTACTTATTCACAATTTTGTATTTCAAGTTATTGATACAAAGCCTGTAGTTGGACACATTTCCAGAAAGTGCATTAGTGTATACAATATAGTTATATACAGGGTGAAAAAGTTCACCTAAAAAAGCAATTTGGTTTTATTTGAATAAAAGTGGACTCTTCTGTAGCTGTTAATGGTATAAATCTATCTCAGAAATGAGATCAGTTTTCAAGCTGCATATTAAAATGCTATCAATTTTAAAACTTCCTTCTATATTGATAAGATATATGATATCCCCTTTCTCTCAGCAAGGACGTGTGACAATCTAAACACAAAGAAGGGGAAACATGAGCTTATTTAATTTAAAACAATGAACAAAGATACTTCAACTTGATTTTAAATTTAACTGAAAAATATGTGTGCATTTAGAAGCATGTGGGAACTAGAGTAATTAGTGGATTAAGTCATATTATATGCAATTAAAGCATAAATTAAGTATAGGTGTTTCTCGTTATCTTGCAATACAACCAAATGGTGCATATGTGCTAAGCACAAATGCACAATAACGGTGCCTATGTCAGAAAGGTTGAATATGATTTTAAACTAACCTTTTTGAACAAGGTACTGAATATTCACTTCTGATGCCAGTTCTGTAACATGAACTCTTTCATAGACAAGGTAACTTTGCTATTGAGATCATTGAACTCTTGCATATTGCACATACAATTATGTAATTCTTTAATCCTTTGCAAACTTCATTCAATTGTAACAACTATGATTTTGAAAAGAAAGAATTTTGAAAATGCCCTTCTCTAAGCGAGCTGGCTGTTTTTATCCCTTTTGCTCTGTCTATTGCTTTAAATCCTCCCAACTTTATGAATACCTATGAAATGGAGATGACTATAACAACGTATACAATACCTTGGTCATGAATCGTCCCATATATTACAGAATACTGGTTTGTCTTAAGTATTCTGTTGTCCTTTCAGTGTGAGTAGAAGCAAGTTCTACGAGCCAGTCCGCATAACCGTGCTGGAACACAACGTAAGGTTGTCTCAGTCTTTTCCTTCTGTTTTCCAGCTGCCCTCTCCCTTACTTCTTGAAGGATTGATTCACATATCAGCATAAGGCTGTGCAAGCTCATTTTAAGTTATCATCTCCTAAGTTTGGAAGCAGCATGTATTTTTCCAGTGTTCTTTCACATTTTGTCACTACTTCTGTGATAACGTCAGTAATTCCGAGACCATTTTGCAGATGCTTCATTAGGCTTCTTGTTATCGTTGACTTTCAGTTGTCAAGTTTGCCACAGTACAATAATGCTGAAATTATAATTGCATCAGATAGTTTTATCTCGTGCTGAAGGATATATGCTTCATTCTCCAGATGTCCAAAACATGTAGGCTCTTTTTATATTCGTGCATTTTATTCCTCATCTTCTATTCCACTGCAGTTTGTAGTTGCATTAAAATATATAGGGCTTCAAATGGGTTTCACTGCTGATCACTGAACAGAGCTATCTTGGCCTTTTCAGGTTGTAAAGATGTTTCTTGTGCAACTGCTTGCTTCAGGCCCTGTTCTGGGCTGTCAGCAGCAAACACCCACCCTCAAAATTCCAACGTGAAAGCAATTTTACTTTCTTTGAGTGTATATGAGGACAGCAAACATGGAAGTAGTTTTCTCTATATTGCTGACAGGGTGCCCATCACAGTTATGCTGCTCAGAAATTCTCCTACGTTTTTCCATGTTTTATAAACTGTTGTGGATTTCACTGTGCACAGAGCCAGAAGGGATCACAGCAGCATCTTATCTCATCTCTGCTTACACTGCCTGTTGCAGTTCATTCAACAACCATTTTGTGTAAAAAAAAAATGGTAACTTCGCTAAGTCTATAGACACTTAGTTCAAAGATATAAAATATGAGTATATTTGTGGTTTGCTACATGCATTTTCTTGGGTTTTTTTTTTTTTTTCTAGTAACATTTAGTATCTGAAGCCTAATTTTTAGATGCCATGGATGAAACATGGATTTGGCTTCCAGCTATCTAGCTTGAAAGTATTAGGAATACAGAACCTTATCTCAAGCTGAAGTTTCTTCAGAAAGAGCTTCTTTGAGATGCCTTAGAAATCAGCTAGTGTCTCCTAATATCTTTAATGAATCTAGCTTCGTTTCATTCAGATAGGATGTTTCAGACAATTCTGTAATATAGGAAACGTGGTTTGCTCATTTAGGTTTTTTTTCTGTGATATAATAGCATTAAACTCTCACTCATAGAGAAAAGGATGTCTGACTTCAGCAAATTCATTATCCTTGCCTTGAGAGGTTGTTCCTACATTAGCAACTTTGACATTTATTAACAAGTGGGAGAATACTGAACCCAACACGAATTAAAGCAGAAAACACACTCTCTGTGGCAGTTTTTTGCCATAGTTGTCTTTGTCATGTGAATACACAGACATCGATGGTATCTGAGGATTGTACTAGAATGTTGCTTTTGAAGGCTAGTATTAACTGTTTGATAGCAGTGTTGATTTATGATGATTATGAACAGAATTCACAACTGAAACTTCAACATTTGGCCAACACAAGTGTAATAATTTACACTAATTCAATACACGTGTAGCAGATCTTTTTCCTCTAGTGCAGATTCATGGTTCTCACTTATGTATTCAGGAAGGTGTTAACGCACATTCCTTGCAGGACATCACAGAAAAGGTATATTGTGAAGGAAGCATTTTGAAAGATAGACGAAATAGCAAGCATAAACAACAATATGGCTGTTGCCTTCACATTCCCTTGGCATTTATATTTGAAAAGTGCATTTCTGCTCAGTGTTTTGTTCCAATTTCAGTTGTGAAATTATGTTTTCCTTCCCCAATGTAATTTAATATTCTTTGGTGTACTCTATTGTATTCCTAAGTTGGCTGTATTTAAATAGGAAATTAAGAGACTCTCTTAAGTGCATAGGTTATGCTTTTTTTCACCGATATGATTATCTGCAGTAGTTTCTGTAAAAAAACATATGAGAGAGTAAAACTGACCTCTTACCTAACCAATTTTCCTTACTTCTCCCTCTCTTCCTACATTGCAAAAAAAGTCCCCAGTTAAAACAGAACTTCTCTCACCTGGTCATAGCACTTTCTATCACCAGTGGACACCTCAGCCTTATTCAGGTTGCTTATATTGTATTTTTCATGTCAGGATTGTGCAGTGTTGCAGATAGGAAAATGTCAGTGGTAATTATGTAAGAGTTACGATCAATTACAGTGAAAATTGGGTAGAATAGGCAGAATTTTCTGCTTGAAAAGCTTCATCTGTGTTGTATGGCGATACTAGCATAACCTATATTCAAAATATAGGTCCCGAAAAGAACTTCAGGAGGTCCAAACAAGACCGAGTTACTAAGGTCTAAAATTGTAGGTGAAATTCACAGGTTTAATACTAAATGATTAACAGAAATGGAATAATAAAAACAAAGAAAAAGTTAATTATTTTCAACACAGAAGGAAATCTAGGAGCTGTAACATATCATGCTAGGAAAATGTCAGTTTGGTGATCAGTAGTGGTCAGCAAGCAAATCAAGTGGAAAATATTAGGAAAGATGATAAATGCAGCCAATATCATTAGGACACCATAAATCCTTAGTGTGCCCACAATTTGGATGTGATGTGCAGTATTGGTTAACCAATCTGATAGAGATAACAAAAGATTTACAAAACATCAGTAAAGATGGTTTAAGACGAGTTCAGCCTCCATGCAAAGAGCAATTGCTTAGACTAAAACTCGTCAGCTTGGGAATGAGACAGCTGAAATAAAATATGCTGCTGGGAGTTTATAATATCCAGGATGGAAAGGAGTAAAAAGGGAGTTTTTGTTAATGGTGTCTTTATATTTAAGGCTTCAAACAAACACAAGGAGAAAGTAAATAATACAAAATCTCCACTGTATTTTGTTATTTTATTTATCAAACAATATAATTGCTAACACTCCCCTTTTTTCTATACTCAAACAATGTCTATTACTTCCAAAACTAGTTCATCTTTTTCTTCTTTTAAACCTCACATCTTGTCATGATGCTCCCTTTTTTCTAAATTCTTTTCATAAAGTATATTTTATTCTTACGTAAAGAACAGACTTGCTTATTATCTTGATGACTTTTATATTTAAGATAAAGGCAAGAACAAACAGGATTTTTTTATGGAGACATTTCTGCCTCTCAAAAGGTCATCTGCCTCATTTACATACAAACCTGCAGATATTTCAGCATTTGCAGGAAGCAAGTTCACGAGAGTTACAAAAATATATATATTTGCAGTAGACAACATGGAAGAAAGAAAACTACCAAATACCTTAGCTTCTTTTTCCCTAAGCAAACTGACTATATTTTCTTACCCTTTTAATGCTATCTGACAAATGTTTACTGTTGACAAAAGGAAAAAAATGTTAATGTATCATGTTATTCTGTGCCTAGTGCTGTTCTCTGAATATATTCTTAGATTTCTAGCACAGAAACCTTCAATACCTTTGTATTAGTAAGGTCAGACACTTGTAAAAGCCTGTATAAAAAAAAGAAGAAAGGAAAGAAAAAGAGTTCTTGACTATGTATAGTTCATATACACTGTAGGTTTTAAAACAGAAAACTGACTTCTATTCACAAATACTGATCTGTAGCTGCAGTTATAGATATATTTCTAGCTAACATTTGACAGAAGCTTCTTCAGATGGCTCTTTTAATTCTGTTTTTTTCATCTCTGTCTCTGTATACCTTCTGTTTGAAGATAAGGCACCTGAGTGGCTTAGGGATCAAGGTAAGCTCATCCAGAAGGTCATGATACAATAAATACATCTTGACCTACTCCTACACAGACCTAAATCTATTGCTGCAGAAATGCAGCTGCTGAGACAAGGAGTCACTCCTCTTGTAAGGCTCCACCGAGAGCGGCTCCATGACAGTTCTCTGTGGTAACAGGAGCATAGCTGGGAGTCAGAAGATTTACTCTCTGACTTTATTATGGCATTTATGATCCACAAACCTTGAGCCATGTGATACAAAATAATATAGATTATTATTTTGAAACATTTTTCAGAACTGGAAAGTTCTAAAAGTTAAGTAGGGAACAGATTTTCCTATTTGTTTTGAAAGGCTTGGGGTTCCCATATTAGGTAGTGAAGTGCAGCAGTGTTTCTTGAAGGTCATCTTTCTAAAGATGATCATTTATTTCAGCACAAAATAATTGTTTGTAGCAGTTTCCCCAAGCAATTTTAAAATGTGCGTGTACCATAAAAATCTAGGTGGCTTAATCCAATGCTTTTCAAAATTTCTTCTTTTGAGGACACAAATATCTATTTAGTTTAGAAAGTCATCAACTGCTGCGGTGATTAACTCTTAAAACAAATAGCAGTTCTTTCAGCTTAAAAAAATGAGTTGCAAGTCTCTTTTTTATTATTGTTTTTATTGTAAAACTTTTAGTAATTACTATCAGTCTTCAGATATACAGAAGTGTTTGAAAGCTTAGCTACTGAAATGTTAACCTGATTGCTATCCAGCAGTCCTGCCTGAGTGAACTTTTGCATTCTGATGCTCCACCTCCGTGTCCTCACTCAAAAGTTAATGTTGCTGTTTGTTTTGATGAGGTTAAAGATACTGGACAGAACTAAACAGGGAAATAAAGAGAAATTTTCTCTCTAGGACATCCAGACTTCGCACTGAGAGACCTTCCCATCTTCTTCTTTGGAATAAACTGATGCAGTGCCAAGTGAAAAGATCATAATGTATCATTTATGGCTGATAGTTTCCCTCACCAACAGGGCCTATTTCAATTTATAGTTATGAAGAATGATGAACTCTCTGCTTCTATACTCTAACATAATATATACTGATAAAAACAAACCATAAACTGCCCAAACAGTCTTTGTGCTCCTTGCTGTATAGTCAAAAATTGAATGTTTCTTGAAAAAGAGAGCTTTTTATTTGCTATGTTAGGTATAACGAATACAGAGATATCTCTACTGAAAGTATTTAGGAAAATAAGGAAATATTAAAAGTCAAGATTGTCTAATGCATAATGAAATATAAATGGGACCCTTACACAAAAAGGAGTTGTGAGAAAGTGTAATTCACTTAGTTTTCTATTGTGTTCTGTTTCTTACCCTGGTAGAAATATAGACTTTCTGGTAAAAACAAATTAATATACATGCAATTTATGAAAAATATAAGAGTACATGGCAACGCAAGCCTTGCTTTTCTGTGACAAGTTGAGGCTTTTGGACGTAATTCATAATCCTTGACAGTGCTATTATTCATTGACTGCATAACAAACATTAGTGATAGCAAAGTGGTTTGGCAAAAATCAAGAGTTTACTGTAATACGTGGTTATAAGTTATCCAGGAAGGGCATTTAGGGCATGAAAATTGGGCGAATTTTTGTTCATATGAAAGATTCAGAATCTGAGATCACCCTACTGAGAGATTATGGAGCAGAAAATCCATGGCCTAAAAATACAAAGTCTTACAAATGAAAAAAATACAAACATGCTATCCAATTTCTGCAGTGAAACAGGATGCTGAGTGCATGATAGGAAGGAAATCAGACTAGATTTCCGTGGCTGGCAGTACATTAAAAACAAGAAACTGGCACACCAGCAGTTCACTTATAAAATCACAGAAAAATTGGTTGGAAGGCAATCCAATCTGATCCACCCCCTTTCACAGTGAAATTATTACTTAAACTAGATCAGCTCAGCTGAATCCTGAATATCTATATGCTGTTACCTTTCAACAGTACTGTGCATTTTTTGACGTGATATTACAGAAAAAGAGTATTAGCTGCCTCTCATCTGTATATGACAGAACACAGAACAGCCAAAAGTTTCAGGCTGAATATTTGTTTGAAGGCCATTGCTTCTGAGAAATTCCATTCCATTCAAACCTTGAGAAATTATTCTTGGCCTTGGCTGAGATTGATTGAATTATTTGAAAAATTAAAATCCCAAACATCAGACACAGAGAACAGTAATAGTTGTGATGTTCATAAGGAATATTTATAATCACACTACTGAATTGGAGCAATTGCTGTATAGCTTGAATATTCTGCCATAATGGACTTATCTGGAGAGATTAATTACTAAATTTCTAGATTAGAAAATTCCATGTTTGGTGTAAAGTACTGAGTCAGCAAAACAGGTCTAAGGTGAACACCAGTAAGATTGGCTAATTTTGACATACAGAATCTTTGACACCAAAGTCAGGGGCACTTTCAAAAATACAAAACAAGTCTATTTACTACAGTGGAGGGTTATTAATGAAGCTGTATCAAATATTTCCAACAATCAGCAAACAAATTTAAAAAATAAAGGGAAGAGCTAGTGGGATGAGCAACATGATTCTCTCATTTCCTAAAATAACTCAGATGAACACTGCATGCTTTTTAAAAAATAAGTTTTATTTGTTAAACTATAATACATTTTAAAATTTAATCTTAAACTATTTGGAATTAACATTTAAAATTTTATCTTTTATCTAAGAAATACCAAAAATTTCAAGCAATCTAAAACGGAAGTATTCAAAACTGTCATTAAGCAGCATTCTTGCTAGGTGAAAATCTGCCTCTCTGTGTTTGTCACAAGATTTTTGCCTTGTAACAGATGTATGGTGGAAAATATGTATGTTGGAACCAATTCAATAGTTATTTTCTGCCCGGCATAAATTGCCTGGATTCTTAACTTCACTGCCTGTTACTGGGAATAGAAACATTGCCAAAGCTACGTAAGAGAAGTGGCAGTGGCATATTCTAGAGAAAGCACAGCCAGACACATTGCAACAGGCAAAGCTTTCACTCATTTCAGTGATTCCCGTTGCACACGTGTCCAGCTTGGATTGGGAGTAGCCTGTCTCTCTGCCAGGGCGACATCAGAAGTCACAGTTATAACAAGGAAAAAATCTCATTGATAGCTACGGAACATTGCTGTAATTTCAGGATTTATTACTTGCAAGAAGAATGATGGACAGTTGTTTTACATAGTGTATTCTCACAGCATTGGCACCTTGTCTAAAAATATCATAACTGTGAGCCTTCAGGAACATCTAGGTTTTAAATACGGTTACCCGTGAAAGAGAAGAGCTAAAGCAATGTTCTAATGGTGCAATATTATAATAAAGTGATGGCTAATGCTTGACATAAATGGTAAGCTTTCCTGCATGCTCCTTTGGTCTTTGTTTCGGTTTGGTAGTGTTCCAGTTTCTTCCAGGCAAGCCCCTTATAGTGGGATGATCTCAAGAAAATACAAGTATTTTAATTTAGGCCTGTGCGGGGGGTCTGAAGATTCCTGTGGTTTAAGTCCATTATCCATCCTCTTCATTCTGCCTCCAGGATACAGCTAAGTTCCTGGACTTTGGTGTTTGTAGAGCAGCTTTTTGTGTTAGCCTCTCCCGTTTCCATGGAAATAATCTAAAGCATTTTTGGCAGTTTTCATCTGTTCTTAAACGTTCCACTCTATTTTCATGCCATAAACACAATACTACTTGCTTTCAAAATACAGACTTTCTGCTACCAAATCTCTTGTTTCTTTTCTATCTGTATGTTGTCAGCCAATGTCCTCTGTACTTTTAGTTTCCCTATATCAGTATGAATGATCTCATCCTAAATCTAGCTTGTTCATGGAATCCTAAGATTAAATAGCATTTGTTTTTACTGTAAGAATCGACATTTCTTATGTTTAATATGAAAAAGGGAAGATGTAGCAAAGCTGCTATTGTAGCTTGGGTTAAAATTTTGATGCTAATCACCGTATGTGACATAAGAAAGAAGTGTGGTATATAACTACGTACAAAATAAGCAGTCATTGTATGTGGAATAATATGTAAGGAAAGAAACAGCAAATTTTACCCCTAACGATACAGACTTACTTTGATTTGCACACACAAAGTAAGACTCGATTATATGCTTGGGTGCTGATAGCATCTGGAAGGAGATGAGCACTGTGCATTCATGAACAATAGTAAGAGACTTTAGGTTCCTAGGGCAAGACTTCAGAAGCAGATAAGCAGGAATGTAAGCCTATGTCACCACATGGAATCGAAAACTACTGTGTCAAATAGAATACAAAATATTTAGCCATACTCCTCAAATGAAGCAAAAGCAAAAGTTTCTCATTGTTTCAGCAGAAGATAACCGGTACTGCTTTACTTACTATTCCCATGCTACTTGACCCGGATAAACATGTTGTTTTGCTTTCCCCTCTTTTATAAGCTTTAGAATTTCAGTAACAGGTAGGGAAATGGTCCCATAAAGGAGGCAACTTTTTTATAAAACTTACTAGTTAGTCCATAAATGGAAATGCTTTGTCTTCATTCTGCAATTTAAAAGTTTCTGGACTGATTGTAAAGATAACAAAATTTACATTAGAAATAATGTGAAATAATTGTAGAACTAGAAAATATGGCCGACATGGAAAGATTGAAAGAGGAAATATTTTCCAAAGATATAAAACAGCCGATGGAGGACAGGGGGGAGGGAAGTGGCTTAAATTATAATGAAAGAGACCTGGTTGAAAGAGAAAACTTAAATAATTCCTACAAATGAAACTACTAAGATGCTGAAGAGAAATTTTCTGGTGCAATTGTGGAGCCACAATTTATGGAGTCTCAGTCGTTAGAGACTTTTAAGAAGAGTTCAGACAATTATTAAGCAGAAATTACACAGGCATAATTAATCTTGCCTTCAGGCAAGAGAATGCATCTTTTTCAGTTTGTTCTTTAAAGTTATTTTATGATAGATGTCTACAAAGGCATTGATTTCTCTTTCAAATTTCTCTTTTACAGTGTATCTATTTTGAGCAGAAAGTACTTTTGAATCCCAAATTGCTTTCCTTTGACTGTAAATCTCCTTGTTTTCAAGTCAAGGATTAATCTTTAATTACAGGTACTGCATTTCTTAAAACAGTATCTCTGTATCTATAGTGAGTCATTTCAGTCTAAAAATACACAGTTCTGTCTTTCAGTGCCCAAATGTGCAGATTTGTTGTGACTTAACCTCAGGCAGCAGCTAAGTACCACACAGTCACTCTCTTACTCTCCCCCCATCCTCAGTCTTGCCTGGGAAAGGTGGATTGAGATGAGAAGAGTTTAATCGTTGAAATAAAGATAATAAAGATACTAATACAGATAATAAAGATACTAATACAGATAATAAAGATAATGCTAATAATGATTATCATAATGATGATGATAATAAGAAGAAGAATGATGGAAAGGAGAGACAGAGAAGAATTAAGCCCAAGGAAAACAGCTCCCTCCAGTTTATATACTGAGCATGATATTCTGTTCTGTGGGATATCCCTTTGGCTAGTTTGGGACAGCTCTCCTGGCCATGTTCTCCGGTTTCTTGTGCACCTCCTCACTGGCAGAGCATGGGAAACTGAAACGTCCTTGATTTAGGGTAAGCACTACTTAGCAACACCTAAAACATCAGTGTGTTACCAATGTTATTGTCATGCTAAATCCAAAACATAGCACTGTACCAGCTGGTAGGAAGAAAATTAACTCTATACAAGCTGAAACTAGGACAGAGTTAAACTTATTTAACCTGGTGGACGAAACCCAGGCAGAACAACTTTGTGCTCCACTCCCAATAAACATATGTGTTTTCTGAGACTGAAAAATTCATTCATGTCCCCAGTGAAGCTGTGTTAGTATAGACAGTGCACATGGTGCCAAGTAGCTTCCTTTGTCTCCTTTGCAGGTGTTTCCCGTGTGTTTTCTGCAGTACCATCCCAAGGCTACAGCTATTTCAGTCATCCTTCTTTTCTCATAATGTGGATCTGTCATCCTTCATCACTAAATTATCCTGTAGCTCACGCTCTCTCCTCATCTAACTGAAATATTTGTGCCACCTCTGGATTGCGACTAGTCCATCAGAAGACCTGATGCAGTTGAAATTCTGTCATCTGTCTAGGTTGTTCAGAAAGTATTAGACATCATCTAGGGCTGAGCATCTCTTCCTAATATTCATCTGATATTTTAGCCCAGACAACTGTGCAGTGACACACAAGAGGAGAGGAAATATTAAGTGTACAGGTCAAAGCATCCTGGAAATTATGCAGAAACTTTCCAGATATTCATACTACCTCAAACCCAGCCAGAACAATATGACCATATTGCTTCTGGACACTTTAATCTCATAAATTCTAAGATGAATACTGATTTTCAAGAGTCTTTTCAAGTAGTAAATTGTCCATAGGCATAAGAGAGAACTGCGAAGGTTTGCAGTAAGAGAAAAGGCTTTGCAGTGGTATCTGGAGTCCTCTTGCAATTACTAGGATGCAATATACTTTAATCTCTATTTTTATTAAACTGTGCAACTACAGCATCATGTGTGTTCCTCAGATACTACAAAACATGGTATTCATGTTGCTGTGAGAAGAACATAGGACCCTGAATGCTTGTTAGCAGTTGGAACACCATTCTTATGCTCCAGGACAGCATTCTTCAGTTCACTTTTTTTCCTGAATGAAATTCTGTTCAAGCACTCCCAAGATTTCTCCACAATGTGAATTGGAGCATGGTAAGTGTTGCCCAGAGAGATTGTGGATGGAAGTGTTCAAGGCCAGGCTCGATGGGGCCCTGAGCAATCCGATCTAATGCGTGGCATTCCTGCCCAGGACAGGGGGTAGAAACAGATGATCTTTAAGGTCCCTTCTAACCCAACCCATTCTATGATCCTATGAAATGGAGTTGATTGGAGATTCACTTCAAAAGCACATTTCATCTCCAAACTAAAATACTAATGTGCACTCAGAGTTCAGTTTTCATCTCCTATTCTGAATCTTAATTAAACCTGCATTTCCAATGCATAGCTCTGAAATGTTTTATATGAAAAAAAAATAAAAGGTTTAAAAAATTAATGTGTTTTGAATAATCCTGTTTGTTGCAAAGTATCTTTAGAGTGTGAACAACTTATAAAAGAATTTTTTTTCATAGAAAGAAATTCCTTGGTCTCCTAAATAACTCACTTAACTCATCTTTTTAATGAATTGATAGAAATAAATGCCTTTTGCTTTAAATTGCTTATTAACTGATTGACTTTCAGAAAGTATAGATCCAAAATTTTCAAATTTCACATCAGCCAGTATTATCTGAGAAGGATGTCTTCTTCCATTTCTGAAATGCAACTCTACCTTTACCGTGTGAATTTACAGTCTTTGAACAGTACTGTTTAAGGAGAGGAAAATTTGGAGATACAAGTGCATGTTACAGCAACTTTCAAGGAAACTTAGGTATGTGGTATATAAAGGACCACCTGGCACTCAGCCAAGACACCAGGACTAATATTTTGACTTTTACAGAAAGTACTATGGAAGTAAACTGATCACTGATTTTGATCAGCTGATGTATGAAAGACACTTTGAAGAGGTGAAGTGCATAGTTTTATTGTTATTTATTTTATCTCAATCAAAACGAAAGCATGGCATCAAAGATTGGACTTGTGAGAATACACAACAGAGTTAAGGCTTTTGGGTTATCCTTAAGGCTAAAAATGGCAAAAACAGGAAGTGTATGACCACTGAGGGATGTGGGAAGACACAAAAACTGAGGATGCTAAAGAATAGTCAGCAATGGCCATTTGTGAGATGTATTTTCTGCCTTCTGCTGGAATGACTGAGGGTTTCTCAGTTACCTCTTTCTGATGTTAAGCAGAGACGGTTAAGGTTGTCTCTTTAACCATCACTAAATGCCCACATGTTCGTGAAAGGCAGATCAGAATTCAGCTCCTGCTCTTGCTGTGATTCTCCACACAGTGATGCTCTGAAGCATGGGATTGCAAAGTATGTGTCAAGGGACCCCAGCCTTGTTAAAAAGTAGGAATAGAATAATTTTCTTTTCATCTTTCTCTTTCAAGCCCATCACTGCTGTACAAAATTCAGTATTTCGGTGTTTGTCCCGTTTGGACAATTAGGCTTGCCATTTCAGTCGGAGTTTAGCTTGTGATGTGCTATTAGCTGCTTGAGTCTCTGGTGCCAGTTGAGAACAGGGAAATCACAAATGTACCAAAACTGAAAAAAATATTAGGTATGTCTTGAAATGTTTTACTTTTTTATTACTATTATTTTTACAGTCTTATATTACCTTATTTCATTTCACCCACTTAACAACTTGAATATTAAAACAATGCAACCAGTACAGACATAATATGTTTATTACCATAAAATCAAAGGTCAGAACAAGCATTACACAAAAGATAGTCATTAACACATAAGCCCTGTTAAGGTCTGTGTTTTTTCACATCTAGAGATATCAGAAATATTAGTTAGAACTCCTGTAAATCTTCAGCAGCATTAGCTGCCCAAAAAGTAGATTTGTCTAGATTCATAAGTCAATGAAGAAAAATAAGAACCTTCAGATGGGGATTTTTGATTCCTAAAATCTACAATGTAAAATATTAGAAGACATTACTCTGTGTGCTATGCCACCTATTGGGGGAAAAAAAAAAATCTAAAATTATTCTGTACATTTATCTGGATTATAAGAAAATGTGTACAGCAAATCTTCCATTAACACAGATTCAGTAAAGTGTTGTCCTTGAAGAAGGACTCAAGAAAACCATAAGTCCCTTCTACTAAATTCTGATCTAAAATGATGATTTTTCTGGGCTTTTAAAGGCTTATCTACTGATAGAGCTTCTCAGTCTAAGTTAAATGGCTTAAAAAGACGAGATAGACATGTGATCTTTTATATGGAGTTTTTTAAAATGCATCCTAAATGAGAACCCTGGATGGTTCACTGCATCCTTAACAAGTTAATAAAAGCTTTAATGTGCTGAGCACAGACAAGGGTAAACTTGTTGAGAGGAAGATCAGGTCATGCTACTTCCCTAAGAACATTTTCCTTGAAAAACACATCTCTGCATGATATTTTTTCAAATATTTTGGGGACAACTTAATGATCTCAGTATGTTCAAAGTAAAGGCTCTTTAAATATCAGGATAACTTCTGGTTAAACTTCTGGTTTTAATGTTTGTTTCCTTTGGGGTTTTGTTTTTGCTGTAGTGCTGGCAACCTTTCTTTTCTAGGGGTTAAGTACTTCCTCTAGGTTTCTACCACTCACACTGGGAAAACTTAGATCTCTATAGCTGAACTTTTTTTTAAAGATCTTCAGTGTGTTCAAAAGCAATTAGTTAATGAGAACTTACAGTTAATGATGCTTCAGGTAGAATGATATCTATTTTTTAATTTCAGCATGTTCTTTCCTCATCAGTTTTAGCTGTTTCAAAAATTATTTAAAACTGCTTTCTCTAGTCCAGTATTTTTGGCTTCAGAATGAGTAATGACCCTTCTCTCCTTTTAACCATGGATGTGTAGATTTCAACGATTATTTTTATTATCTTTGTAAGAGTTTTTAAAAATCCCCAATCGAATTCATGCTCCCGTTGCTCTAAATCTACCATACAAAGAGAAAAAGCATCCTTTTAAGAATCAAATTCCTAAAAGAAAGATTTATGACCTCACTTAGACAGATAGTGCATAAATAAAATGTGAAAAGCTTTTCCCTTACCCCATTATTTGAAAGGTGGAACATATTAATATATGTACAAAAAGTAATGCAACAGATGGTGGGTTGTGTACGTGGTGCACTGTGGATTTTGGTTTCCAACAAGCTGTGCAGAACCCGTCCTGCAATCACTAACAAAAATTTCTCCTCCGTGAACCAGTGAGGGGCAAGAAGAAACTTGACCAAGGGAGGGAAAATTCAGCTTTTGCCTAAGGTTTCTTTAGTTTTGTGCTTACTCTGTCAGCCATCTAAATCTAAATCTCCATTGTGTCTTTTAATCTTAATTAACTCCCTGCTGTTACTAATTGTGCTGCCACTCTAAGATCCCTATGAACTTTATAGTTATTAAATGAGAAAGAAGATATGATGTCTAGAAAACAGAGGTGCAAAATACTAGTCAGTAGAGTACTAATGGTATTTAGAGCATTTTAAAAAAAAAAATACCTTTACACCATGTTTTTAAATGTAGTTTCAGTATTCACCCCATTGCAGTGCCCCCAAAACCCCGAGGTATGGAACTGCAAGACAATTGCCAACAAATCAGTCTAGAAATGGTACAATAAGAGAAGTTAAAGTTAGCTTTGGCATTTCAATAAAAGCATAGCATGAGGATAACTTAAGATTAGATGGGCAATTAGAAGTAAGCAAATCTACATTTTCAGGGATTTTTTGTGAAATATTTAAGAGTGTGTGTGTAAAAAGCTAGGACTTGCAGCTTCCGTTCACTTTCATTCACTATATTCTCTCAGAGTGTCAGTGAACAAGCTTTTTTTGCTTCTAGAATAAGGACACCTGCAAATGTAAAAAGGTCTTGTAGGGATGAAAAGTTACTAGCTATTTCCTTGTCTGATCAAGGGGTGTTTTTATGGTAATTCATATAAAATATTTGTTGAACATAGAAGCCAAAAATCTTACATTAGTTGTAAAAATTTTCCCTCACCAAATGGGCCTCTTTTTCTTTGCAGATTTTTCTGTAGCATTCTGTGCATGTCTTTTTTGTGTCTGCACCTAGTTTGTAAATCATACATTATAGTCCTGAAAGCCCATAGTAAATAAGATAGATCTCAAAATTTGCCAATGTAATGATACTCCTAATGACTCCCTTCAAAGCTTGTGTATTGTGGCCAAGAGATTACTTTCCCATTCTCCTCTGCATTTCCATTTACTGTAGATTGTCCAGAATTGTTGGACTTCTTGATACACTTCTTTATACTGAGGTGTTACTAAACAGCTAAGAAGGAATCGCTCCACTCTGACTGTCTTGTCTCTTCATTTTGGCATTTACAGGTTACCTCCAGGCTGAATTTTTAGGGTTTAGCCATCTATTAGGTGTGTGACAATAAAATATTTAGAATGCAAGAAACCTCTTTGGAGAAGCATCTGAAAATTAGTAGAGGAATACAGCCTTATCCTCCAAAGAAATTTAGCACTTCAGAATACTTACATTTTTTAGGACTCTTTCTGGAGTTTTTAACTGAACTTCTTGTGCTTATGGAGATTACAGAACTGCTCTTGGGGTTCTCTTGTAAGTATCAGCTAGATACTCTCTCTGGTTGGTACATCTAGAGCAGTGTTTCTCAGACCGTGGTCCATGAGACATTGATTGCCGATCTGCACAAAAAAAAAGGAATATTTTTATGTGTGCAAGACAGAAAAAAGCAAGTAAGGAGAAGATGAAGAATAGTGGTAATAAAAGGAAGCCAAAGTTCAGCTACACTGTTCTGTTTTAAATGAAAGCCAGTGTAGGAGCACTGCATAGTTTAAAGGTGAAGTAAATACTTCATTTAAAATGCTGAGAATCCCTGCGGCAGACCATTTGTTACAATGTCTCTTCGCTCTGATTGCTTTTCTAATCAGTATGCATCTCAGATGTAAATTTAGTATTGATGAGATGAAATGGGCAGTATAAGATTTAAAAAACAATGTAAAGCCAAGATCAACACTAAAAAAAGAAAAAAGAAACAACTAGCTCACAAGCAGCTGCTGGATTCAGCCTCAGATCAGTTTCTCAGCTGCTATACAGAAAATCCAGTTCAAAGATGTTTAAGTATGTATTTTGTACCTGATTTCTTCAAGATATATGTTTTTCTGCTTAGAGAATTTGCACCCTATACATCACATTTAAAAAGTTTTGGATGGAGTTCCTTAACACCCCTGTCTTTGTTCATTCCACTAGAACTGGACAAAGCAGAAATTCAGCATTTTTGATTTACATATTGGAGCAACATATGGTTTGATGTTTTCTTACACACAAGGAATATTACAGAGGAACAGTTCTTTTACGTATTAAATAGCTTTACATAGTAACTGTGTCAAAGCAGGAAAGATTTGTGTGAAAAATCTGCTTCTAAAACATCTTTGAAGTCATCAGAATAGATCTCTCTTCATTCTATCTTTCATACCCCCAACCATTAAATAGAGCAGGGACTAAGAAAGGTTTAGAAAGAGTACCTTAACAAAGAATGACTTTATATGAAAATGGAATCTAAGCAAAGACAATCTTTAGAAGAGTAAATTTCTGAATACCCTTCTTGTTCTTTTCTTTCCAACACCATATTCTCGGTCCTTAGAATGCAAGCAGGCTTTAAAAATGCAGAATAAAAACATAACTAAAAATCAGATTGCCACCTAACCATTCCATAATCTGAATTTTCCTTCAGTTGTTCCCTATCCATATTTAAAAGTAATTAGGAAGTAAGTAATTTTTAAGAAAATAAAGTCACAGGCTGCTCCTCATATAACTTTGAATTTTAAGATCAAAAGAAAAGTAGTTTCCAGGTTCTTCTCTGCCAAATCTTTATATCCCCTTCAGTAATACTTGCTTGCTCTGGATTAAGTAACAACAAATCATTCTGAAAATTATTTTTATGTCCTGAAAACCCATTTTCAGTTTGATAATTCTTATTTTCCATTTGTTGCAAGTATAAATATAACCAAGTAAATCTATTACACAGATTTAACTAAACTGGAAATACATCGGGTTTCCACTCAGCTTATTAATAATGTCAGTGCTTTCCAAGAGTTTAACTGTTTTTTTCTTTTTTGCTGTTTCATATGAAGTTCAGATAGAATGAATGCATGAAAACTTTTCGTCCTCAAAGTGTCATATGCGGGAGCTATTTAAATAGAATTGTTATATGTCACTAATGAAGACACTTTTCATTTTTTGTCAAACATACAAACCGTTAGAAATAAGAAATCTCTCTTGAAAATGTCAGAAGGAAATAGATAATGTAAAATCACAATCTTACTTCTGAGGTAAGCTAAGGACAAGTAGTGCTTCTGTATATGAAAGAGTCCTTCCTCAGTAGTATATAAATCTCAGTAGGAATAATGGAAAAGAGTCCAAGATAGACACAATTTTTCCCAAAATATTCTTCAAACATAATTTTATTGCACCAAGTGAGATCCCATAAAGATGGTTTTTAGAAGTCTAGATGTTCTGCAACAGCTCTGAGAACAATAGACAAAAACCCCCAACTTCACCTTTAGCAAGCAGCATGGCAAGGGTTTAGAATTTTTGCGTTTTTAACAAAAAGGTAGTTTTCTCCAAGGAAGTTGCTGTGCCTAATATTAGTGAGTAGATCAAACAAACTCTTTTGAAGTAAAGGAATTTTGTAGAAACTGGTATATGCTACATCAGAAACAGATCAGCTTCAATAATATATACAGGATGTTAGGTGTTAAAAGACAGAGAAGGAGAGCACAGTGAGAGGGCTGATACAAAAATAGCTTTATTAACACCATAAAGTAACAGAGAACTTTAAAAGTTCTGTGTCCTGTATTGCAAAGGAATAAAACTGAACCTATCCCAAGAAAACATTAATCCTGGGTTGCTAAAACAGATTATCACCCACTTCACACACAGCCTTGCTGATGCAGTAGAGCAACCAAAAGGTGGTGTCTTCAGCTGTCAGCATACAGAACAGCACAACCTATCTAACCCCATCTGCCTTCATTATGACCAGTATACAGAGTACACAGCATTGAACACTGCTAAACCTGTTATTCTTCCCATCACTACATTATATTTGTGAAAAAATATTATGTGTGTTATCCAATCCACTTTCCTCTATATTGGGTACGCAATTTTTGTCAGAGTATCCAGCTATCTCTGCTCTTCTTATCGTATTCTCTATCGTGATCTGCTGGGGTTTTATATTTTTTTAGCATTTTCCTTACATTATTTTTTGAGGTAATTTTATTCATATATTGAAAGTTCTTGATAATTCATTTTTTACCTGTTCAGTATATTTCTCCTGCTAACTAACCTATCTCAGAAAATATATCAAAAAGCACTCATATAGAATTGATGGGAGAATAGCATATTTTGTGTCCTCAAAACATGGACTCATTGAATAGGTTGATTTGGAAGGTATCTTAAACATTACCTAATTCCAACCCCCCTGCTGTGGGCAGAATGCCACCACTAGACCAGCTTGCTCAAAGTTCAATATCACAACCTGGCCCTGAGCACTTCCAGGCATGAGGCATCCACAAGTTCTTTGGGCAGTCGGTGCCAGTGCCTCACCACCCTCACAGTAAGGAATTTCTTTCTAACACCTGGTCAAAACCTGCCCTCTTTCAGTTTAAAGCCATTCCCCCTTTTCCTATCACGACACACCCTTGTAAAAAGTCCCTCTCCGGCTTTCTTGTAGGCCCCTTGAGGGTGCTGGAAGACTGCTGAATTCTTCTTTCTGTCACAAAGACATAAGACAAAAATCTTTGCAATCATGCAAGCAGTACAACTGATTACAGTAATATCAATTGAATGCAGTAATATTGAAAGAAACTTCAGAGTTTCAATATTGAATAACATTAGGTAAGCAGTCTTCTCTATTCTTTCTTAGTATAAAAGTAGTATGTTGAATATTAGGGTGTACTCTAACTTATCTGGTAATTTAAAGCGAAAATTCAAGAAGATAGTAAAACTTTATTAATTTTCATCACTGAAAGTGACAGAAAATATTTTTCACTGCAGACGTATATTTCTCCCTGTGTGCTGTCTTCTAACAACACACCTGCAATGTGCTACATGAATGCCAGTGTGTGTAAAAGGGCTCACCATAGCTTAAAGGCAGAACTTTCTTACACATATATGTACACATGATTGTATGTACAGCTTCCTGTAGTGTACTGAAAGGTTGCCAAACTTGAAGAGATTTACACAATCACAACAGAATTTTTTATGTAATTATTAGGTGTACATGGGTAATGATTTGGCTTTGCAGCCTAAGCAGGGATAAGGGAGTACATAAAAAATGTGCTATTTGTGTGATTTATTTTTAGTCAAACCCACAGGTTGCCATCTTTGTTTGATTAGTCAAACCTGCAGGTTACTGTGATTGGTTGTCAATGTTCTCCTGTAGGTAATAAACTGGAAAAGAACTTGAACTTGAATTTGAACGGTCTTCAAATAATCACTGGGAAAAATATATTGCTTGAAATTAAGAGCTTTCTGGGCACTGTGCATGTTATTGTCTTACTTAGCAGGCAGTAAGAGCAGTCCTGATATTTCTGTTGGGCGGGTTGCAGGATGTTTCAAATTAGTCCCTTTAAATACCTTAAGAAGACTTCGTTTGGAGAGAAACTCCTGATCAAAAGAGATTACGGTCCATCTTGTAGCAAACTAGCTTCTAGGGGAGATTTTTCCATCCCATAAAGTTAATTATGAAATCAGGATTGTGTCCCCATACATCTGTTGTTTATACAAATATTGATATTTAATAGAAAAAATGAACTCTTCTCTGTTGTACCGTCTTTAACAAACCCCATTTAACAGAATAAGAAATAAAAATACAGACACAACTTCCCTTTTTAGTTCTGGTTCTTTCCTTTTGGCACAATTTTTTAGCTTTGAAGACCAAATAAATGTTTAGTAGTTCTACCGTCTTCTTGTTTTACTAAAGACTGGGAGAAACTTCATCGAGACTGAGGGCTGTGCCTCACCACTGCCACATTAGGAAAACACACCAGTACCGTGAAGACGTATGCACTCAGTATCAAAGGAAAACAAAAATTAAATATCAGCTCTTCTGTCTTGAAAATAATCCTGCTACAAATAGGACCATATTAACAATGGGTTTTAATTTTTAATTCAGACATTGTTTCAAATAAAATATTTATTTGTAATGTACTGTTCCTTCTCAGTTTAATGCAGCTGTCACTTTAGTTTGCCGAATGTGTTAGAACTCACAGGAAAAGCAAAATCCAAAGATACTGGAAAATCTTCCTTAGGTAGAAGAGACCGTCAGTAATCATCAACAAGAACAAAGTGTATACCCAAAGTGCATTTTATTAGGGATTTTATCCCATGAATTTTGATTCATAAAGAGTGATAGAGACAACAGGCAATCTGTAGTTTGAAGGAGTACATTCATCAGTGTAAAACCTTGTCTTTTTTTCTCTAACATGGTAGCTAAGTATATAACTTGTTGGGTTGGATGCTGTGATGGATGATCTGCTACTACACACTTATCTTGTTGCCATCTGACTCTAACATTGCGCTTCCTGGAGTGGCAGCATGTCTCATAAAATTCCTGTGTAACTCCAAAAAGTTTCTCGCAGCCATCAAGCATAGTCATATTTTACTGATTTGTTTAAAGGAAGTGATGGCTGGAGCTCTGAATTCTCATCTTATAATGGGATTTTAATGCCTAAATATCTGGTTGACCGTAGTCAAAGCACACAAAGGAGAACATGAAGAACATTTTAATGTTTGTATTATTCTATCTCATTCTTATGCATTATGCGATACTAGACCCAGCATGCACCCTGCCCATGGCTTATTTTATCGTATGTAAATGCAACCCATCTCTTTTCACCATGACTTTGAAAATAGCCTTCTAAAATGGAACAAGTATGTTGAGGGTCATTTTGCAATCAATTGGGTAGATTATGTGATGTGGCTCAGTGTACCCATTAAAAGTGAGATTCAAAGTAATTATGATACAAATAGGCGTCTGCTTTTTTATGTTGCATTTTTGTACAGCTTGTTTGGATATTTTTTCTTTTGTTTTGTTTTCTGAAGAAATCTTTTAAAAACTAGGCTGAAAAGTAGTCTAATTATATGCATTGTGATCCTTTTAAAGGGATACCATCGATTCAAACTATGACAAAGTTATTGGTCAAATATTGCATTTATAGTGTTTAAAGTGAACATTTCATGTTTGATGAAAGTGCTTTTTTATTAGTTTAAAATCCTCTATGAAGTTTTGATGGCATAAAGTATGTTGTATTTTTTGTTTTTCTGTTGAACAACTTTATACATTCCCATCAGCCCTCACACTTCTATGACCTTTAACTACTTACTTAACAAGTTCTACTCTTTAACTACTGTTAAACTTCTTATGTTCTGAGTAATTCCACTATTCCTTTTATCGAAGCCCAAATCCAATAGGTAACAGCAATACTTTTAACCTATATTTTTTCTGACCCTATAAAATTATGAGCCACAAAAATGACCAGGGGGAAGGAGCATTTTTCCTATGAAGACAGGCCCAGGCAGCTGGAGTTATTCAGCACAGAGAAGAGAAGACTCTGGTGAATCTCACTGCAGCATTTCAGTCCTTAAAGGGCACTTACAAAAAAGAGAAAAATTACTTTTAACCCGGGCAGATAGTGATAGGACAAGGGGAAGGGTTTTAAACTAAAAGAGGAGAGATTTCGATTAGATATTAGGAAGAAATTCTTTACTCAGGAGGTGGTGAGGCACTGGAACAATTGCCTAGAGAAGTGGTGGATGCCCCATCCCTGGTAGTGTTCAAGGCGAGGTTGGATGGGGCCCTGGGACCTAATCTAGAGGGTGACATCCCTGCCTGTGGAACTAACTGGCCTTTAAGGTCCTTTCCAACCCATGTTATTCTATGATTCTACGCATATTTATCATAGATAGCACCTGATTTGCAAGAAGAAGCTTCAAGGAACTAAGTGATAAAAAGCAATGGGTAAAATTCTTTACTTTTTTGAAATGTAGATATTTGACAATTTGTTTTAGACTAATATTTTCTTCTTTATATTTATATCTGTTTTAGCCATTATCAACAACCCAAGGTAAAGATCTACAGAATAGATAGGAAAAGCATATTTTTCTCTATTTTAACATCCTGTACAGTTTAAAAAGTATTACTGACAAATGCTGGTTTCTTTTATTAAAGGAACAAAGGCAAGTGTCTGGTTTTATTCCTTAAATGTAAATATTGCTAAATTACCCTGGTCAGCAGTTTTATTTTTCAAGGTGTCTTGTAACTTCTGCAGCATCTGTTTTTGTAGATAGGATGACCATAGTTAAATATGATATTCAGTTAGTTTTGATCTTCTCTTTCTGAGGAATACATGCTTAGCTCATAACCTTCCAGTTTTCAAACAAAATTAGAGACTCATTATCAAAATTCTGTTTAAAATTCACATTTTTCTCTTGCTTAAGTAGTTCATTTGCTTAAAGTAAGGATTTTAGTATCGACAGTTTTGATTCTAAGATCTTCTGCTCGCTTCATCTTCTTTATTAAAGACCATTTCCCAAGTTCTTTTCTACAATTTTTGGGTATGGACTAATAAACAAATAAGGCTTTCCCATTTTTAGTTTCTGTGATGGTCTAATCATTATTCAGATTCTGTTTATACAGAATTGAAATTCTATTTTTAACAGCTATTGAAGCTGAAGTACATGCCAGAAATGATGATGATTTGCTTGGAGTCATGCTCCACAGAAGAGCTGAGAGTAGTACACAGGCGTTCTCATTTCGGGGTTTTAGCTTAAGCCATCACTGGCCAACTACAATAGAGGGTAGAAAATATAACCTATTACAGCCTTAGTGCACTTTTCTGAGAATTTCATTTAAACAGCAATAATGTCAAGCACAATGACCTATTCCATTGCTTTAAAATTTTCTTATTCCCACCTACTTGCTGGCTAGGTCTGGTGATGAGAAAGTGCTACAAGTACAGAAAATAGCAACATGTGAATCTATTTTTGAAATGCAGCCGTAACAAGACTGGCAAGTAGAATAAACCAAAACTCTGTATCATGTAATCTCTCAACTAGTAATTTTGTGGTCCATTCTCTGATGACCTTATCACCCTGCTATCTTACCTCTGCATTTGAACGGGCAAATAAATGACATCTCATTTCCCATCACACACCCAAATGTCCTCAAGGAAAATTTTCAATCAGTATACCATTTCTGTTGTCATTTTGTAAACTGTGGTAAGAATAAATGTTTTAGAGGGATTTAGTTCTTTCTAGGAAGCATTCCTTAAGGGCCCTAACCTTCAATTTTAACTCTGGCTCGAAACATGTTCACATAGGATATATGGCATTGTCTCAGCCTTTCACTAAATTGAGGAGTGAGTATCAGGAATGTCTGTTTAACAGATTTTGGCACTTATCTTATGTGATTTCCTAAAGTTTCATCGTTTACAAATTGAAACTGTTGGTAATAAAACTATTTTTAAACAAAAAGTGAAATAGCATTAACTTCATGTGAACTAATGGGCCTCATTTCTCAAAAGATGCTATGTATTAAAGTATAATGTAAAGTAACAGTGCTTCGTGTTACTTGCAGTAAAGTACACAGTCACAGAAAAGTGGGTTTGAAGCTTTATTTTCTATTATATGACATATATGATCATAGAACACCTGCATGAAGCTATGCGCAAGTAATCACTGACCTTTAAAACCAGATGAACGTGTATTAAAATTCACATTTTTTCTGGTCTAGTGTATCACTCCATTAGAGCTGTGCAAAGATCTGCTTAAAACAGAAGGGCAGACAGTACTCTGAACACATTGTTTGTTCCAGGGTGGTGGTGAAGACATACTTTTGAAGTGCTGAAGTTATGGAGTATGTTTGTTCAGGCTGAAAAAGACACTCAATCCAAAGGTTTCCCATTTCCTGAGCATATTTGATAGTTGGTTAAGAAGGTACTGCTGTGACCTCCATGTAAAGCTGGAATGCTTCCTGCTAATTAGTTCTGACAACATGTACTGGCTGTTTTCAAACCATACATCTTTCACCCAGGTTCTTCAGGCTTAGGTATTGGGCAGGTCCTGGTTTGTTAAGTGGGATTTAGATTCAGCTGGATTTAGGCTGAATTAGGTGCAAAGTTATCCAGCTGTATTAATTGAAAGCATTTCTGGAAACACAGAGGAGAAGTCTACGTTTCCCTGTACATTGCTGCAAAAAAAAAAA